>JABTTQ020002489.1:0-366385 GCA_016081115.2 Rehmannia glutinosa | reverse complement strand
GAAGTTACGTATTGCTGACTATTGACCACTCCCCACTAGCAAAGGGGCGTGAAGTATGTTATAGTAGGGGCGTGAAGCATGTTATAGTCGCATTGACCATTTCATTACTTTACTGCTAAGAATCGATTAACTCCCTAGCAAAGATAGATGAAGAAAAAGATCGTCAATTTTGTGTGGAAATCAATTATATGCAGATTTGGAATACCATATTCAATAGTAACAAACAATAACGGGAAATGGGGCCGACGACCAAAGATTTCAACATTTTATAAAGTTTCATTATCAAGAACCATTTCTCCACTCCATATCACCGCAATCTAATGGCCAAAGTTGAAGCTTGAAAAATCCTCAAGTCTACATTGAGGACGAGATTGTGAAGAGTCTGAGTGGGAAATCGGCCGAAGAGTCGCTCGAGTATTACGCTTACATGACGACACATCGGTCCCGCCACGGAGACACCTTTCTCCCGGCATATGCAGAGTTTCAGACCATCATCCTGTGGAAATCGACTTAACATGTAAGTCTGGGCGGGAGCATGAGAATCTAGGGGGAATATATTATTCTATCTTTTCACATGCTTCTTTTTCAAATCAAATACACCAAACAATAATAAAGTGTGCGGAAGTAAACAACACGCGCTTCTATTTATAGACATTCAACCCACCTAGGGCCTAATCTCTACCACCCAAGATCTCCCGGATGGATTTCAAAAAGAGAAAAAGATTTTATTAATTACCAAAATTAATACAACATCTTACAACATCATCTTGAAGAGCACCACACCTTCTACAACACCACCTTTGAGATTACCACAATCTCTCTTGAAGATTACCACAATCTCCAATGGCACCTTGTAAAGATTACCACAATCTTCAACCTTGAAGAATACCAAATTCTTCAATACCTCAAGAGCACCACTCTTGAAACACCTATCACCTAGATCACCCATGTAGATTCTTTTCCACAAGAATACTTACAAGGATATCTTGTGTTGAATGATGACAAAATCAAGATTACAACTCAATAATGAATATTACAATTTGAGTGCAAGTGTAAAAAAAAAATAAAGGCCTAGACCTCAAGATGTGAAAGTGAAATACTTAGGCTATAAATACAACAA
The DNA here is from genome assembly GCA_016081115.2 of Rehmannia glutinosa. Lineage (NCBI taxonomy): Eukaryota > Viridiplantae > Streptophyta > Magnoliopsida > Lamiales > Orobanchaceae > Rehmannia > Rehmannia glutinosa. Next base: position 365,265 of record JABTTQ020002489.1, on the reverse strand, counting down.
GAGTGTTTGAATAGCTTAAAGTTGGAAATTTGCAGATTTCTTGTTGTGTATTTGCTTGTGTTATATTTCATTGTGTCTTCAATTCATCCCCTCTATTTATAGGAGAGAGCTTCCCAACATAGCTCCTAACATAGGCTTCTTCTTCTTCACTTTTGTCTACAAAGAAGATCACAAGATGTAGAAATATTGTACAAAAATAAAAAGTAAATCTTGGCCGGGATAAGAGTTTTCAACGGCACAATTTTGCTGTCACAAATTACATAGGGGCGACAGCTCGTATAAGATTTCCCGAACGCTTGAATGAAAATAAGGCGATCCGTAGGTTGCAGTGGGTGACCGCCAAGGTGGGGTGCGATCGGTCGCCTCAGTGTGCAGCGAATTCTATTGACTTTCACCTTTGGGCCACCCTCCCCCTTTTTTCGATCACTGGCTTCGCTTCATTTTGTGCGCTCTTTCCAGTACCGTCGACCTTCCGTTCACCTGGCCGACTTCCAAATTGAAATGTTGTCCGATTTTTTATCAAAAATAAAAAATCTAAGAAATACTCCAAAAATTAGTAAAACATTCTAAATCAATTGAGAGTATTTGGACAACATTTATAAACATTGTAAACTTATTTAAACTAAAACCATCAAAAGTTGTTGTCCATTTTATCGAATAATTAACTCCTCGGGGAAATACTCCAAAAATTAGTAAAAACATTTTAAATCATTTAGGAGATTGACAACATTTAAAACCATTGTTTTGGTAGTAAAAACAAAAATCATCAAAATCATGATAAAAACATTTATCTAACAAACTCCCTTTTTTGATGATTACAACCAAAACAATTCTAAGAAGTTGATTTTAAACAAAACAAATTTTCCGTCTAAAACATCAATCCATTATATGCAAGATTCATCATAAGTACAAACACACAAGGATAGGAGCAAAGATTTTTCAAAATCAGTTTTTGCACAAGCTCCCCCTATCAATATGCATATCAAGAACAAGTATAAAGCAACTAACTAAAAGCTAAAGCTTAGCTTTTATAACTTAAGCTTGAATTTCATGAGCTTATAAGCCTCCCCACACAAGACATCATTAGTCACCGCATAAAAGTCCACAATACATCAAATGGACTAAGTAATTTGGCTTTTAAGAGCCATAGCTTGTAGCTTTTCTTGCAAGCTTATTTGCAAGCCTATTTCCGCTTCTTTGAGCGTTTATGCTTTTTCCCGTTTCTCCCCTTGGAATCATCAAAAAGAATGTTAGCACGATAAAACATCATACAATTATATCAAAGTGCGCAACTTAATCGATTTATCGGATATTGATCATTGAAGCTTAAATTCCAAATAATAAGGGAAAACAATTGTTCATTTGATTTGTAAAAGCCCATTTGATTGATAAAACATGATCTCTATAAACTTATAAGATTTTTCAAATCAAGAGAATCATGTAGGTGATGAGTTTTTCATTGAAACATTTTGTCGAACACTTGGCGCGCATTGAATAAAACAAGAGAAATATAAATATAACGCCTTTGTGATTCGCTTAAGCCAAAAAATTTCATCACCAATTTCAATACAACAATATTCATTCATCATCAATCATCATAAATACCATATTAATACAAGAATTTCAACAAGATATCAAGATACAAGCACATTCTCAAGTTATTCAACCTAATTGAGATTAAAAGGAGAAATTCTTACCATTTAATCGCAAAGATGAGCAATGATGATAATCGAGCCTCATGAAGTCCAAAATATGCAATGTATGCAAGAAAACAAATTTTGAGGAAATTTGTGTGCAATTACGGCTTAAGGGGGACGAAAAATGAACACAAAACAAACCAAAATGACAAATGCTGAGAACATAAATGATTTTATCCAAATTTTGGGCACGGGCGACTGGTCAGGGCCAGGGCGACCGGTCGACGTCGTGCGACCGGTCGGCCTTGCCTGGCCCAGCCCCAGTTGTTCAATATGTTTCCCAAAATCCGGAAGTTTTTCGCCCCTAAGTTTTAAAAACGTGCAAAAATGCAAACGAGACCTCATTCAATATACATTATGTCAAAGTCAAGCTCGAAATGAGGTAAAATAGTCGGCGATTAACAAATATCCATGAGTTATCTTTGAGACTAATTAAACACATCTCAAGTTTTCGCTTTAGAAAACGTAATCCCTTAGAAAATATATCGAATCTCAATATGTTTAGTTTGAATACTTGAATAACCGAATAATATATACCGACTTGTTATCCCGAAAAATAAGAACGTTTTAAACTTTGGATATACAAGTCATAAGAAAAAGTGCATTTCAAATATTTGAAAATTTCTTTTAACGGCACTTTAATGAGATTCGTTGGGATAGTTTTAAAAATATCGTGCATATAGACATAAGGCATAGAAAATGTCAAGTCTAATGGAATATGAAAAGTTAGTGAACATACCTCGAATATATTTGTCAATCAACATGCCTTCCTCAACCTTTTGTCAAACTTTACATTGGTAGCCATAGAGGTTGAGATGACTTCCCTTCTTCAATGCCTAACTTCTTAAAATGTACTTTTGTATACTTTGATTGTGAATTACAACCACTTTCTTGGCATTGTTTAACTTGAAGTCCAATGAAGAAATTTTAGCTCCCCTTCATGATCATATTAAGTTCACCTTGATCAACTTAGAAAATAACTTGCACAATAATTCATTAGTAGCACCATAAATGATATCATAAATTTGTACAAGTAAACAATCTTGCCCCACTTTTTTTTTTTTCGAAAAGAGTAGTATAAACTTTACCTCTTGTAAAACCATTTAGGAAAAATAGCTAAGTCTATCATACACGGGGGTACTTGTTTTAAATCATACAAGGCCTTTTATAAAAATTATTTTGGCAAAAAAATTTTAAACCCCTTTGAGGTTGTTTTATATAGACTTCTTCTTGAATAAAACCATTTAGAAAAATTGATTTAACATCCATTTGGTAAGGCTTGAAATTATCTTAAAACAAGAATGGGCAAGTAAAATGCAAATAGCTTTTAAATGTACTACTGTGCAAATATTACATCAAAATCAATACTCGACGATACTTTAAAGCTACTAACCTTGCCTGTCAACAAGTTTGTTCCAAAATTCAAAAATTTCTCAAAATCTTAATCAAGATAGCTTGCACAAGAGCATAGTAATATCGAAAAATAGAGACATAATAACAAGTAACACATACTATGCTTTCAAACAAATCATCAAGAGTTTCATAAAACATGTAAGTTCAAATAAGCTTATAAGAAGCTATATAAGGTCTCTTTGAAATTTGAAAAATTCAAGACCATATAGTTGGAGACCCCATTTACAAGAAGATATGAACAAGAGCTTTGACAAAGCAACCAAGAATAATTATATATGTGCACAAAATGCATAACTTAAAAATCAAATGTTTTATCAAAAACAAAATATAATCCTTTACAAATCTTGATTAAACAAGCTATGTCAAATAATGCCTTTTAAAAATCAAAAATCCTTTTTAATCGTACTTGTATAAAATACTTTGAAAAATAAGCACGAATGACAAAGATATATCGAGTCTATAGGATGAATACCAATGATGAGCGATTTTTATAGTTCATGTTTCTCTTGATATATTATGAGAGATAACCATATGTAAATCCTACACAATTCTTCAACCAAATTTTGCACAAACACAATAATACATGTGTAGTCTAAGCAATAAGAGATATCTTACATGCTTGTGCTATATAACTACATAGAGATAATAAACCACATAAGTCTAATTAAATGCACAAGAGTTTTAGAAACATCATGCAAGGTCTTATTTTCAAAAATATTTTGAAACTCACAAATATATTGAATACCTAAATTTTAAAAATATGAAAACTCATATTACAATAAAGACACAAATAAAAACATGCAAAGAAGATAAAATGCATATTTAAATAGGAGATACGGTTTACCAATTACGCCATTTCCACGGGTTGTGTCGTTCCCATTGTTGATGATATCTTCCCTTTGAAAATCATCTTGTTGATGATAGATTCTCCAATCGCTCCATTTCCAAGGATTATGTCCTTCCCATTGTTGATAATGACTTTCTCTTGGAAATTCATTGTGGTGATGTCTTTCTACTTTGATCAAATGAAATGGTCATTTGATGTCTTCAGGCGGCATAAATTTTCGATTATTATTCACGGTACCTAATATGACATTATATTGTGGTACCTCAAGTGTTCGGGTCCTTTGAATTAGCTTTTGAGACTTTTAGGTCTCCAATAATAATTGAGCTATTTCTGAATTGGACAAGTATTAACCGCGGTGACCCGTTTTACCACAATAAAACAAGTAATAATTTTGGGAGCATAATGACCAACATGCATAGGGACTTGATTTCTTTTTCACATAATTAACAACACTAGGCTTATGATCAAGTCCTTTGTTTCAATTTATCACAACTATGAACATCAATAATATCGGCCATTTTATCTCCGACTATTCGTGGATTTTGATAAATCATTTTTCATGCAATTAATATCCTCAACAAGAGTACTATTTTCTTTTTCAAGGTTTGTAACCTTGTCAAGTGTGGTGGTGTGATCACATGAAAGTGATTCATAAGAGGAAAATAAATTATCCTTATCAATTTTCAAAATATTGAATTCCTTTTTCAAATATTTGTATTTAACAAGTAAGCTTTGGAATTCATTTTGAAGTTCATCAAAATCATTTTGCAAATCACTATAATCATTTTGTAATTCATTATCATAAGAAGTGGAGGGTTTTGAACTTACTCGCTTTCTTCTTCGAAGCCCATAACACATCGCTCGCTTTTCATCGATGCTTCCGGTTGTATAAGCTCATCCCATGTCAGGGTTTGTATCCATTTGAGAAGTAGATGCTTTTGAGTGGCTCCTTTCATTTACATATACTTCTTCTAATTTTCCCATACTTCATGTGCCGATTTAATTCCTACAATATGATTATATTCCAAAATGGTAAGTGAACAATACAAAAATATTAAGAGCTTTACCATTTAAGGAGATGATTTTCTTTTCTTCATCATTGAGCTCTTTGAGGCCTTTGTGTGGTGTGTTCATCATTGAATGGATTCTTCATTTACGACTCGTGTTCCAAATATCGAACCCGCAACCTTGTAGATAAGATTCCATTCTTTCTTTCCAAAATGTAAAATTTTTGGAATCGAATAAATGTGGCTTGGTGGTGGAGGCGCGGAGGTAGACTTCATTCGTAGTCGATGATCGCCCTCTTACTCACGATGTGAAACGAGCTTGCCAAAGAGTTTCGCTTTGATACCACTTGTAAGTCCAAGCGCTACTTATAATATATAGAGGGTGAATAGATTATCTCCATCTTTTCGATTATGCCCTCTTTTCAAATCAAATATGCCAAAATAATAATAAAGGTGGGAAGTAAACAACACGCTGCCGATTTATAGAGGTTCAACCCACCTAGGGCCTAATCCTCTACCACCCCAAAGATTCCTGGGACGGATTTCAAAAAGAGAAAAATATTTTATTATTTACCAAAATTAATACAACATCTTACAACATCACCTTGAAGACCACCACACTTTCTACAACACCACCTTGAGATTACCACAATCTCTCTTGAAGATTACCACAATCTCCAATGGCACCTTGTGAAGATTACCACAATCTTCAACCTTGAAGAATACCGAATTTTTCTTTCAATACCTCAAGAGCACCACACTCTTGAAACACCTATCACCTAGATCACCCAAGTGTATTCTTTCCACAATAATACTCACAAGGATGTCTTGTGTTGAATGATGACAAAATCAAGATTACAACTCAATAATGAATATTACAATTGAAAAGCAAGTGTAATAAAAAATAAAGCCTAGACCAAGATGTGAAAGTGAAATACTTAGGCTATAAATACAACAAGAGTGTTGAATATGAAAGCTTGGAAATTTGCGTGCATTTCTTTGTTGTGTATTTGCTTGTGTTATATTTCATCATGTCTTCAATTCATCCTCTATTTATAGGAGAGTCTCCACAACATGGCTCCTTCTTCTTCACTTTTGTCTACAAAAAGAGGATCACAAGATGTAGAAATATTGTACAAAAATAAAAAGTAAATCTTGCCGATAAGAGTTTCAAACGGCACAATTTTTTGTCATTAAAAAATTACATGTGGCGACGGCCCCGTATAAGATTTCAACGTCAATGAAAATAGTGCGATCCGTAGGGTTGCAGGGTGCGACCATTGTCAAGGTGGGTGCGATCGGTCGCCCTAGTGTGCGACGGCCTGGCTCACCCTTGACCGGTCACCCTCCCCACTTTTTTCACGCTGCACTGGTTTCTATTTCATTTTGTGCATTCTTCTGTACCGTCGACCTTCCTGTCAATCTGCCCGACCTTCCAAATTGAAATGTTGTCCGATTTTATCAAAAATAAAATTCAAGAAATACTCCAAAAAATTAGTAAAAAACATTCTAAATCAATTGAGAGTATTTGGACAACATTTATAAACATTGTAAACTTATTTAAACTAAACCATCAAAAGTGTTGTCCATTTTTATCGAATAATTAACTCCTAGAAATACTCCAAAAATTAGTAAAAACATTTTAAATCATTTAGAGTATTTGGACAACATTTAAAACCATTGTTTTGGTGTAAAACAAAATCATCAAAATCATGATAAAAATATTTATCTAACACAACATTCGTGAGCTGCAAATTTTTCCAAAGAAAACAATGAGGTCGCCTTACGAGCCGAATCGATCTATTAGAGGAGAAGAGATGTAGTGCCAAAAGAAAAACGCGATATATAAACATAGAAGTGAAAGATACTACAATTTGAAGGTGAAGGAAAAAATTCTTGGTCGGGTGATCTAGTCTTGAAAAAGGTCACTGAGCCGAACCCAACCCACTACAAACCAACCCGGGAGGCCCGTATAAAGTTAGCAAGGTCTTATTAAACGGGCTTATGAGATCGAATATTTGAGTGGGGAAAAGTTTAATCACCCATGGAATGTGTCTTATCTAAAGAAGTATTATCAATGAAATCTCGAAATTACGAGCAAAATCATCTATCTCGCATTCTTATTCATCTCGCCTGGCTCCAAGCACGACATGCAATTTAATCTTACGCCCCGCCTAGATCCGAGCATATCCTAAATAACCCTCGTGTCAAATCTCGACCTAGCATTGAGCTCTCGCTATAAATAAGACTCCTGTCTAGCTCCGAGCACAACACTTAGAAAAATACTTAAACATTGCTATGAATCAAATTGAAATCGTGCATTCAATTCCATGCACCTTTATGCTCTAAAATGTGTCAAGCTCAACACTTAGAAAAATTTGCAAAATAGAAAATGGAGAATGACAAAGGCAATCAAGGAGAATTTCATTAAAAGACCAAAAGTATTTACATACATGGGGTCATAGAAATTTATTTTGTAAATTTTGATGATACCACGAAAAACTTAAACTAGGAAGTTGGCACCCCATTTTCCTTGTAATTCGTATTGTAATAGATAGGGCTGGAAAAGTTGAGTCAAGTCACCTACGCTAAGGAATACAAGAAGTCAATCATGGATCGATTGAAGACTCATTGCTTGTCACCGAGTATGGCCAAGAAGGAAGTCAAGGACTCGACTAAAGGTGTGTCAACCGAGGAACAAATGCAGAAGAAGTGTCACGCAAGTAGTTCAAGAAGCCAAGTCTCAAGGTTGAAGTGATAGTTGAGTCATCCAACGACCGAAGTCGACTCAAGTCACTCCGGTAATAACAAGAAATTCAGCTTAAGACAAACCGACTTAGATCCGTTGATTAAAGTCAAGAATGTTACTCGATAGAACATGTCAAAGTCAAGCCAGTGTAAAACTGTTAGTCCTTAATTGTACAAAAGGAATAAACTAATGGGAAGCATCGCACCGTGTCGAAAGTCTAATATGCTACAAGACATTTAATACGAGGAAATGTCAACATCAAGGACTCGCAGACAAGTCAAGTTATCTAACAACAGTTGACTTTTTGAAATTAGCCTATCTCTTCAACAGCAAAATTTCAAAAGTGCACTATAAAAGGCTGAGGAATTTATCGAGAAAAGGTTACCTCAACTACGAACAAGCAAGTAATATTCAAGCAATTAACCTCAAATTTTTCAAGTACATTCAAGCAAATCCTCAAGCCTCGAAACTCGAAGGAAATCGATCCAACACAAGCCGTGAAGGAAAGACAACTTCAAATCATGGAGAAGAAACTTTTGAAGAATCAAAAGGGGTCTACTTTCCAAGGAGGATTGTAGGAAGGTTCAAGGTCGAACCAAGATTGCTATCGAGGGCTTCGTGATCAAATCAAAGCTTGAGAATGAGTCAAGTATCAAGGCAAACACCTGCCCCGTGAAGAAGTTGAGTCGCAAGAGAAGTCACTGTGGTGACCAAGGCTGTCAGTCTCTGATCGCTCACCACATTATAAACCGATCTTACATAGTGAATTCTCCGGAGTTGGAGAAGAGAGGACTAGAAGAATTACCCCATCTTCGAACCTCTATAAAAATTATCTCCTGTGTCATTTATTTTTCAAAGACATTTATATTTCTCGCATACTTACATCATTTCTCGATATCTTACTCACACCCTTGGGACCTACAAGTGGTATCGAGCGGTTGGTTCATTGAGCCTTCCGCACCGTTATCGAACTAGATCTCTATCTTTTTAAAAAGGTTTCAAACACTTTTATTTTCAAAATCTTTCATTTTAAGCAAAGTTATTATCATGGAAGCAAATCACACGTATTCCTATGTTCACCGTTGAAGAATTTGATGATTGGAAAATTGACATGCAGTGATCATTTATCCGCATTACACGATGAAATGTGGCTTGTGATAGAGGGATGGGCCACCGCAAACACCGAAAGTGAACACTATCAGAAGAAAAATGAAAATGAAGGAGAAGAAGTTGTTGTCGAAAGCAAGACCAAACATGGTTGAAAACCAAGGACCGAGTGGACAAATGAAGATAGAAAGAGATACAACTTGGACAATGTGGCCAAGACATACTTACAAGACATCGACAAAGTAATGTTCAATAAAGTCAAATCTTGCAAATATGCAAAAGAAATTTGAATAAAACTAACTTTAATTTGTGAAGGATCGTAACAAATTAAAGAAAATAAATTGTCATTGTCGCTCAAAAATTTGAAAATTTCAAAAGCTTGCGATGAAAAACCACGGATCACCGATGCCGCATTCACCGAAATTACAAATGAGCGTCACTTCTTGGGAAAGAATATACACAAAAGGAGATGTGTATGAAGATTTTAAGAGCCTCCCACCGAATGGGAAATGAAGACCATGGCCATGAGACATTCAATGGACCTCTCAAGAACATCTAACCACGAGCTATTCTAAGACCTCAAAGCCTATGAGTTTGAGTTGAAAAGAAAAGAATGTAAGAGGAGACAATCAGATCAAGACACCGACTGAGTAGCCAAGGATGGAAAGAGAGTTGAACCTTAAGGAAGCCACACGCATATTCAAATTCCTCCAAGTCAAGGGAAGATAGGCCACCCAAGAGAGTTGAGCATCAAAGGGTTGAATATCGTAGAATTGATAACCCAAGGACAAAGAGTTGATCAAAGAGTCGAGAACCCGTGTTGGAACCGCAGACAACCAGACATTTTGCAATTGATTGTTCCTATCCACCACCAACTAATATAGAAATGAAGAAGAAAGAAAAGTCTTCTTGAGAAAGAAGACAGAAAAGAAGAAGCCATGTCAGGCCGCCGAGACAAAAGTCTAAAGAAGCAAGCACTCGCAGAGTAGTGAAGCCGACTACTCAAGTGACTCGAGGAAGAGGCTATGATCTCGCCTTATGGCTAAAGAACAAGATCAACCGTATCAAGAAGATGAGGTACACTCTAACTCATCTCATTCGCATTCAAGTGATAGTGATTGTGATACACACACGTCATCACCCACCGATCTTTATGATTCATTAGGCAAAATGATGAAAGATTTTGAGCACATAAAATCCTCACACACAATTCTAAATGAGGAAAACAATAACTTAAAAGCTAAAACTCACAAATGACAAAGAGCAGCACTGAGTCACATAAACGATGAGAACATTAAGCTAAAGGCCGAGAATGCCAAGATTATAGCAGAAAGTTAGCCGCAGAAAAGAGGGAAAAAGATCTCAAATGTGATTGCCTCATTTACAAAGGCATCCAAATCATTGGATGATCTTACCATGAGTCAAAAAAGAAATGTGAGATAAGACAAGCATAGGATTTAATTCCTTTGTGCACAAACAAACTCCAAGAGTGATTTTGGAAAAGGATCTTCAAGTAATGAAGCATCTCAAAATCCAAAACACCAAATGTTGCACCCACATTCACTCCTAAGCACAACCACAAACAAATTGGCCTTGGATACAAAGGAAAGGAAAACAAACCACTGAGTATGCCGAGAGGACAACCGAGAAGAAATTCACCGAGTTCCTCAAAGAACTCCAAACAAAACACTCTATGAAAAGCAAACAGAGCTACCAAAACCCTTAAGTTTCATCAGAGAAACACACATGATCTGGAATGGTAGAAACTATCCAAACTATGCCGATTGGAATAATGTGAAACATAAACAAAGACCTATGGAATACAAGCCTAGATGGCAAAGACCTAAAACTCAAAGAAAGGTCATTTCAAAGGCAAAAGAGCTATTATCGCACACATATGCCCCCAAGCACTACACTTAATTTTCACAACTATCCCAAGAACGCAATTGCTAAAACACACACAGAGGCATACAGACAAAAGAGACAAATTGTATGAACCTAAAACCCCAAGCAATTTGCTAATGTGCACTATGATTATGGAACTGATAGATGGCAACCTCTAGAGTCAAGTCCTTTGGCTATAGGTTGGTTGGATCATCTTATAGCACTAACCCTTCAGACCTGGCAAGTATGGGTACCTAAAAACAGATTTTCTTGATTGCAGTTCAAGGAACACCTGAAAGTGCCAAGGAACCTGGTACATGGATAATGGTTGTTCTAATATATGACAGAAACAAGAAAAACTCACAAGATTCAAGGAGATTAGAGGTGCAAAAATCATATTTGGAGGAAATGAAGCTCCAGGGGAAATCAAAGGCACAAGATCTATCAAGAAGAATGGATTGAAAATCACATATGTTGCTTATGTTGAAGGCCTCAACTTCAACCTCCGTTAAGCATCACCAACTCGTGACGAGGGCTACAATGTTGGATTCAATATGGGAGTGTGCCATATCAAAGATGCTGAATCAAATGAAATAGTGCTTCAAGGATCAAGACATGAATAATATGTATGTGGTAGATTGGTGTATTGCTACACCAAACACTTGTCTACTAGCAAAGAGCAAGACAATGGGCCAAGTTGTCTCTGTGGCACAAAAAGTTGAGTCATCTCAATTTCAAGACAATCAACAAGCTAGCAAGGAGTCATCTTGTGGAAGGATTGCCGACTAAAGGTACAAGAAGTGTATGTGATGCATGCCGCGTATGGGAAAGCAAATAAAATCCCCATTCAAGGACAAGCCAAGTCCTTCTTCAACAAGGATATTACATCTCTGCATATGGATTTATTTGATCCAAATGAACCACCAACATAAGTGGAAAGAAATACACCTTGTGGTGGTAGATGACTATTCAAGATATACATGGACAATCTTCATGTATTTTTTTGAATAAATGCGAGAATATATATATAAAAATGAAAAAGAGAAGTCCCGATCACAAAGTTGATCAAACCAAAGAAGTAGAGCCTGGGAACAAAGTCAACAAAATAACGGAATGGTCACAAGCCGACTAAATGGTCAATGGTTGGGGCTCGCTAAAACCTTCCAAGGTAAAACCCACCCTTGTGGGAAAACCCTTGAAGGAAAAAGAGTACCCCCATGAGAAAATGCGTCCCAAAACAGAGAAACAAGAAGACCGTGACGCACTAGCTAACAACCTATAGTTGGATTGGCCAACATAATCCCGAGTGAGGGAGACTATGGCCGCCGGGGCACCCCACCACGCCGCCGTACGATGTCTTGCTAAGTATATCCACCGTCCCCGGCTGCCTTCCCTAAACAAGGAGGTGCAGAGTGTATCGCCACGTGCCTCGATGGCGCCAGTGAACCTCAACGGATCTCTTCCGCAACGCTTCCACCACATGACCGAGTCCGACTCCAACCATAGTTGATTCCATCCCCTCGTAGAAGCGTAATGAATGGCCCGCACGCCGCCATCAACTTTGCCTCAAAAGCTAAAACCCAAACCACATCTTTCCGTAAAGCATCCGCAAAAGAACCCTCTCGCACTTGCGAAAAATTCCTAAGCAAAGACGTCCATGCAATCCCGTTATGCCGCCGTCGGTATTAACTTTATTCCACCCGGCAAGGGTTTCGCCAATTAACTCCGCACACCTTGGGGCCTGGCCGTGGGCGCCCAGAACCCGGCCGGCGGAGAATAAGAAGGTCCCTTTGGTCATTGTGCATGCAACTCCTGGTCCAAGGAAGATGATTCAAGAATAAGAACATGAAGGCGGGATGGCCGCCTATAGAGTCCAGATTTTGTCATGGAAGGTCAAGTCATTCCCGATTTGCGGATGAGCCAAATACCGGATAACACCGCAACCCCCAAAGAAAAGAAACCTGCTCACGGAAATGAAAACTCATTAAACGCACCAGAATTCGTTGAAGCTATAAGCCCTAAAGTAGTGATATCAAAAGAGTCGAAAATCCACTTCCATAGGGCCCCCGCAAAACACATGAGACAAATAAATGATCAACAGATTCCGCCAACACAACAAAGAACACAAACCGAGGGGCTCGTGAAGGAACCGCGTGGTCGCAGAACATCCAATACCGCCACCGATTATGAATGGCGCGCCATGTCACAATCAAACGCTCTTTCAGTGAATGTGAGGTGACCAAATCCAGAACCCCATTGAACCACAGGGGAGTGAGGGCGAAAATAGAGTATGCCGCTTTCGAGGAAACGGTCCCATCATCGTAGTGTATCCATGCCCACGTGTCCGACGAATCCGGGCGATGGGGATTCTAACAATATCTCAAACCATATCCAAATATGCCTCTATAAATGATAGAGTGAAGTGCCAAGTCCCATCGTAAAAAGTAATTCAAATGCGCAAAATAAATATATGTACTCCTACGGATACCAATCCTATCCGCAATGGTGTAACCCAACCAATTGTCCAACCACAAAGAAATGTCGGAGTTACATCCTCGAATCCAGCGGCGCAGCCTCCAAGAGTCCCGAGATCCCAGTCGAACCCTCCGATGGAAGAGGGGGATGTACGAACAGCGTGAGATCCATCAAGTGAAAAGCGCTTGAGGGTGTCAGAAACCAAAGAGTTTGAAGTCATAATCTTCCAACCCATCTTCATAAGGAAGGCATTGTTGGCTTACAATGATGGAACGGATGAAATTACGACCCAGTTCACCACCACCATCGAGCCTTTAGAGTTCATATTACCAGTCCAGATGAAATTACGCATGGCCTTCTCCATTTGCCGAAGCAATATTCTGTGCCATTTGTACACCATCATATTATGCACGAAGGAGCTGGTAATCACCGACCACCAAACAAATGCGGCCAAAGAATAGACAAAGAGACTCTTTCCACCTTCCGAACTTAAAAATAATCTTATCGAATACCAAGTTGAAGGTTAGCCACTTTAGTCGCACCCTTGAAGATGGGGGCGCCTAGATAGACCATAGGGAAGGCGCCATATGCATCCCCGTAATCGCCTCAATACGCCCTCAAAAATAATTAGAAACCCTACGCCAAAATAAACTTTAGATTTATTAGATTGAAAATACGGCCCAAAATATCTCGCAGAGATTGAGCATCTCGAATGATTGTACGCGCATTGCTCGTGGAGGCCCCACACATAATCACAATATCGTCCGCATACATAATCGACGGGGAAGATCACCGCTTAGCGCCAGAAGGCCTCGGTCGGTTTCTTTGACGGTTTCTCCACTAATCTACTCGTAACATCTTCTACTATGCAAAAGAGCAGATAATGGATCCCCTGTCTAACCCCTCTAAAACAAGAGAAATAGCCCACAGAGATCCATTCAAAGACCGAAATTTTGGAAGAATGAAGGATAATCTCTATCCAATGAATAAACACCCTGAGAAACCAAAGTGACGCAACACGTGTATCGTAAAACCCCACTTAACCGTATCAAAGGCCTTGCGGATATCAATTTTTAAGATCATGTTGGTGTCATTCCGCCCGCAAGATATTAAACCCTTCCGAAACCAACGCGATACAAATCATGAATCGCCGCCGGATAAATCCGAATCGAGTAGGAGACAAGTAAGAAGAAATGATGGAGCCCAAACGGTCGCCAAAATCTTCGTGATAATCTTAAAAAGGAAGTTACTCATCACTATCGGTCTAAAATCCTCCACCGCATTAGCCTACTTATTCTTCTGGATGAGTGCCATGAAATCGCATTCAATCCCGCCGAAGACGCCGTGACGAAGAAATAACGGATGGTTGCCACCACCTCAACCGACACCACATCCTTAAAATGCCGATGAATCTCCCACCGAAACCATCCGCCCCTGAGCACTATCCAAACCCATATCAAACACCGCCTTTTAATACCCCATAAATCGATAGCGTTATGCAAAAAGCATAGTCGCCACGGCTTTTGTTACCTTTTCCCAAAATAACCCTTCCAATTAAAGAATAAGAAAATTCTCAAGACGTTGTTGGTAAACATTATCATCGATCGTCACAGCATCAGTAATCTCCTTTCTAACCACTTTAGGGATAGAATGGGATTTACCGTAAACCATTTGGGAAAAAGTGGTGAAATTACCTGGGCCTAAGAAGTAGAATCCATAGGTTGGTACCAAACAATTTTCGCAAAAGTGTTTCCAAAATCGGGGTTTAACATTGGGAATATGAGTCGATTGTCACAGTTCGCTTTATAATCGGATGTCGCTGATGGCGAGATTCCAACCATCCGAGGTGAGGAGCAAAAAAGGAAGTGGGCCCGTGAACTCGGGATCCATGCGACGACATGCAGCCCTGGGTCATCACCCCCGGGTGGGACCACTTAGAGGCAGAGGGCCGCCCCACATGAGAGCACTGTGAGGGGCCGGCCCTCCATGGTGAAGGGCAGCCATGGGGTAAAGTGGAGCAATATTCCTGTGTTCCATGTGTGCAGGGGCGCCCACCCCATGGGTGCCGATCCGTAATCATGCGGGGAGGAGGATTGATGCAGCCCTTTGATCGCTAAGCGCGCCGGAGGAGGAGTGGTCGCTTAGGAGCATCGGATTTAGGAGATAGAAACTTCCAAGACAATCAGAGAAGGAAGAGGTGCCGGAGCGTGAGGAACGCCGGTGCCGGAACGGGTCCGCCGCATCTCTTGAGGTGTCCGTGAAATTACTGCTCGACGGGGCTCATGCAACGCCCATCTCCCGTGCGATGGGAGGATGAAATTAGGGTTTGTGTTCCAAAACCATGTGCCCCCGCGAAAGAGATGAAGTTGCAGTACATGTGCTCGCGCCATCGCGCCATGGAGGATTCCGCGCCATCGTGGTGAGTACGTGATGATCTCGTGTGGTGGCTATGATGCATGGGAGGTGCGAAATTTGAGGTGTAGCTATGCTGGCGGCTCCGCCATGAGGTCAAGAGGAGAAGATGACCGAAGAAGAAGAGAGAAGGCAATGGGCGGTCGTTAGATAGAGAGAGAACATTCTTGTCAAATCTCCGTCTGCAGGTCGGGCAATCTTCATGTGTAAAAAGAAGGAAACTTTGCGTACCCTCTAACCGATGAAAAGGGTTCAAATGAAAAAGAGCCAAACCATTATAAAGATAATGGTCCGACAAAGGAATTGAGTTTGTCAATGGGATAATAACTCGATTGTGTTGAAAATGGAATTGCTCATGAATTATCACCGCAAGAACTCCACAACAGTAATGGTGTAGCCGAAAGAAGGGTGTAGTCGCAAGAACTCACCATTGAACCTGGAATATTGCTCCCTTTACCCCACATGAGAGCACCGTGAGGGGCCGCCCTCCATGGTGAAGGGCAGCCATGGGGGTAAAGGGAGCAATATTCCTGTGTTCCATGTGTGCAGGGGCGCCACCCCCATGGGTGCGATCCGAATCGTGGAGGAGGATTGACAGCCCTTTGATCGCTAAGGCGCTACCGGAGGAGGAGTGGTCGCTTAGGAGCATCGGATTTAGGAGATAGAAACTTCCAAGACAATCAGAGAAGGAAGAGGTGCCCGAGCGTGAGGAACGCCTGGTGCGGAACGGGTCCGCCGCATCTCTTGAGGTGCCGTGAAATTACTGTTCCGACGGGCTCATGCAACGCCCATCTCCGCGGCGATGGGAGGATGAAATTAGGGCTCAGGTTCCAAAACCATGTGCCCCTCGCGAAGAGATGAAGTTGCAGTGTACATGTGCTCGCGCCATCGCCGTCATGGAGGATTCCGGCGCCATCGTGGTGAGTACGTGGATGATCTCATTGGGGTGGCTATGATGCATGGGAGGTGCGAAATTTGAGGTGTAGCTATGCTATGGCGGCTCGCCATGAGGTCAAGAGGGAGAAGATGACCGGAAGAAGAGAGAAGGCAATGGGCGGTCGTTAGGATAGAGAGAGAACATTCTTGTCAAATCTCCGCTCGTCGGGCAATCTTCATGTGTAAAAAGAAGGAAACTTTGCGTGTTACCTCACCGATGAAAAGGGTTCAAAATGAAAAGAGCCAAACCATTATAAAGATAATGGTCTCGACAAAGGAATTGAGTTTGTCAATGGGATAATAACTCAAGATTGTTGAAAATGGAATTGCTCATGAATTATCACCGCAAGAACTCCACAAAGAGAATGGTGTAGCCGAAAGAAGGAACAAAACTCTCAAGGAAGCCGCAAGGACCATGTTAGCCAAGTCGATTGCCTAAGAAATTTTGGGTCAAGCCATTGACACAGATGCTATACTCAAAATAGATGCATGATCACCAGCAATTGACCAAGACTCCCTATGAGATTTGGACAGGAGAAAACCAAATGTTGGATACTTCATAATATTTGATGTAAATGTTTCATCCATAACAATGGCAAAGATAATTTGAAGGCTTTTGATGCTAAAGTCGAAGGTATTTGTTTGGAATACTCATTGAGAGCAAAGCTTATAGAGTGATGAACAAGAGGACTATGGTCACGTAAGAGTCTATCCATGTGGTTTTTGATGAGCCTAATGTAAATGGAGAAGACATTGAAGAGTTAGCCGACAAGTCAGACGCCAACCATACGTAAGAGTCCTTATGTTGAAGCTAAAGTAAGAGCAAGCAACCTGCATGAAGATGAGATAGTTGAATCTCAAAGACAAACGGAAAGTCTCAGCCTAAATGAAGATGAAAGAGTTGTTCAAGACAACTTAGTTAAGTAGACGGCCAATCCAAAGCAGACTTACTCCAACCCGATGTGAGATGGCCGAGAGAACATCCACCAGAGTTAGTTATCGATATGTTAGAGATGGCATAAGAACCAAATCCAGAGCACAAAGATGAAGCAATGTTCACTTATTTTATATCCCAAATAGAGCCTAAAGATGTGTCTCAAGCATCGATGACACACAATGGATTCAAGCCATGCACGAATGGTTGAATCGCTTTGAAAGAAACAAAGTATGGGAGTTGGTGCAGAGGGCCAACCCATCAAAATGTTATTGGTACAAAAACGGGTTTTCAGAACAAGATGAATGGAGAAGGATCTCACAGTAAGAAACAAAGCAAGATTGGTAGCCAAAGGGTATTGCCAAGAAAAGGGTATAGATTTTGATGAAACCTTTGCTCCTCGTTGCAAGATTGGAAGCAATAAGGATGTTTCTTGCTTATGTTGCACATAAGAACTTCATTGTATATCAAATGGATGTGAAGAGCGCATTTCTAAACGGACTCATAGAGGAAGAAGTCTAGTTGAACAACCTCCATGTTTTTGAGCAAAACTATTGGAGATAAGGTATATAAGCTCAAGAAGATGGCAACAAGCAAAGGTCAAAGAAGAGTGTGCCGCCAAAGTGATCTATATAAATGACAAGAAGATGGTGAAGGACGACTATCACAGCCGATGGATGTCGCCTCGAAATGTGTCGACATGAAGTTTGAAGCTTTAATCAATTGTCCAAGACAAATTTGATCGCCATGGCTCCGATCATGCAAGGGAAAAATTAACTAGCCGAGTTTGTTTACGCAGACATCACGCGTAATGTGTTGAACAAGACATATAAGAAGGATGGGTCCTTCTGAAGCTCACTGGATATGGCCTTGTGATTGGCCATTTGCCGAAGTGAAAGGTGTCAACCTTCGTCATGGTAAGGCCTTTCACGTGAACAAGAGAATGTTCAGTGGCAAACCTTTTCGATGCTCAAAAGAGAGCTCACGCGAAGAAAGCCGATACCAGAGGGGAATCACCACCAAGATGCAAAAATTACACCCTCCTCTCGAAGAAGAGTCGCCCGCAGCCTAAGTCCAAGAAAGCAATTTCTCCCGCGCACAGACCAAGGCACTCCGCCCCCCGCAGCCGAGTCCCCTACACGAGCATTCGAGACTCCCGCCCCGTAGCGATCACCCGCCCCGCAACCGAGATGGAGGAGGAACACCATATTTCTTCCCTATCGTTAAGAAGAAGAGGATCAAGTAAGACACGAAAGGCAATCGCTTCTAAGAACAAAACCAAAAGCTTTTACTTTGAGGAAACAAGATGTTGAACCAAGTTCCTCTCGAGGAAGAAGAGAGTGTTCAAAGCGATCCAACTTGAGAAGAAGAAGGTTGAATCTTCTACCCACCTAGAAAAAGAAGTCGAGATCGGCATTACTCAGAAGAGCAATCTCCTAAGTCATTGATGAATCATCAAAGTCTCAAAGATGATCACCGAGACTTGTTGAAAACCCACCAGGCGAGACAAATGAGGAGAGTGAAGCAACAGAGACAATTGAGCCTATGAAAAAGGTTGTCTCTCCACCGCAATCGATGTTGTTGCTTCTGAGGAAGAGCAAGGTCTCTTGCCTCCAATTCAAGAAACAGTAATAAGTGTGAAGATGATGATGAAGATGTAATCATGTACTATCGTATCCGCACATCCAAATGACGCCTATGAGAATGGAGAGCATGGAAGCCGGATCACTCAATGGTGCGCTTCGCTTCACCCCGAGTTCATAGAAGAGGAAGAAGAGTTGCTATGGTTTCTTAGTGTTGCAACTGCTCGATAAACCCTTGACGAAGACAATCGCACGGATATCCTCCGTCATAAAGGCGGATGAAAAGGATAAAGCGAGGATCCCATTGCCGCACCCCATGTCACACTCATACACATCTTGATGTGTTCTCCGAAAGTGATGAGGATCCCATTGTTGCGCTTGAGAAGTCGATATGTAGCAGCTATGAGGGAATCCAGAGCCATCCATAAGCAAAGATTTGTTAGAAGGCCCAGGAGAGTCCTCACAATCTCTCCCGCAAATTGATCCTCCGGGGAGTGGTACATCGATTGTCTCGTATATTGTCAGCAGCCCACATCCCCCGTACAATCGTGAGGATGGATCCAAGGGATTTGGCGATGAAGCCGGGAAATTGGGCACCTGCCGAGCCAACCCCGTAGAGAAGGTGTTCTCACACTCCCCCAGCCGAGCACTCAACGAATAAAGCCGCATCTCGAGAAGACCGACCCCATTATCACTACTCACCGGAGCCACCGAGGGGAAAGCCTCTCCACCACAAACAGGTTGGAGGTCGCAGCTGGGAGACACTCAAATGAAGTTTGGAGGCGAAGATGAAAAGATAGTGAACAACAAAGAGAGTGACATTGACAAAGTTCGGCCATTACTTGAGTCTGTCCCAAATAAAGTGTCACCGCTTTGCAAAGCCAATGGCGTTGTTATCACAAAATGAGGCACATGATGGTGATGCCCTGGGAGTTAACACTGGGCACATAAACCGCAATCCAAGGAGTTGAGACTTTATGGATGCCAATGTCGAAGACCCTAAGACAGCTTGATACTGGCTTGAAGGGAACACAGAAAGCCTCACAGCTGAGCTTGAGTCTCAAAAAGGTGTTGAAGGCCTTAGGGAGGTTGAGACTTCCCTAGGTAAAAATCAAGATGCACGAACATTCCTTCTCTAGACAACACCGATGTAGAAAAAGAGATAAGCGCACTTCATGATTCCCAAGAAAACTTAGACACATCCTTTTTAGGATCGAAGATGAAGCTTAGTCCACTCCACTTGCAGATACTACGTACTCCAATCAAGATGTTCTCAAGACTAAGAGCCAAATCAAAGGAGAAAGCGGCTCGCCAAAAGTCCAATTTTGATGATGAGCCAACCTCCACAAGTCTCATCATCATTCGATGATGCCGATGACACAACCGAGGAACAGGTTATTCATTTGGAAAAGTCTACCGAGACCGAGAAAGTCATAAGATAGTTGAGGCTCAACCACCGGGCAAGACAATCCAAAAGCCCCACTGAACCGAGTCATATGCGCAGCTTCCACGGCCGCAGCTAGCACGACTCACGCCTCCACACAGCTCACACACTGTGAACATTGCCGATGAAGTCACCAAGAGAGGCATCAAGAGTTGACTCCACTCTACTACTAAAAGGGAAGGCTTTGAAGGGTCGAGACCCGTGATATTCCTATGTTCGTGATGATATCTTTCAGACATGTTTCCATTTACTCAGACATGCTTGCATCCGAGGAAGAGACAATCACGAACAAAGAAGATACACTATCGAGAAGATCCCATCATTCCCACCGACCGACACGATTGTGCAAAGAGACTTTGATTTTGACAAAGAGTGGCCTCAAAAATGATCTCGAGCGAGACAAACTTGAAATTTGTGAAGTCTTCAAGAAGATCTCGTGAGGAGATTGAGAAGATTGAACGACACCAGCCTCACTCAACTTACGCCCGGATAATGGTCTCAACAAAGATCGCTATGTGAAGCGAGCAAGTACGATACTTCAAAGCCTTATATGGCAGTAATGCTCGTGATGGAGTGTGGATAACTCCATGATCAGCAAATGGGATGAAGGAATACTTTGAAAGAATAGCCTACCTCACAAAAATGATATGGAGTCATTACGACATTTTCATAAGAATGAGATCCTCCGACTAAAAATACAATGAATGACAAATTCAAATTCTCTTCGGTCGAAATAAAGATATTGAAATCTAAGTCTAAGGAGATTCGACGAGATTCAAAATACATCCAATGCAAAGTTAGACTCCAAGCACGATTCCACGATTAATCAGACGACTTTCTTCTTGGAAGATGTTCCCCTGGGGGTCCTCTCTCCTTTGATGATGTCAAAAGAGGAACAGAGTCCCGAAATGATTGAAATAAGAAAAATTGAAGAAAGGCGCAATGAGATGAAAGACGCAGCCGGAAGGAGGGTAAAGTAGCCGAGGGGGAAAGTTCAAGGATTTGACGCCGATGTTAGCCGAAACCCCACAAAGAAGGTCATGTTATCGCTCCATCCCGAGCAAACTCCTCGTAAACCCTACCCATTGAGCACTCGCTATGCCAATGTCGGAGAAAAGGAAGATTATTGAAGCAGGTTTGAGGAGTTCTCTATAAAGTAGATGCTCGCTCGTAAGTGTTGAAACAAGATGGTGGTCTTCCAGCTTGGAAAGGATCGATGCTATCCTGCATGATGACGATCTCGAGCCTGGATCGGTCGAAGACTTCAAAACCCTTGAACAAGGCTATTTCCAAGAATGGCTCGCCCAAGCCTGGATTTGTACCGAGAAAAGCTTAGCCTTGTGCGGAAGTTTAAAAGGAAGCTTAGCCTTCCAGAAGAAATACCACCGAAAGCGTAAGACTCCCGCGGCAAAGACACACCCGTGAGGTAAAGGAAGAGCCGAGTCGCAAAGGAAGAAGTGGCGGAAGAGGTCACCACCTCGACCAAAACCCAAGGACATTGAATTCATAGATCCCGACAAGAAAGGGCCGATCCATGGCCGGATACGATCACCTAGCCAACCAGAAATGGCAAGGAAGAATGCTGAGGCAATGTTGATATGATAAGAAGAGGAGAATGAAAGGCAAACTCGTTAACGGCTCGAAGGAAGCAAAGGGATGATGCTTCTAAATGGGCCTATGAAAAGAAGAAGAGAAGGGAAGAAGAAGAGAAGAAGAGGAAAAGAGTTGATGACAACGAGGAGCGCAAGAGAGCTCAAGAAGAAAGAGGAAGGAAAATAAGGCATTGAAGTGTTGTCGCAAAACCCTTCATGTATTTTTATGTAAATACAAATATGTAAGTCGCCCTGTAATATACTTAGTGAATTTGTCTATAATTTTTCACTCGTATGTATTCTTGTATCTTAGCTTAGATATGTATTTTGCCTCGATAAAGAATGCCTCGATACCAAATATAAACAACTCCGTAAAGGACAATAATGCTATGATCAATAAAACGATCTATTTTAAGCATACATTCTTTGTTACCGCATTGTATGTATGTATCTTTGCCGTTTATATTTTGTTGAATGTTTTTAAGTTTTGGCATCATCGAAAAGGGAAAAATTGTTAGGAAATTTATTTTGTAGATTTTGATGATACCACACCTCATTTTCATTGTAATTCGTATTGAATAGATAGGGAAAAGCCGTAGTCAAGTCAGCCACGCCAAGGAATACAAAAAGTCAATCATGGGATCGATTGAAGACTCGTATGTGTGTCACCGAGTATGGCCAAGAAGGAAGTTAAGGACTGACTAAGGTGTGTCACCGAGGAACAAATTGTAAGAAGTGTCACCAAGTAGTTCAAGAAGCCACTCAAGATTGAAGTGATAGTTGAGTCATCAAATGACTGAAGTCTGACTCAAGTCAACGAGAAAGACAAAGAAATTACCAAGACAACTCGACTTAGATCCGTTGATTAAAAGTCAAGAATGTTACTCGATAGTAACATGTCAAAGTCGCCAGTGTAAAGTGTTAGTCCTGCACTGTACAAAAGGAATAAACCAATGGGAAACACTCGCACCGTGTCGAAAGTCTAATATGCTACAAGACATTTAATACGAGGAAATGTCAACATCAAGGATCGGCAGACAAGTCAAGCTAATCTAACACAAGTGACTTTTGAAATTAGCCTATCTCTTCAACAGCAAAATTTCAAAAGTGCACTATAAAAGGCCGAGGAATTTATCGAGAAAAGGTTACCCAACTACGAACAAGCAAGTAATATTCAAGCAATTAACCTGAAATTTTCTCAAGTACATTCAAGCAAATCCTCAAGCCTCGAAACTCAAGGAAATCGATCCAACACAAGTCGTGAAGAAAAGACAACTTCAAATCATGAAGAGGAAACTTTGAAGAATCAAAAGGGGTCTACTTTCCAAGGAGGATTGTAGGAAGGTTCAAGGTCGAACCAAGATAAAGTTATTGGAGGGCTTCGTGATCAAATCCAAGAGCTTAAGAAGTGAGTCAAGAGCAAGGCAAATGCCTCGTGAAGAAGCCGAGTCGCAAGAGAAGTCGGGCCAGTGTGACCAAGGTTGTCTCTAGACTGCTCACCATGTTGTAAACTGATCTGTTACATAGTGGATTCCTCCAGAGTTGGAGAAGAGAGGACTAGAAGAATTACCCTATCTTCGAACCTCTATAAAAATTATTTGTGTTATTTATTTTTCAAAGACATTTACATTTCTCGATACTTACATCATGTATGTTGATAAAACTCACATTTGCTATCCAACTAATTAATAATCAAATGCTAAAATCAAGTTGTTACTTAAAACAATCAAGGGTGTTAAGTCTTCCCCGATAAAACCAATACAAAATGCTAAGTTAAAGTTCAGCAAGTTAACCAAATGAAGTTATTCTATCAACAAATTTATCGAATCAAGCTGAGCGGCTAACTTAGCTGAATAACTAACTTAGTTGTCCTTCAAGGACAAAGTCAGTTGAGTTAACTCTATTAAATTTTTTTAAAAAATGACTAAAATTGAAAAGTTGGTAAGGTTTATTCAACCCCCTCCTTCTAAACCTTACTCACACTCCTTGGGACCTACAGGGCCCAAGACCAATTACATTAAAAGCAAAAAAGAAAAATAAAACGCCTTAAGGAGCGGGAGGCTAGGTTGCACCAAGAGAGAGAGCATGGGTCGGACCATTAGAAGCCACTTTTCCCCCTCGCCGTTGGCCGAGGAGCATCCTTGCTTTCTAAAATGGCGCATGGGCACCGAGGATGGAGCACTTAATTCGCATTCAGGCGCCAAGCTCCTCCAAGTTGGCCACGGTCTTGCCCTTCTTGAGGCCTCCAAGATTATCCTCCACACCGGTCGCAGCTCCGCAGTTAGCATGAATGCATAATCCCTGACCATTTGTGTAGCCCCCTCACCGCCTCCACCTGCCGCCGCAGGGACTCCTCCAATCAAGCTTTCTTGAAGGCCTCCTCCATTTCTCTACGGATTTCTACCTCTTGCCACACCAACTCCTCCGGATGGGAGGCCACCGCTTCCTTAGTTCGACGACCTCTCCTACGGAGTTCTTTCTCGAGCTCTCCGCCTTGTTCCGAGCGGCCATAGCATCCTCACGCCTCCTTGGTCCGAGACTCCAGATGGATCTCGACCCCACGCAAAGTATCGTGGGCCTCCTACAAATTGGCATGGCGCCTCCCGTGTCGCCCTTGCCCAATCATATGCCATAGGGTGCCTATGATGCGCCGTGATAAACCCATGGCCTATCAGGCCTTCTCTCTCCCATCCGATCTCCATGTAGAATTGCTCGATCTCGGTGGTCCAGCCGAGCTGCACATCCCGTGCCGCCCTACCAACCTCGTGCAAAGAGCCACCTACTACTCAATTGGCGCCGAACACTTTGCAAACTCGACGAACCACCGAGGCCTCGACTGCCATACCTCCTTGCAAAGTGCTTCATCCCTACCAAGATTTGGAGGAATAAAATGCCCCGCGGCCACAAATCATCAAACAATGCCCGACGACAAAGCTTCATCAATTGTCTCCCGAAGGAGTGTTGATCGAGGCACCCGTGGAGTCACCTATTTCGCCCATCGGCCTCATTAATCTCAATCCCACTTCTCCTCCGCCTAGAGGCTCATTTTCCACTTCATCTATGGCCTTGCGCTACCGCAAAGGATTTTGCCCACCTCTCGCCTTCTCGGTGGCTCCTGCATTCGCCCCAGCCTCTTCCCGGGCGGTCGTCCGCCTACGCGGTTGAGACGAGCATAAATGTCCATCCTCCTGGATTCGCAATAACATTGAAATGTCAAGATAAGAGTAAAAATACCAAGATATGAAAGAATTCAAATTTGTAAAAATATGACTACCTCGAGTTTTAGTCAGAGCTGGTGGCTCGGCTCACTCAAATTTCTGGGGTACATTTGTAAAAGGAGGTGGTTTGACCTATTCAAATTCTTAGAGGTTGCAGCCCCCAAGATCGGGCGCCCCACCCCGCTCCGCTGCGCGGATTCTCCCGCCTACCTCCGACCGCTACCCGGGGAATGTGCCCTCGCCGACCTCTCGACCCACCAGAAAATTAGCACACAAGCCGGCTGGGATAGCTCCACTTCCGTAGTTAAGAACTTAATCCTTCTATCCGACTCGGCAAGACCTGATGTTTTTCACCATGCACGAAGTCACCAAAGAGGGCTCCCGAGAAGGACGGTTCCCCGCACACAAAATAGAGAATTAATGATTAGAAAATTTTCTAGAAATTTAAAAATGGAAATATACTTACAAAAATTATATCTAATCAAAGAGGAGGGGCTAGAAATGAGTCTCCATCCCCACGAGTCCGCCCATCGCCCCCGACTCCAAAACCACTTGTCCTTCCACTCCTTTAAGGATCGCGGAAAGCCCAAAACCAGCTGCTTGGGTAGTCAATCGAGTTCGATATAGTACCACCGACGGCGCGCCCTAACCCGGTCTCTTCCGCTCAAACAGCCTTGTTCACCTCTTCAAAATAAGGGCACGGATAGCTCGCGAGAGAAAAGGACGAGCAAATCCAATCAACCCACCCCATGCCATCGATGCACTGGGACAAGGACAGCCCCACCTCCCGAACCACTTGGTTATCGCTTTCGGGCAGGGGAACCTCAACCCGTATAGAATGTTGTGGGCATACATAGTAATGCATCTCTGGGCGGCAACTCAAGTACCTCGTCATGATCGTGCAACCGAATCGGATGGGAAGAAGGAATTGATGTCTTTTGTTGAGGGCCTCCAAATTATGCGCATCATCGCACTCCAAATTGATGATTTTGGCCTGCCTCACCAATCTTCCCCGTATTCCTAGGGGCCTACTACTTGGCCCTAAAGCTCAGACTGCTCGGGCGAGCCCCACGCCCAATCTCACTGCGGCACAGCTCCTCGTCCCCACTCACTGGGACCTCTCGCAGCAGCCCACATCCTCCTGACCTCAACTCGCTCGCGATCACTACCTCCGCCTCCATATTCGAATTATCCTCCCGACGCCGAATTTTCTTCCCCGCCACCCGACATCTCTTCCTGAGACACCGAGTTTTATACACTTCTCCCCAAGGATCACCGTAATGGGAGTTGCGCTTGAACACCATGTACCTTTCACGCAGAGCGACCTGCCTTGCATCGCGCTTAGAACTCGAAACGCCAATAACGTTAGACCTTCTCGAATTGCTTCTCTCCCGACAAAGGATCGGCAGATGGAGGATCTTCGCACGGGGGTCTTCGACTTCAAATTCTACGCTATAATCTTGTTCGCTATCGCGTGAACCGAACATGTTTTTCTCGAAAGAGAAATGAAAAAGAAGAAAGAAAGAAAATTTTGAAAGATTACCTAAGTATCCTCGAGTCTCTTCTCTCAAAGCCGACCAAAGCTTCTACTCGGTCTCAGGCAATAGTTGGTATGTGTAAAATGAATGCGAAAGTAGAAAATGAAAGGGAAAAAGCCATATTTATAAAGTTAATGTCTCTCGAATGTAACATACCAGCTTGAAAGAGACGGTCTTTTCACATTTCAAAAGTTAGTTAACTCATCATGTCCCCTTGCCCCACACCACGACGGTCCAACAAAAGATTCCACGTGTTTGTCATCATAGGAACCAATTAATGCACCGCTTCAGCATTGATGGTCACTGACAAATGTCGCCAGCTTAAAACCATTTGACTTTTTTTTTTCTCTCTCTCCAATTAAAGTTCAAAACCGCTTTTGAAGAATCTTCTCCTGCATTGAACTTGGGGGTCATTGATGATACCCGAGCCGAGCCGAAGAAAATACATCCACGTGGTTATTCAAATGATGATGACGTAAGTCGCCCAAGATGACGTAGCCTTCCAAGATGATTCAAGCCGACTAAATGACATGGACCGGCCGAGGTAACCGAGTCGAGCCCAACCCACTACAACAAAAACAATTCGAGTGAGTGCTCCACTAAACATTCTCCCACTAAATGCATCCAATGCACTGCTATGCACAAGGTGCCACCCGCAACATGTCAACGGACAAGTCAACAAGCACCTTCTCAACACATGGCCAACATGCATGCACATCCGAAAGAGGACAAGTGTCCCATTATTATCTTAGATATAATGATGATTAGCCCACTAATTGTATTAGTATAAATAAGTCTCATTTATTAGAAAAAGACAGGGAGAAAAATCCACTATATAACTTATAAAGTTCAAATTCAGTGTAGAAGACCTACTGTACATGCTCGCTTCTAAGACGCTAATAAAAAAAAGGTAGAATTAGCCACTTAATATTATTTCCATGTGTTCACTTTTGATTTCCAAGTCGATATTTTAAGGTACTTTTCTTGTTGATCGAAAAGCACATCAACAAATCAATAAAGTATAGATAACACTTACTAAAAATATACTAGATATGTTTTATATGTAATGAATATATAATAAAAATCAAGTGTTAAGAAAATTTATAAGTAAAAATAATTTAACTCTTTTTTGGTCCGTAATATGAAATAATTGACAAAAACAATAATTAGTTGTTTAATGTAGGTTGATTTTTAGTAAGTGTCATGTGAAATTCTAGTAAATAATTAAGTTGAAAATAGATCATGGACACGGGGGTGAGTAGATGTAGGCTTGTAAAAGAACCGAATCTTTTGATTCGATTTGGCATTCGACCGTATATTAACATTCAAATTCAAAATTAGAATACGAATCCAAATAAAAATATTTATTCATATTTGCATATTATGCAAATTATGAATATCAATATATTTGATTCGAGTATTCAAAAATATTAGAACTATGTTATATATATATATATATATATATATATATATATCAATAATATTTTATATTTATACAAATATCTCATATATAATCTTTATACAAATAACTATATATTTATTTAAAAAAATCTCACTTTGCTCCCTTATACTCTACTTGATTATCACTTTACCCTTGTACTTTCAATTGTATCATTTTACCCCATTATACTTTAATTAGTATCACTTACTCAGCTTGGCTATCCCTTGTTGGATCGGCCTATCTACCCACTATTGTTTAGAGGCTAAGACCCCCTCATTCTAAGATTGCCAAGCTCCAGCTGACCCCGAACCTAAAAGTGGAACACAGAATTAAAATTGCTCCAAAGGCAGACCCGCCCTTCCTGCTTTTCCCAAAGATAGCATGGAGAGTCAAAAGAAGCCGAGAATATACTTTTAAAATATTATTTTATGCTCATATACTCAAAACAATGACCATTTTATCATTACCTATTAGTTTTATTAAAATAACAAAATTATTTTAAAAGTATTTAATATTAATAAACTTGTATTTATTTGCTAAATTAATTTTCACAATTTTATTAATTAACGCTAATATTAAATCTATTATATTTTATATTGAGTTGCTAATTATTTAACTTTAATACAAATCTTATTAAATTAATATATAATAGACTATTTCTATTAGCTAATACATTTATAGTTTTAATTTATTATTCATTATAACTTTAAAATTATATAAATATATATAATATAAATTTATTAAATGTGTGAAATATTATTAGTAATTTTTAAATTATAGATTCAATAATCATGAATAAAAATATGTTAAATAGAAAAAATATCATTTTAGTGATTAACTTTTTTGACTACAAAATTTAATTTACTATATAATACATAATTTTTAGATTTATTATTTAAAAAATATATTAATATATTAGTTTGCATAAAATAACCTACAATATAGTTATTTAATAGAACTATATTAATTTTAATAAATAGCAAATAAGTTTTCCAAAAATATATATGTGTATTTGATGCAAGGTTAAATTAAAGTAATAGATGGATAATTAGGTCATTTAATAAATGAATTGGAGGATTACATGATATTTTACTTATATAAGGGGTAAAGTGATACAAATTGGTAGTACAACGGGGTAGAGTGACACAATTGAAAGTACAAGGGGGTTAAGTGATATTCAATGAGAGTATAGGGGTAAAGTGAGATTTACCCATTTATTTATGTAGAATATTAATTTATAATAAACCACATATTCACTTATAAAAGGCCCAAACTAATAAGTCCATATTTATATAAATAAATATTTTTTTAAATAAATGCGAGAATATATATAAAAATGAAAAGAGTAGTCCCGTCACAAACCGATCAACCAAAGTAAAGCCTGGGAACAAAGTCAAGAAAAATAACGAAATGGTCACAAGCCACTGTGATGGTCAATGGTTGGGGCTCGTTAAAACCTTCCAAGGTAAAACCCACCTCGGGGAAAAACCCTGGAACGAAAAAGAGTACCCCCATGTGAAAATGCGTCCAAAACAGAAGAAACCGTAAGACGAGACGCACTAGCTAACAAACCTATAGTTGGATTGGCCAACGTAATCCCGAGTGTGGGACGAGATGATGGCCGATGGGGCACCCCCACCACGTAGCCTCGTGCGATGTCTTGCTAAGAATATCCGCCGCCAAAGTTGTCTTCCCTAAAGATGTGCGAAACCACCAAGTTCATCCGAGAAAGAGGTGCAGAGTGTATCGCCACATGCTCATATGGCGCAAGGAACCTCTCGTGGGATCTCTTCCGCAGCTAGCCCCACCATATATACCGAGTCCGATTCCACCATAGTTGATTCCAGCCCCTCGCAGAAGATAATGAATGGCCCGCATGGCCGCAATCAACTCCGCCTCAAAAGCAAAACCCAAACCACATCTTTCCACAAAGCACCCGCGAAAGAACCCTCTCGTAGCTTGGGTAAAAACTCCGTAAAAGTGAGGCGCCCGGGCGACCCCATTGCTCCGCCGTTGGTGTTAACTTTTATCCAAATTTCCACAAGAGTTTCGCTAAGTAACCTCCGCACACCTTCGGCCCGCCTGGCGCCAGAACCCGAAGACGGCGGAGAATGAAAAGGTCCTTTGATCATTGTGCATGCAACCTCGGCCCAAGGAAGATGACTCAAGAATTAGAACATGAAGGCGTAGGATGGCCGCCTCCAATGTCCGGGCTTCTTGTCATGGAAGGTCAAGTAATTTCGATTTGCCAGAAGAGCCACATACCGGATAACACCGCAACCCGCCAAAGAAAGGTCACCGCCGCTTCACCAAATGAAAACTCATTAAACGCACCAGAATTCATTGAAGCTATAAGCCCTAAAGTAATGGATATCAAAAGTTTCAAAATCCACTTCCGTGAGGGCCCCGCAAAACACATGAGACAAACAAATGATCAACATATTCCGTCAAAGACAACAAAGAACGCAAAACCGAGGGGCCTCGTGAAGGAACCCCGTGGTCGCAGAACATCCAATACCGCAAGTCAATTATGGATGGCGCGCCATGCCACAATCGAACGCTTTCTGTAACGTGAGGTGACCAAATCTAGGAACCTCATTGAACCACAGGGAGTGAGGGCGCAGATAGGGAGTAAGTTGCCTTTGAGGTAACGATCCCATCATCAAAGTGTAGCCATGCCCTTGTGTCCGACAAATTGGGCGATGGGGACTCTAACAATATCTCGGACCATATCCAAATATGCCTCTATGAACGATAGAGTGAAGTGCCAAGTCCCGTCATAAAAGTAATCCAAAATGCGCCGAAACAAATGCATGTACTCCCGTAGATACCAATCCTATCGGCAATAGTGGTAACCTACCCAATTATCCAAATTAATGAAATGCCTAATTGCATCCGGGATCCAAAAAGATTCTTAAGGTCGAACCCCGCTCCGTATGGAAGAAGGGATGTAGGAACGGCATGGAGATCCATCAAGTCAGAAACGCTCGAGGTGTTGTAAACCAAAGAGTTTGAAGTCATTATCTTCCTACCCATCTTCATAAGGAATGCATTGTTGGCGACCCACGATGGATCGGATGCCCAAGCCTCCTTCTCGCCCGCGGCATACAACAACGACTCCAGCCACCACCACCGAACCTTTAGAGTTCATATATACCACCAAATGAAGTTATGCATGGCCTTTTCCATTTGCCATAACAATGTTCTAGGCCACTTGTAAACCGTCATAATATGCAAGAAGAGATGGTAATCACCGAATTCACCAAACAGATGTGGCCAAAGAATAGACAAAGAGGCCCCTTTCCACCTTCAACTTGAAAATAATCTTATCGAAAAACTCGTTGAAGATCGCCACTTTCGGCGCACTTTGAAGATGGGGGCGCCTAGATAGACCGTAGGGAAGGCTCCCCATATGCATTCCTATAATCGTCAATACGCCCTCGCACATAATTAGAAACCCGACGCCAAAATAAACTTTAGATTTATTAGATTGAAGATCTCGCCCATAGAGATTGAGCATCCAATGATGGTACGTGGCATTGCTCGTGGAGGCCCCACACATAATCACAATATCGTCCGCATACATATAGACGAGGGAAAATCACCGCTTAGCGCCAGAAAGCCTCAAGCTGATTTCTTTGACCGCTCTCTCCACTAATCTACTCGTAACGCCTTTGGCGATGCAAAAGAGAAAGGGTGATAACCGATCCCCCTGCTAACCCCTCAAAAACAAGAGAAGCAACCCACAAAGCGACCCATTCGGAAGACCAAAATTCTCGAAGATTTAAGGATAATCTCTATCCAAAGGAACGAACACTTTAGAGAAACCAAAGTGACGTAAAATGTGTATCGAAAAACCCCACTAATCGTATCAAATGCCTTGCGGATATCATTTTTTAAGATCATGTTGCCGCTATTCGCCCGCATTATATTGAACCCTTCCGAAACTAAAGCAATATAGTCGTGAATCGCTACCCGGATAAATCCAAATTGAGTAGGAGACAAGTAAGAAGAAATGATGGAGCCCAAACGAGTCGCCAAAATCTTCGTGATAATCTTAAAAAGGAAATTACTCATCACGACGGCCTAAAGTCCTCCACCGCATTAGCCTCCTTAAGTCTTTGGGATAAGTGTCATAAAGTCATGCTCAATCCCGCCGAAAGGATATCGTGATGAAGAAATAATGGACGGCCGCCACCACCTCATTTGACACAATGTCCTTAAATGCCGATAGAATCTCCTCATCAAACCGTCCTACCGAGCGCTATCCAAACCCATATCAAACGCTTTCTTTTAACCCTGACCAAGGAATAGCCGCAAGAGCGCTGCTATCAATCGTCTAATAGTAGGGGAAATCACCGGTCGACCAAAGTGTAATCCGAACCGTTTGCCCCCATTCGCGAAAAGGTCCGTATAAAATGAAATAATGTGATTACCAAGAACCACCGATCATCCGTGTAGCTACAATCAACCATCAAACCGTATCCTTGAACGCCCATTTCTAATCTGCAATGGCGATGAAAATGTCGTGGTTGCGTCCCCATCCTTTAACCAAGTCAATGGGCTTTCTCAAAGAAAATCGATCGCATGAGCAACGTGGCGAGACAACACCCTCCGCACCTCAAATTCCATCTCCCCGAGTTCCTCCGAAACCCTGGATTCAATATCCGCTGAATCATTTTACCTTTCCATCTCGAGAATCCACCCGACGATTAACATCCCCAAATACTTCCTTATTCAAACCTTAATCGCCTGCTCAACCTCTTGAGCTTCCACATGACGCGCCGCAGCAAAGAGTGGGTGACGCGCACGGAGCACCCAAGAGGAAGTAAATAATACTCCGGAAAGAATCATGATGAATCCACATGTGCGAAACCGGTGCGGAGACGGACGCTAACGGAAGAAGAACAAGAAACCGTAAATGGGATGGTGATCGAACCAATGCGCTGAAGACTAAACCCTTAACAACTTGCCAAAAAGAGAAAAATTGACCATTCTTGCTAGGGCTCGATCCAACTTAGCCTCGAAGAAGAGATAGAGGCCTTCTGGGAAGCACCAAGTAAATGAATTTCCGTAGTCGACACAAAGAATAAATATGCATCCCCAAGAAGTCCCCTCAAGTCTTTACAAGAAGCCCGGGATAAAGTACCCATGCCAAAATGCTCATGATGTCCCAACACATCATTGAAATCCCCAATAAGCAAAGCAGATCATTAAGACCCAAATTCCTCACCCAACCAAAGGGCACGACGAGCAACATGATCACACAAACCATGAGCAAAACCAACATGAAAAATCATAGAACCAAATTGAACTTGCAAAATAAGACATCAAGAAGACCAAACCTGATTTTGGATGTATACTGATCGCATAGACCTAAATATCTCGAGCGTCCATTCACCCTAAGCTCGAGCAAAATGAACTTGAGCCCCAAGCTATTCCAAGAAGAATCCGAGATGGATGAAATGTCCACCTTAGTTCACAAATGGCTAAAATAGAAGGTTTATGTTTGTGACATAAAGCCTTAAGAACATTACGAGATGCAAAGTTCCCAATCCTCCTGGATATTCCGTAAGATGCAATTCATTGAGATGGCGGGAGAGGTGGCGCCCGTGTCGATCGCACGATAAAAACAAAGCGTGTGGTGTGTTGTGGAGTCTCGACGATTGAGAATTACCAACTTCATCCGCATAATTGCCCATCTCTTGATGCCGCACTTTTCATTTCATGTGGCTCGCATCTCCTCGCTCGATAGTAATGTCATGGATCGGGCGGCGACGGACCCGATGCAACACTCCGGAGAATTTTTCGCCGAGTCCAAGAGCTATCCCTTGTGCATGGCTAAGAGCTCGAATTGGCTTTCCCAAAGGATACCGAACCGTAATAGTCATAATGGTGGAAATTGTGCCAGTGTTGGAAGTAGTGGCCTTGGGAGATGACTCCCTAGCTGGATAATCGGACTGGAAATCTGCGGAATGCTGATCCTGGGAGTCGACTGAACCAAGCGCCTCAAATGTGTTACCAAGGTGGATGTCCGTAGAGCAAGTGACTATTGTGTGGGGAGGAGAACTCACAGATATAGCCGCATTTCTCGTATTTCCCATTCACTATCAACGACCTTGCCCTTTGTCTTGTCGCACAGACGGCAAACCTTACAAACCCCGAACGCCCCCTCGTTAGCAATCAATTAGGCGAGTAGCTGGTGCCCGTGAATGTCCCCCGGGCAGGTGATGCCCGCCTTCCGTAGCTGGATTGCCCGCATTATTTAGACGGCAAGAAGTTGTCGAGTGTCCCGTAATGCCACACCTTGAACAAAAATCCGAGAGTTTTTCATAATCGACCGACACAAAGGAGCACCACCAAAGGCGCCCACCATGATGCGGTCCTCCAATGGTTTTGAAAGATCAATGTCTACCAAAACCCGAACAAAGTGTCCCAAAGAACCATCTAGTGAACGCTGATCGATTTGCAGGGGTTTCCAATAGCGCTGAATCCCTGATGGTATTGGGGTCCCAATATTCCAAATCGAGCTCAAGATTCGCACCAAATGCCGCCACAGAGGTTAGCGCCTTGTAAGGGGTGGGAAATCGCACCCATGGAGATAGACGAATAGTCCCCGGGTTGAGCATCCAGCTGGTACGCTGTCGAGCTCGAGAACGATCCCGCGCATTAAACAACTTGACACAAAAATCCCTTGCCTAGGGGATTAATTTCCAATCATTTTTAATACCCCATAAGCCGGATAGCGTTTATGCAAAAGCATAGTCGCCAAGGCTTGTTACCTTTTCCCAAGATTACCCTTCTAATTAAAGAATAAGAAAATTTCGTAAGGCGCTGTTTGTACACATTCTCATCTATCGTAATGGAGTAATAATCTCCTTTCTAACCTTTAGGGATAGAATGGGATTTACCGTAAAACCATTTGGGGAAATGTGGTGAAATTACCCTGGGCCTCGAGAAGTAGAATCCATTTGATGGTACATGTAACAATTTTATCAAAAGTGTTTCCAAAATCGATTTAACATCGGGAATATGAGCCGAGTGTCGCAAGTTCGCTTTCATAATCGGATGTCGTTGATGGCGCAGATTCCACCCATCCGAGGAGCATTCCCGGATCGGGAATAGATGTGCCCGCGGACCGATCCATGACGGACGACGCGCATACAGCCTCAGGGTCATCACTCCCCAGGAGGGGACCACTTTAGGCCTGGTGGGCTTCGGCCCTCATCGACTTGAGGGGCCCCCCATGGTGATGGGGAACCATGGGGTAAAGGGTGCAAGAAGACTATGTATCGGGGTGGCCACCCTCGGATTATCTCCCCGACCTGTCGCGGAAGGAGCAAAAATCCTCCTCGACCGCGGCGCGCGGGGGCCACAATCCCCTATCGCGATCACGCATCCCCGTCGTAGAAGGGAGAGATGCCGTATGATTTGGAGATGTGGCTCAAGAAAATTCCATGTCACCCCCCATAGAAAGAGGTCGAACCCGGCGCGTGACGTACGCCGGAGTTATCTCGCCGATCGGAAGAGAAAGTTGCAGGTGCTGGGACTTTTTGTTGCGCGAGAACGGATGCCGGATTTGACGCGCTATCGCATGGGGATGCCGTGATAGAAGGAGCAAGAGAAACCAAGAGAGGTTTCGTCGCCGATATGTACTGCTTCCCGACGGAGGAGGCCCTTCGCCGCGCATGGAAGATGATGACTCATAAGCATGGTTTTAAAATTAGGGACCCCTGAGACTTGTACATGTGTTTGAATGGAAGGATTAGAATCCTTAGGGTGATTCATCTACCGCGTGATGGTGGCCACCACCGCAAGTGGTGTGTCGCCGAATAGTGATCGGCAGCAATGTACGGGTTCCTCGTAAGTCATGGGAGGTGGTGTTTGTTGTCTCAGGGTTTGACGGAGGTGCAAAGTTGGAAGTATAACCATACTGTGAGGCTCCGCCATGGGAGCTACCGTGAAGACGACCGAATTTGACAAGAAAGGCCGCGAACGTTTAAGAGAGAGAAATTTTCTAGAGAGAGAAAATCAAAACTCATTTTCATTTATATCTATATATAATAAAGCGTATGTCCTTCCCGCTTCTTTTTGCTTATTGTATTAGGAAACAATTGTAAACATTATAAATGGTAATTATTATAAATTCTTATATTAGGAAAATATTATAAGAAAATCATTGTAATTATATAAATTAGGAAAATATTATAAGAAAAGATCATGGATGGTATTCCTACTTTATATGTATATAAATTAGAAAAATATCATAATAATATTCTTATTTTATATGTATAAAAATTAGGAAAATTTTATTTAATGGTATTCCTACTTTATACCAAAAGTGAGTCTACAAAGATCAATTCCATCTATATATAATATGTAGATTTTAAAAATTATAAATAGTATTTCACCATAATTGATATTAGTATATGTCATTCTTCTTAAATATATATTGCAATGATGTGTTGATTATATACATCATATCTTCATCAATTATATTATTTATTTGTTTCAATGGTGTCGATGTAATTTTGTACAATATAATATTAATTAATCAATGTTTAAATATCGATGACTATTCAAACTTTCCTAAATTGTTTAATAATAGTTAAAATAGACAAATTATGATTTTATGTATCTTTCACCATTGAATTAATAATTGATTTTGTGTTCGAGTTTTTTTGCATCTTATTATTTATGTTAAATCCTCTTATATTTATATTACTTAAATTGCATTGCATTAGAGACACACTTTAATATTGTTGATCCTAAATTCAAGCATAACCACCAAATATGGTTTCATCTTCATGTTCCCCTTTTTCGCTTTCATCAAGTGTCCCGCTAACATCGATAATATTGAACTCAAATTCGCAATAAACAAGAGTTGTTATATAAACTATATTGTAGATTTGTACAGATAATATTTGCCGAGTTTCTTTTTTGATTATTCTTGATAGTTTTGTTGTATTTTTTTAAGTTGTTTTTTGTATGATTTGTTTATTTTTTTATTATTCCTCATACTAACATATTTTCTCAAATATATTTGTGTCAACATGCATTTTATGTTCATATATATAAACTTATATCCCGCCAAAGATTTTTTTTTTGTTATTAGTTTTATAGTTTTGATTCTGGAATTATTATTTTATTTTTATTCGACAACAAATTTTTTTTTGGTTATTAGTTTTATAGTTTTGATTCTAGAATAAACTTCTATCTACTTATTGTGATGGCTTATATTTTCAATTATAAATTCATTACAATTTGTATTACATTAAATTTTTTGTGTCAACGCTTCCATGCAAATTCGGCCAATTGAATGGTCTTTACACCATTAAACTATGACATGCATAATGTGAACGGATATACTTGGACGGGTCAAAGTGGTCACCCATGGCGTGTTCTATTTTACTGATGGATGGAGCAAATTCGCCTATGATAACTAAATTGCGATGGTGAAGTATTGATTTTTTCTTATCGTACAACCACGTTTTTGATGTGTCAATATGTTCTAATGATGATTTATATTAGAGAATCGATGTGTACCGACTATACGTGTATTTGATAGCAATTCAAGTAATATATTATAATCTAAATCACATATATATATGATATTTCGCTTAATTATAAATTAATTGATTAATTGATTGATTTAATTAATACGTGTGCAACATGCATCGATGATTCCGACGATTATGACATTAAGGTGGATGTTGTTGAGAATCCGACTTTTCGATTAATTCTCAAAGTCACATATAAAGAAACCTCGCTTGGTAAGTATTTACTCATGATGTGTGTGTGTGTGTGTGTGTGTGTAAGTTCGCGACATCTTATGTTCATTTAGTGGTGAGATTTTTTTGTTAATATGTTTTTTATCAACAAACAGAATATGAAGTTTTAGAACGATTTTACCAAGGGTACACAAAAGAACAAAATGATGCAATTATAATGCATAATGGAAGATAATATCGCGTGTCGATTAAAGCAAGAGAGATCCACGATTTTCATGCAACATGGTCGCCAAAATTATAATTGTTTTATACAATTAATAAATTGATGATATTTAATCCCATAGATACAATAAATATTTATTATTTTTCTAATCAATCTTATAGATACAACGAACTATTGATTGGAAAATTTTAAAATTGAGCCTTGGTAAAACAATTGCCGATATCTAATTGTACTTTTATTCGTAGACAATATCTATTAATATTTTATTAATCGAATTTGACAATATTATGTGAGCGGATAATTGACAAGATGTTTAAGAAAAAACGAAAAATTGCACTTTAAGATTAAAGATTTATTAATCTATAAAATTTATAATGTATTACTTTTTAATACAAAAATACAATAATTGATCAATGGAGCATTTTTTCCACTTACAAGTGAGTATAATTGTATAACTCGATAAC
Source organism: Rehmannia glutinosa (assembly GCA_016081115.2). Lineage (NCBI taxonomy): Eukaryota > Viridiplantae > Streptophyta > Magnoliopsida > Lamiales > Orobanchaceae > Rehmannia > Rehmannia glutinosa. Next base: position 326,570 of record JABTTQ020002489.1, on the reverse strand, counting down.
AACGTATTAGCTTAAGAAAAACAATTTATTGAAAGATTTATAAAACTCGAATGATAACAAATATTTATTGCTTCTAAATATCAGTATATATCACTTTCATATATTGATTGAAATATTTTTTTTTTCACGCTAAATTTCATTTATATTTAAATTGATTTTGATTATGGACTTTTTTATGGATGATTTCAAAATATGTTATTATTAATAAGATGTTTGATTTTTATATCATGCTTTTGAAGGAATATCCGATTTTTATTTCTTATTGATTCAATTGTTGTTGCAATATTTATTTATTATATTTGTTTTTGAAATATTGCTATTTTCGTATGTGAACAAATACTAATTAAGTTCAGTCTATAAAAATGAATTATCTTTTAATTGATCCACTAATCAACGTTGATGTTAAATTTGATGATAATTTGCTTAATTAAGAATAATTAACAACTTTAAATACTATCAAATAAAATTAGTATATATATGATATAACTCGTAGGTCCTGGGGGTGTGAGTGTAAGGTTTAGAAGGGGGGTTGAATAAACCTTACCAAATTTTTCGATTTAGTCCTTTTAAAAGTTCGTAGTTGATACTACACTTGTGTCCTTGGTGATGTACCAATTTAGTTAATCAAGAGTTAGTCACTCAACGTACTGACCGAGCCGTTGATAGAATAACTCACCGTAAGACCGAGTTAGCTCAACGTGGTTTGATTTCAATGAAGACTTAACACCCTTAATATGGTTTAGTAGAGATTTAAAGCTTGATTTAGATACTTAGAGATTATCTAATGGATAGCAAATATGTCAGCAGAATTAAACAAATATGATGCAGAATTAAAGTCTTTGAAATGTAAAAGACACGATAAGTTTTTATAGAGGTTCAAGATGGGGTAATTCTTCTACTCCTCTCTTCTCCAACTCCCGGAGGAATCCACTAGGTATTGATCAAGATACAAAGTGGTAATGTACCCGTCCAGATACAAGTCTTGATCACACAAACGACTTGATCCTTTGGGACTCACCGAGACGCCTTGATCACTCACCGGCTTCTCGTACGACTCAGCCTTCTTCACAGGCAAATGCCTTGCTACTACATCCCACTTGCTCAAGCTCTTGATTTGATCACTAAGCCCTCCAAAAGCTCAAGACTTGGTTCAACCTTGAACCTTCCTACAATCCTTCGTGGAATGTAGACCCTTTGATTCTTCAAGAATTTCCTCTTCAACCGATTGAAGCTATCTTTCCTTCACAGTGAGTGTTGGATTGATGTTCTTCGTAGTGTAGGCTTGAGGATTGCGTTTAATAACTTGAGAATATTTCAGTTACAAAATGTTTCTTTTTTTTTTTTGCTTGTATGGTCAAGGTAACCTATGTAATCTTCGAATCCTTTTCTCAAAGTTATTCCTCACCTTTTTTATAATGATCTTTCAAAAATCAGCCCGCCAAGATATAGCCTATTTTTGAAAGTCACTTGTGGTTGTTGGCTTGTCTTATTGCAAATTCTTGGAATTGCCATTTCCTCGTATGAATTGTTCTTCACCTTTTCGTAGTTCTCGACACGGTGTAGTGCTTCCCATTGGTTTATTCCTTTTGCACGCTTCCGGGATCGAGCACTTCGAGAAAGGTAGCATGGAGATATTACTTGTTTAAGTAAGTAATTTCGATTGCAACGGATCTTTTTTCAGTTATCTCGACTTGACCGCATTTCCTTGCTTTCCCAGACTTAGAGTCGCTTCCAATCATTGGATGACTCTTCCGTCACTTCAACTTGAGACTTGGCTTTTCTTGAGTTGACTTGACCGATACTCCACTCACCGCATCTCACCGCTTCCTTCAAAGAGAGTTCCCGCTTCTCTTCTTTGCCATACTCAATTGTCTTGCAATGAGTGTTCCTTCTAGTCTCCAAATTGTCTTCTTGCATGTTTGGGCATAGCCGACTTAACTCACTTGACCAGCCCTATTTATTATAATGCGCTTTACAACAAAATTGGGGTGCCAACTTCCTATTCTAAGTTTTATACGGCATTCATCAAAATCTAAACAATAAATTTCCCAACAATTTCCCCTTTTTTGATGATGCTAAAACTTAAAACATTCAAAATGTAAATAGCAAAGATACATACAGATAGTGCATTCACATAGAATGTATGCGAGAATCAATTCTTTTATTGATCATAACATTCTTGTTCTTTTTTACACAATCACAAGGTGTATCGTGCAAACATTTGTCTACACAAAAAATAAAGAATTTACAGCCTTTATTTCGTAAGATTTTACATAGTATGTATTTACATAGTAAAATACATGAAGGGGTGGATGAAAGAAACACTTCATCTCCTTCACGCTTCCTTCTTTCATCTTCCTCGCCCCGCCATCTTCTCGGTCTTCTTCTCTTTTTCATCTCCACCGCTTTCTTCTTCTTTTTCATATGCTTTCCTGGCAGCCTTTATCTCTTCTTAATCTCTTTGTCTTTCCTCCCATAGCTGAGTTTGTCTCTTATTTTCTTCTTCTATTCTTTTTCGCATACTCAACATTGCTTTTAGCCACTTGCAAATTGGCTACTTGGTCAAGACCACCCCAAGAGATCCCTCCTTTCTCGCCTCGGATCTAGTACTCAATGTTTTTGGGCGGAGGCCAAGGTCCGAAACCTCTTCCTCCACCACACGCTTCTTCCTCTTCCTCCTGGGCGTGTATTGTACCAAGGTCTTCTTCTTTCCACTGAGTGACTACAGAGTGAGTGACCAAGAGCAGAGCGACCGCTTAGTCCGCCGCTCGCGCCTTCTTCACATAACGTGAGACCCTTTTCCCAAGATAAGTCCTAAGCTTTCGAGCCATAGACATATTTGCAAAGTATCCTTCGATGCGAAGCGTTTTAAATTCATCAACTCGATCGCGGGTTTCGGCCCCGACATCCGAGATGGCATAAGTGTCTCGCTTCACCGGAATGCCTCCATGTTGTTTCAAGATGTTCATAACCCGGCATCCATTCTTCCTTCCACTTCCTCCATCCCCTCGCTTCAATTGTCTTTCTTTTTTCACCATAGATATAGCAGAGTGTTGGAGTGGCGAGTCAAAAAGGAGTTTGTCACCGATAATATCACCGTGACAAGACCTTGTTGGGGTTTGTGCAATCATCAAGGTCACATCTTTCGATCCTTCCCCTCAACGGACTTTCCTTTCTTTTGTTTTGACACTTCCTCACCTGCTTCCCTTCACACCGCTTCCTCCTTTTCAAATTCCGATCTCTTTAGCGCTTTAAAGTATTCCTCTTCCCCTTTTGGCATCATCAAATGAGAGAGGAACACTGAAACATACCGCAAGCGAAGTCGAGCTCACGATAGTCGAGTTTTGTCTCGAGTCCACTGCGAGTATGCGGCACGAAATTCGTGAGCGAGTAGCGTTGGACTCTGCTGAAATTAGCTTCATTTCAGCCATGAGAAGGCTGAATTTTCTATCCATATTTTCTTCCATACGGAGATCACTCTTATTTTGCTCACGCAATGCCTTATCTCAAAGAAGTAGTGAGCTTCATGCATGTGCTCAATGTGTTCTCTCAATTTCGTCTTTGCATCAACATTCTCACCGCCATACCAACAAACCTTGTTGAACAATGTCCTGAAGTATCTAACTTGTTCCACACGCATTGTTTGTCTGTTGTTGCCACCATTCCCCTTATCCCGATCGTTATGCCTCTCAAGTCGCAGCAGTGCTGGCATCTCTGTCCAACCGCATGTCCATAGAGGCCTCGATGCCTCCATCCGCTCAATTTCAGCAAATAATGCTTTGAACACCTCCCGAACTTCAGCTTGTTTCTTCCGCATGTACCGATGGCCACGCAGCCAAAAGTCATAGTCACCGAACGATGGTACCTGGACGGAATGACAGAGCCGGTCTCGTGGAAGCATGCGAGTTCGTTTCTCTCGACTCTTCAGGAGGCCGGGTACTCCAGAGAGAAAGGAAATGATTCTACAAAGGAATCATCACGCCAACCGGGATTTGTTCAATGATGAGAGGTGCGCGTGAAGTTCCTTTTGAGTCGAACTCCGCCGCAGCTGGGGAGCCCGCGCAGCTGGACTCTATTTCACCGGGTCTCATTGTGAAGTGGACCCAGCTTGTCGAGCTCTCAATGCCTCAACAGCTTCGTTGGTCTCACTGGTTTCTCCAATTGAGTGGATCGGTCCTCGCCTTATCGTGCCATCGACGATGATGAGATTTCCATTGGTGGCTCATCATCAAAATTGAAAGTTTGACGAGTAGTCTTGAGATCGACTTGCTCGTGGCCGGGAACATCCTCACCGAGTCTTTGATCTGTCACGGGGATGACTCACCTTCTTCGCCGCTTCCGATCCCGTAAAGGCTACATCAGATTATCCCGGAATTATGAAGCGCGCTTATCTCTTTTTCGGATGGATCAATGATAGCAGAAGGATGTTCTCTACTTCACTTCTTTACCCCGAGAAGTCTCAACCTCCCGTGGCCTTCATTACCTCCCGCAGCCTCAATCGCAATGAGGCCTCGACCTCCCTTTCGATAGTGTCACCGCCTTAGTCTCTTTGGTGGCATCCATTGGAGTCTCAACCCCATGGATTGCACCTTCATCGCCTGCAGTGTTAACTCCCGTGGTTGTTCCTTCCTCGTGCCTCGACCGCATCGCCAGCCGCCATTAGCCTTCGTGAGCAGCTTGGCACTCAATCGAGATGCCTCAATCGCCTGAGCTTCGATGGCAACTTGCTGTCCGCTTTTGTTTGTACTTTCTCCACTTCGCCTCCTAGATTCGCTAGAGTCATCTCGCAGATTCTCCGACCTTGCCGCAGCCGAGGAGAGTTTCACCGGGCGCACCACCGAGTGACTTGGAATGGGGTCACTTGTCTCAAAACTCCCGTTGTTTCTACCGAGTGTTCAACTGTTGGGGCAAGTGGTAAGACACCTTCATTAGGGGTTGTCTCAACCGGGTCCCCACTAACCCGCCATCACCATTTCCTTAATTCCTTCTTCCGAGTGAGCCGGGAAGTGGTGGCAAAAATAACGGTGGCGATTTGCGCACTACTCCCATTGGATCGATTTAAAGTCAGTGTTTTTGGAGGACTCTCCTGGTCCCTCCATCATACTTTTCTCATGAAGAATTTGGGATTCACGCATTGCTTGCCGCATTTGCAACTCTTCTCGTGGTAGCAAGAAGTGTCCCGATCCTCATCACTTTCTCGATAGAATGTCGAAGTGAGGATGTGTATGTTCTGTGGTGCCAAAGTGAGAGGGCGTATGCCGCCTTCTCTTTCCTCGCCTTCCTCTCGCCTCCTTCTCCTTATCCTTGAAGATCTGCAGATATCTCGTGCGCTTTTCTTCATCCAAAGGCCGAGATCACGAGGTTAGTCAAAGGAAGTTCAGCTTCCTCTTCTTCTTCGATAAACTCAAAGCCGTTGGAACTGCTCCCTTGAACGACTCAATTTCCACTTCCTCCACTCACGCAGACGATTTTGATGTCCGGGTAAGGTGGGGATAGGATCATCACATCACTATCATCTCTATCGCCTTCTTCTTGTGTCTCTATATGTGAACTACAACCGTGTTCTTCTTTGCTTCTCGATGATCGCTTTCAAAGCAGACTTAGCTATTTCATCTATAATATCCGAGACTCTACTTCTCCAAGCAGCCTCCCAGATCTCCGCTCACTGAGTGGCCGACTCACCCGGTTTCTCAAGCTCGAGTGCTTGATGATTCTTCTTCGTCTCCTAGTTTGTACCAGAGGGATTTCTCGGTTCGTAGAGAGTTTCTTCGAGTCTTGGGGGCGGGGGGGCTTGGCCGGTGTTTTTCTTCTAAGGAGCCGGCCATCTTGCTTATCGATCTCCTTTTTTGACGATCGGAGAAGGTAGTTGAGAGTCCTTCGACGACCCGCTGGGCAGAGACACGGCCATGGGGCAGTGTGACTCTACTTTACGGCAGGGGCAGGAGCAGTTTTGACTTTTTCTTTTCACCGCAGAGCAAAGTTTTCTTAGCAGCCGCAGGGGCAAGCTTTCTTCTTTGGTGGAGAAGAAACAATCGTATCTTCAGTGGTCAACCGATTCCCCACTCACTGTCGCCTCTCTTGCGTAGCTCTCTTCTCAGGCGCCGAGAGGTTTGATCCGAACATCCTCTTGTTTACATGGAACGCCTTTCCATGCCTAAGGGACTCCTTTCACCTCCATCACCGCCAATCACTGTGCCATATCCTAGGATCCTCCAAATGTACCATCTTCCTTGAAGGATTTGTTCCCTACATTCTAGCATAGTAGTCTCATTGTAGACAAACTCAAATTTCAATTTATTTTCCTTTTTCTTCAATGATCGCAGCATTACGATCAACTTTGCTTTTGATAATTGGTCAAAGCCGCCAAATTTGATGTCTATGCATTTGGCAACTATGTCCAACAACTTTGTGGTAATCCTCCTTCAGCAGCCTCTTGTTCGTGGTAAACTATTTTATCAAAGATAGTCGGGCTTGCTATTTCCTTCCAAGCAAAGAAGCCAGTTTACATCGCCTTCGTGATTTCTCGATGCTCCTTCCGCTTCAGAGTGAACAGATGACTTGATCCCCTCATCATGAATCTCGCTCACATAGAACTCGTGCGACCTCTCTCCACATAGGTCATCGGATATTCCAACGCCGAAATGGTTTCAACCCTGACGCTTTCCAATTTCTCAGCAATTTTCTTCACTAGGGTGTCGCGAACCCTGCTTTACCATGCCGTCGAAATCCACAAGAGAGCCCGAGTGATTTGCTTTCCTAACTTGACAAAATCATAGGTTGATGCCATTTTTCAGATTTCACCGAAGAAAACTTAGAGGTTGATTTGAAGATAGATAGGGTTTTGAGAGAGTTTTGCCTTTGCTTCGAGAGAAGTGAACGGTTTTGGTAATATGAGAGAGAGAAGAAAGAAAGCTTAAGTATGGTTTATGAAAGGACGTATGGGTGGTTTTTGAAATGTGATCGAAATCAACGGCTTAGATTTTGCACGCCGATTTAGCATTTAATGTCTCGTATTTAATGCGGCAAAGATTTATATCCAATCATAAGCTTGGTGTGCAAATTTTGCCTCACACGCCATAATTATGCCGACGTAATTCTTAAAAACATTCCCGCTTAGTAAAAACGATCATGCGTTTTTGGCACTTTGCTCATAAATGACTCACTTACCCTCGCCTGGTTTAACTCTTCTTCTCATAGTTCTCTTTGTGACTCAAATTGTCACCGACTTGGATAGTCAGTTTTTCCGATACGGCCGATTTACTTAGTTGATTTGTGAGTTCAAATTTTTTTCCCTTTTTGTGTTCCATTTCTTTTCTTTGATTCTTCTCGAGTGTCACCACCAATTAACCCTAACTCATGCTTGAGTTCTTCAAATCTTGACTCACATAAAGGTTTTGTGAAGATGTCACCAATTGTTTATCGCTTGAGATATATTCCAAGATGATGTCCTTCTTTTCAACATGATCTCTTATGAAGTGATATCCGACATCGATATGCTTTGTTCTTGAGTGCAACACAGATTTTGAGTGATTGCACTGCACTTGTGTTATCACACATGATTGGAATTTCTTTTCTTCAACTTCATAGTCTCTCACCGCCTCATCCATAGACTTGGGCACAACAACCTGCCCTGCAGCCTATGTATTCTGCTTTTTGTGAGAGGTGGCTATTGAATTTTGCTTCTTGCTAAACCAGAAATCAGCCTGCTTTCCTAAGATTTGACATGTGCCTCGAGGTGCTTTTCCTGTCAACTCTGATCCAAAGATAGTCGAGTCCGAATAGCCAATTAGTTTGAATCCACCTTCCTTTGATACCATAAGCCAACTTCTTGCTTCCTTTCAAGTATCTCAAGATTCTCTTAGTCGTCATATGGCTCTCTTTTTTGAGCAGATTGAAATCTTGCACATACACCTACAAAGAAAGGTGATGTCCGCTTGCTTGCCGTGAGATAGAGCAATGATCCAATAAGTGCTCAGATCTTGTTTGATCTACAGTGCTTGCCATCCGCATCCATGTCCATTTTGATCGATGTATTCATTGGTATTTTCACGTAGACTTCTCTCCATACCAAATTTCTTCATTAAATCTCTCGTGTATTTTGTTTGACTTATGAAGGTTCCATCCTTCGCTTGTTTCACTTGGAGTCCAAGGAAGAATGTCGGGCTTCTCCCATCATGCTCATTTCAAATTTACTTTGCATGAGGTTTGAAAATTTTTCACACAAGCTCTTTGTTTGTGGATCCAAAATGATGTCATCCACATATATTTGAACAAGCAAAGATACTCTTTTTGTATTGAATTTAAAAGTGTTCTATCTACTTTTCCTTTTGTGAATCCATTCTCGCTAGAATTGTGACAAGGTATCATACCATGCTCTGGTGCCTGTTTCAATCCATACAGAGCTTTCTTGAGTTTGTATACCTTATCTCCAAGAGTCTTCTCGCTCAAATCCTGGAGGTTGTTCAACATACACTTCTTCTTCCAATAAACCATTTAGAATGCACTTTTTACATCCATCCGATATACAATGAAATTCTTGTGAGTCGTGATAGGCAAGAAACATCCTTATTGCTTCCAATCTTGCTACAGAGCAAATGTTTCATCAAAATCTATTCCTTCTTCTTGGCAATATCCTTTGGCTACTAGTCTTGCTTTGTTTATTACCACGTAACCTTCCTCGCTCATCTTGTTTCGAACACCCATTTAGTACCAATAACGTTTTGATGGGTGGGTCTTTGAACTAATTCCCATACTTTATTTCTTTCAAACTCGATTCAAATTTCTTGCATAGCTTGAATCCAATGTGTGTCATCCAATGCTTGTAACACATCTTTGGGCTCTATTTACAGATAAAGCATGTGAACATAGCTTCTTGTTGAGTTCGATCTTGTTTTGACATCTTCTTATATCTCCAATGACAAGTTCCGTGGATGGTCTTTCACCATCTTACATCCTAGTTGAAGTAAGTTAGCCGGGTTCGACTGCCTAGCACTGTTGCTTTTGATCACCTCTCTCGTAATCACTTAGCTAGAAATTTTCCAAATGCTTTTGAGATTCAACTATCTCATCTTCTTCTCGAGTTTACAATTCTAGTTTCAAATTTTCAAAGATAGGGATTTTTCTCAGATGTTTGATGATTCAACTTATCACCGACTCTTCAATATCTTCTCCATTTACATTTGCTCATCGAATAGCACATGAATGGATTTCTCCGCAACCATAGTCCTTTTGTTGATTACTCTTTTAGAGCTTTGCTTTCACCGAGTATCCTAAGAAGATACCTTCATCACCTTTAGCATCGAAGGCCTTTAGATTGTCTTTGCCATTATTGTGATTTAAGCATTTACATCCAAATATTTTAAAATATGCAACATTTGGTTTTCTTCCACCAAATCTCATAGGAGTCTTTGTCACCGTCTGCTTATCATACATCCGCTTTTGAGTGTAGCAAGTCAGTTGATTGCTTTAGCCCAAAATCTTTTGGTAACCCCCGCCACCTAACATGGTCCTTCCCGCTTCTTTGAGAGTTCTATTACTTCTTTCTCGCAACTCCATTCTCATTGTGGAGTCCTTGTCAGAGATAATTCATGACCAATGCCATTTTCAATACAATATCGAGTTATTATCCCATTGACAAACTCCGCCATCTCGCCTGATCTTATTTTGATAATGGTTCGCTCTTTTCATTTTGAATTTTCTTCATTAATCGTGGGCGCTTTACAGAGAGTTTCTTTCTTTTTACACATGAATATAGTCCATGTATATCTTGAGTAGTCATCTACTACCACCAAGGTGTATTTCTTTCCACTTATGCTAGCCGTTCCAAATAGGGCCAAATCCATATGTAGCAGATGTAATATTCTTGTTGAAGATGGACATGTTTTTTCTTTGAATGAAGATTTGATTTGTTTTCCTTCCGACATGCATCACATATACTTCCTTCTTGTATACTCGAGTCCGGAAGTCCTTCCACAAGATTACTTTTGCAAGCTTGTTAATCGCTTTGAAATTCAGACTCACTTTTTATGCCACAACAACTTGATTCAAATTTGTTTTGCTAATAGACAGTGTGTTGGGTGTAGCGGTTGACCAATCTACTACATACATGTTCTTTTGTCTCCGCATCCTTGCAACACAACTTCATTCGATTCAAGATCTCCTTGATTTGGCATATACCCATGTTAAATCCAACATTATAGCCCTTGTCACAGAAGTTGATCGATGCTTAACAAGTTGAAGTTGAGTCCTTCAACATATGCAACATCCGTGATTTCTAATCCGCTCTCTTGATGGATCCAATGCCTCTTATTTCACCGAGCTTCATTTCCTCCAAATATGACTTTTGCTCCTTTAACTTCCTTGAATTTTGACAGATTTTTCTTGTTTCCTCATATATGTCCGGAATGTACCACTATCCATGTACCAGGTTCCTTGGCACTCGCTTGTTCCTTGAACTCGCAATCAAGGAAATTAAGTTTTAGGTACCCATATTTGTCCTGGGTCCTGAGGGGTTAGGATTGTAAGATGATCCAACCAACTTATAGCCAAATGATTTGACTCTAAGGGGTTGCCATCTATCGCCCATAATCATAATTAATCTTGCAAATTGCTTGGGGATTTTAGGTTCATACAAATTGCCTCTTTTGTCCTCAGATGCCCGTGTATATGTTTTAGCAATCGCCTTCTTTGGGTAATTGTGGTGTCTCCGAGTGTAGTGCCTAGGTGCATATGTGTGTTGATGAAAGCTCTTATACTTTTGGAATGGCCTTTGCCGAGTTCTAGGCCTTTGCCATTTGGGCTTATATTCCATAAGTCTATGCCGATAGTTCACATCATTCCAATCACCTTGGCTTGCATATTTTCTACCATTCCCATCATATGTATTTCTTTTATAGATTTTCCGGGTTTTTGGTAGCTCGCTTTTCTTCTTTACAGAGTATTTTCTGTTGGAGTTTGCCGAGAACTCGATCAAATCTCTTCTCACTGTCCTTTCAAATAAGACTCAATCGGGTTGTTTTCCTTTTCCTTTATAACCAAGGCCAGCTTTGCTTGTAATTGTGCTTGGAGTGAATGTGTGTGCACCCTTTGAGTTTTGGATTTTTTAGACTCTTCATTGCTTGAAGATCCTTTTTCCAAAATTACTTTTGAGTTTGACATAGCACGCAGAAAATTAAATCCTAAGCCTGCCTTGTCTCCACATTCTCTTTGACTCATAATAAGATCATCCAATGATTTAGATGCCTTAGTGAATGAGGCAATCACATTTTTGAGGTCATTCTCCTCTTTTCTATGGCAACTATTTCTCGCTTATTAGCTTAGCATTTTCAAATTTTTAAACTTTCATTCTCATCACTATTTGACTTAGAGTACTCACCTCCTTAGTCACCGTGAGTTTTGCTCTTGAGTAGGCTGTTTTCCTCATTTAATAGTGTGTGTGAGGATTTAATGTGTTCAAAATCTTTCATCATTTTGACTAATGAATCATAAAGATCAGTGGGTGATGAAGTGTGTGTGTCACACCACTATCACTAGAATCCGAGTTTGATGAGTTGGAGTGTACCTCATCTTCTTGGTCAAAGATCTTGTTCCTTGCCATCAAACGATCGTGCTTCTTCTTCGTGAGTCACTTGAGTAGTCACCACTACTACTCTAACTCAAAGAATGTCTTTTGACTCAAAGATTTTCCTCGCAGCCAACATCGCTTTTTCTTTTCTTGTCTTCTTTCTCTCAAGACCTTTCTTTCTTCTTCATTCCCGTATTTGTTGACTACAGATATGGGCAATAATGGCATAGTGACCTGGTTGCCTACAGCCTTCAAAGATAGATATTCAACCTTTTGATCACCTCTTTCCATTCTTGGATTGTCACCTTTGATATTCAGCTTTTTGATGATATGTTCTTCGTTGGCCTATCTTCCTCGACTTGGAGGAGTTGAGTGTCTTCTCGAAGATTCGCCGCTTTCTCTTGTAGTTCTTATTGAAGAACTTGTTGAACCTTTTAACCATCGTGGGCTATTTATTCGATCAATGACTTTTTGACCTCACTCTCTTTCCATCCTTAACAATTAGAGCAAATTGCTTTTTGGTACAAATTGCCTCTTCCTCGATCTTTTTCTTCTCACCAAATTGTAGGCTTTGAGATCCGAGAATAGTTCATGGTTGGAGGTCTTCGATAGGTCCATGGAATGTCTTAGTGCCATGATCTTCATTTCCCATTCACCGAGACTTTTTAGATCTTCATACACATTTTCTTCTCGTGTATATTCCTTTCCAAGTGCGATAGCTCATTGGTGATTTCTCAGAACCGAGCATCCAGCTTGATCAAGGTTTTCTCCTCGCGATCATTTTGAAATTCTCAAATTTTTGTACAAATGCCATCGATAATTTATTTTCTTTGATTTGCTTCCGAGCCTTCACAAATCAATGTTAGTTTGTCCTGCATTTCTTAGCCGCTTTGCATGATTTGACTTTATTGAACATGGCTTTGTCCAAGGTTTTGTAAAGGATGTCCTTGGCTACATTGTCCATGTTGTATCTTTTTCTCATCATTTGTCCATTCAGCTTCTTGGTTTTTCAACCATAGCCGGTCTAGGGGCAACATCCTCTTCACCTTCAATCGCAGCCTTTCTTACAAATGTGTTCACCTTTAAGATTTGCAAGCGGCCCATCCTCTATCACTATCCACATTTCATCATGTAATGCCGATAGATGAGCCTCGCATACGAATTTTCCAATCATCAAATTCTTCAATTGTGAACATGGGAATTCGTGTCAAATTTGCTTCCATGATAATAAATTTTAATGATAAAAGGAGTTTTGAAATTTAAGTACTAAAGCACTTTGAAAAGTTTGGAGATCTAGTTCAAGAACTGCCATGGAAGGCTCAATGAACCAACCGCTCCGATACCACTTGTAAGTCCTGGGGTGTGAGTGTAAGGTTTAGAAGGGGGGTTGAATAAACCTTACCAAATTTTTCGATTTAGTCCTTTTAAAAGTTCGTAGTTGATACTACACACCAGTCCTTGGTGGACACCAATTTAGTTAATCAAGAGAGTTAGTCACTCAAATGCACTCGATCGAGCCGTTGATAGAATAACTCAAATTTAAGACCGAAAGTTATCTCAACTGTGGTTTGATTTCAGCGAAGACTTAACACCCTTAATATGGTTTAGCAGAGATTTAAAGCTTGATTTAGTACTTAGAGATTATCTAATGGATAGCAAATATGTCACAGAATTAAACAAATATGATGCAGAATTAAAGTGCTTAAATGTAAAAGACACGATAAGTTTTTATAGAGGTTCAAGATGGGGTAATTCTTCTACTCCTCTCTTCTCCAACTCCCGGAGGAATCCACTAGTATTGATCAAGATACAAAGTGGTAATAGTCCGTACAAGTCTTGATCACACAAATGACTTGATCCTTTGGGACTCACCGAGACGCCTTGATCACTCACCGGCTTCTCGTGACGACGACTCGGCCTTCTTCACAGGCACCGCTTTGCTACTACTGACCACTTGCTCAAGCTCTTTGGATTTGATCACTAAGCCCTCCAAAAGCTCAAGACTTGGTTCAACTCAACCTTCCTACAATCCTTCGTGGAATGTAGACCCTTGATTCTTCAAGAATTTCCTCTTCAACTCGATTGAAGTTATCTTTCCTTCACAGTGAGTGTTGGATTGATGTTCTTCGTAGTGTGTAGGCTTGAGGATTAAGCGTTTAATAACTTGAGAATATTTCAGGTTACAAAATGTTTTTTTTTTTTTTGCTTGTATGGTCAAGGTAACCTATGTAATCTTCGTAACCTTTTCTCGAGTTATTCCTCAGCCTTTTATAGTGATCTTTCAAAAATCTGCCCGAAGAGATAGCCTATTTTTGAAAGTCACTTGTGGTCGTTGGCTTTGTCTTGTTGCATCCTTTGGAATTGCCATTTCGTATGAATTGTTCTTCATCTTTTCGTAGTTCGACACGGTGTAGTGCTTCCCATCGGTTTATTCCTTTTGCACGCTTCGACCGAGCACTTCGAGAAAGGTAGCATGAAGATATTACTTGTTTAAGTAATTCTCTTGATTTCTCGTGGCAACGGATCTTTTTCGATTATCTCGACTTGACCGCATTTCCTTGCTTTCCCCGTGACTTAGAGTCACCTTCCAATCATCGGATGACTCTTCTCGTCACTCAACTTGAGACTTGGCTTTTCTTGAGTTGACTTGACGATACTCCACTCGATTGCATCTCACCGCTCCCTTCAAGAGAGTTCCCGTCTTCTCTCTTTTGCCATACTCAATTGTCTTGCAATGAGTCTTCCTTCTAGTCTGATTGTCTTCTTGCATGTTTGGGCATAGTGACTTAACTCACTTGACCAAATTTCTATTTATTACAATGCGCTTTACAACAAAATTGGGGTGCCAACTTCCTATTCTAAGTTTTACATGGCATTCATCAAAATCTAAACAATAAATTTCCCAACAATAACTAAGACAACTCAATCAGAAAAAAAGAATAAAAAAGAAAAGATATAAAATAAGATATAGTTTTGGATAAATCAATCCAAATATTCTCCTAACCAATACATATTTTGGAGTTATCCAAATTTAGCGGTGCTTTTGATTTGGTAAGTCAATGGCAAGAATCTTTAGTAACATAAATATTTTATTGGCTAATTGTTGTTTCGGTCATGATTGTAATATGTTTTGAGATTTGAAAATTTAATTCTATAATCAATCATATAATTGTCCTATGCAATTAATAAATTGATCAGTAATCATTACCATAAATACAATAATGATTTATTATTGTATTTATTCAATCTATAGATACCATCAACTATTGATTGAAAGAATTTTAAACTAAGCCTTTGGTAAATCAATTGAGAGTATCTATTATATTTTTAATCGAATTTGACTATGCTACACACAACGGATAATTGACAAGAAGTTTAACAAAAATTAAGAAAATCGTACTTATGATTAAATATTTGTCAATTTAGAAAATGTATTAACTTTAAAAAAAAAGACAATAATTGTCAATGAGAGTTTTTTTAAAATTTCCAAGGGTGCACAAGTTTATGATTGGAAAACAATATATTACCTTAATTAAGAAAAATAACTAATTAAAATATTTACAAAACCAAATATGGTAACAAATATTTGATTGTTTGAAAATTATACATATCTCTTTCATATCTTGATATCATATTAATAAAACTAATCAAATTGACGTTAAATATGTGACATGATCAATCAATACTACAATTGTCCTATAAAATCAATCATATAATTACTTAATTGGTATATGTAATCAATTAGTATTTATTATTTTTTATAGTTTATTAACTATAACTCTAGAAAACAATCATAGAATTGCTGGTATTTTACTTTGGTAAATCAATAAATCAATATTGGAAGATGGAATAATCAATAAATCAATATTGGAAGATGGAATAATCAATATCTAGCGACGAATGTATGTTTTGGAGTTATCCAAAATTGACGGTGTTTTGCTATGGTAAGTCAATAGACATTTTTCTATAACGAAAATAATGTGTTGTTAACTCAATATATGATAATTAATAATTATATTGTCAACTAATGTCATTAAATAAATTGATGTATAATTAATTATATAATCATTTATATAGGATTAATCGATTGATGTTACATTTTAAAATAAACTTCCAGTTAAAAATTTTTGGATTGTCAAATTCTCGATGTATTGTATCACTTCTTTTGATTGATGGACGATTCACATCAATCAATTGTTGATCAAAAATGAGAAAACTCATGGGGTTTACATACATCTATTGAAAATAAATGTCAAAGGATGAATATTGATATCAATTGTGCTATTTCTATACCCTCGTTTTTCATTATATCATGTTTATGTTCGTAAGTTTTTTAGTAGATTACTATGATATTGTCAGAAATTTATGTTAATACTACTAATATTTATATCAATGACATAATAGTTCATTTTAAATTGTATTCACGATTGTTTCTACCATATTATTTTGAATAATATCACAATTTACATTTTTGATTAACAATGTGAAGTATTCATTTTTTTTATAATTATTTATAGAGAGGTGTATGAGAAAGAAAAGGATATATAAAATAATAATTTATAGACATGCATAAATTGAGGGATAATTCTCAACAAGTTGAATTAGACATTTAAGTTTATAGTTGAAAATATAAAATTGATAGATAAATTTTTGTTTTTAATAACGTTATATGTATATTGCTATTAAAATAAAATAATAAATATCAGCTTCATGTTAATAGATATTATAAAGCAATAATATTAAAATAAAAATATACGTGCAACGCACGGGTAAATTACTAGTATAATTATATTCTTGATGAACTCAAAATAGACTTTCTTTCTATTCATGTTTTTGACAATTAATATGTTGTTGATGTATTTAATAATTTCAGACCCAAATTTATTATTTAGAAAAAAAGATAAATATAGGTTAGGATTTGAATACGAATATTCAATTGATTTGAATATATTCCAATATATTTTTAAATATGAATAATAATCAAATTTTGTATTTGAATAATAAAAGAATACGAATAAGAATATTCTCTAAATAAACGAATACGAATAAAATATCTAGATATTCGACTCGATTCGATTCATTTACACACCCTAGTGTCCTTTGGTGAAAACCGTCATCATTAAACATATGGAGTGCTCAACATCATGATCAGAAAATTAATACAGCGATATGGTGAAGCAGGAATTTATACTGGTATGTAGGAATAAGAATTCATTATAGTTTTTCACTTACATTTCCAAATATACAATTAGTATATTATTAGAGCAAAGTGCTTGATAAGTGTTGAGATATGTCACTTGTGAGTTGTCCCACATCGATTAATTAAGGGAAGAAAGTCCATTTATAACCCAAGTGAGCTACTCCTCCTATCACCAATTGGTTTTAGGATGGAACCTCACTTGGTGGGTTTGACTCTCTTCCCATATCGTGACGCTTCATGTGTGGGACCGTACCAAGTCCCCGAATTTAACATGGTATCGAGCGCCCATGCCGCCCGGGTGGGTCGTATCACATGATGTGATTGAGCATGGTGGATCCTGTGATGATAATTAAATGATCAATGAATTGATGAAGGACTCACAAGTGAGGCGTGTGTTGAGATACGCACTTGTGAGTTGTCCCACATTGATTAATTAAGGAAGAAAGTCCACTTTATAACCCAAGTGAGCTACTCCTCCTATCACCAATTGGTTTTTAGGATGGAACCTCACTTGGTGGGTTTGGACTCTCTTCCCCATATCGTGGGACGCTCTACGCGCTGTGACCGCACTCGCCCCCTGAATTTAACAATAAGTCAATTAAATTGCCCACATTTATAGTCTTCTAACAGATAATATTATTCAAAATTTATAACTTTGTATTTTTTTATCCTTAATTAATTGTTGTAATCAATTCGATGAAGTTACTATATTCAATTTGAAACATTCTAAATGAGGCTTCTTCCATCAAAAAGGGAAAGGTGATGCTTGGAGGAAGGAATCCTGAGAGAAACATTATAGTGGCAAGCAATATCCAACATCCCTTTCAACATGAGATTCCACATTTCTAATAATTCTGTAGGAGCTAAAAGTGAAAGCATCATGTTTACAAGCATTTCTCTCTTTCCATATGAACCACAATATGATGCAAGGAAGCACAAAGGATATATATGTGAAGTGTGTGCAAATGGAGTAATATTTGTAAGAACTGACAAAAACAAAGTAATGTGTTCAGTGTGTGGAGCTGATACTGCAACTTGCCTGCAAAATGGTCCCATACTTTACCCACTTGAGCCAAAATCAGACTGTGAATGGGGATTTTATTATGAATTAATCTCCACAGAAAAATAGACATCGAAGGGGTAAGAAATTGGTTCCAAAGGCTGGAGGAGAGGAGGGACTTAACAAGGCACCAAGCAGACTAATTGACCATTAACTGTCTGTTTCACTTCATAGTATCTCATATAAAGGTGTGCCCCCAAACCAAATATCATGCCAGAAGCTAATGGACCCATCCCCTAAACCCCAAATGATACTTCTTGCATAAGCTGTCTAGCTTTGCAAAGTCTTTTCCAAACAAGTCTATCTTGAGGGGAACATGGGGCAATTTGAGATAAACAAATCATCAGCATATGCAAGATGAGATATCGGAATGCCACCATTAGAATTATAAACCACGTGTGGGGAACGTTAAAATTTCATTTAACCAGCATGTTAATCAGATTCAAATCCTGTCAAAAATAACTTTTACAAGCAAAGATCCATTAATTCATCCCTGATGAATCAAGAAACTAAGGTCTCAGAACGCAGTAGAATCAGGAGCATATTTTCAGCAGCACACAGTGATGCAGGCACAAATAACATCAATCATAATTTAATAAAGAAATTAAAGTATGTGTCAGCCGATGAAGTACAAGAGCACAACCTCACTATAGTTAGCGAGATTTGGAAAGCTTCCGATGAAGAATGTCAAAAGCATAAGCTACCAATTATAAGAATTCACCAATCGCAAATCTTCTGATGTTACAAAAGAACATCAGAGATGTTTGAAAATTACAAAATAAAAAAAAAATCTCGAGGTTTGATTTTGTATTAAATGTAAGGATAATTGCAATTAGGGGTGTAAAAGAAGCGAATTTTTTTGATTCGATTCGGCATTCGACCAGATATTGGCATTCGAATTCGAAAATTAGAATAAGAATCCAAATAAGAATATTTATTTTGATTTGTATATTATGCGAATACGAATATGAAAATTATTATATTCGATTCGATTATTCGAAAGAATATTCGAATAATATTATATATATATATATACTTATATTTATATAAATCACATATATATATAATCTTTAAACATTCATGTATATATTTATTTATATAGATTAATAATATTTAATAAACCATATATTGACTTATAAAATGTCCAATCTAATAAGTCCATATATAATTATTTTCTTTTAGTATATTCTTGATCATGGAATCAACAATATTTTTTTTTTGTTGATGTATTTGGTAATTAATAAGTTGTTGATGTATTTAACAATTTATTGTTGTAATCTAATAAAATATTTTTAGAAAAAAATATAAATATTGGTTAGGATCTCGAATACGAATATTCTTATTGATTCGTATATATTCGAATATATTTTCAAATAAGAATAAGAATCAGTTTTTATATTCGAACATTAAATGAATACGAATAAGAATATTCTCTAAATGAGTCAAATACGAATAGAATATCTTGATATTCGACTCGATTCGATTCGCTTACACCTCTAATTGCAATACTTTTAGAAATGTAAGGGGGTGTTTGAAATGTTTTTGCTTATAAAGAGGGTGAAGTATAATACAAAATCAAACCTCATGGTTTTTTTTTTTTTTTTTATAATTTTCAAAATTCTGTGGGTTTTTCGTAATTAACCCAAACCCCAAGGGTAGTTTTTGTAATTAACCCGAAAGGAAATGAAGACAAAATGATAGCCAAACCAAAAGCTGCAGATCAAAATATTTATTAATTTCTCTCTTTACATGTAAAATGTAATCTACTAAATCCCAACAAACAAATATTCGACAATATTGAAAAAGATAGAAATATTTATTCGAACTTAATTCAAAAGCCATAGAGGTACCCTACTCAGCCGAAAACTCAAACAACATACAGTGTTTGTACGTCTCGCCCGGTTGGACCACAACAGAGGGAAAGTTCGGTTGGTTGATGGCATTAGGATATCCCTGCGTCTCGAGACACGCAGCAGCATGCTTTCCATACACAGCACCACCTTTACCTACAATTCCATTCACATAATTTGCGGTGTAAAACTGCATACCAGGAGCATTGGTCCATAAATTCAGTGTCCTTAAGCTGTTAGGATCCTTCAATTTCGCAGCATGCTTCAGGCCCGAATTTTCATCTCCGCAGTCGAGCACGTAATTATGGTCATATCCTAAGCCAACCTCGTGTATACGACTACCGATTTTATTTTCTGTGGTGAAATCAAAAGGAGTACCTTTAACGGGCATGATTTCGCCGGTCGGGACGGTGTTATGATCGACAGGAGTGAGATGATTTGCAAATATCTGAATCGTGGTCAAGAATGCTGCCCGAATCGTGACTTGCTAGATTCCAATACGTGTGTTGGGCTAAACTGATTGGTGTTGGCTTATTTTCCGGCACGCCTTCCATGTCGAGTCTCATTGTCATCTTTGAAGTTAGGGTGTATGTAGCAGTAAAAGAAACAGCACCTGGATAGCCTGCATTTGCAATTAAAACAAGTGGTTATATATGCGTATCGTGGGGAAAAAACGTAAAGTACTGTGTGAATAAATACATGCATCTGATGATGAATTACCTTCTTCTCCATCATGACTATTATATTTGAACGTGATTGATGGATTATCGCCCTGCTTATATTCGCAACTTCCCAGATGACCTTGTCGAATCCCTTGTGCCCACCTTCAGAGAAGATGGTTAAGAAGAGGTGTAAAAATGAAACAAAAAGTTGATAATTCTTAGGTGCATGATATACTATTGAAAAAGGGTAAGCAAGAGAGTAAATATTTGGGATTAAAAAAAAAAATCAGGTTCGGGCTAATTACAAGGAAAAAAAAAAACAGAGATTTTTGGAATTACTGAAAAACCCTTTAGGTTTGATCCGTCTTACATTTTCCCCTTCATATGCAAATACCATTTCAAAAGCTCCCCTTACATTTTTTAAGTTACCCCCATAAATTTAAGAATGAAGACACAATCAAACCTCAAGGAGTTTTTTGTGTAATTATCAAAAACCTCTTGGTTCTTTTTGTAATTAGACCAAACTTTAGGGGCTTTTTGTAATTATCCGTAAATATTTTATTGAAAACAGAGATAATGTAAAAGAGGGGTCCGCATGGATAGAAAAAGTAAGGGAGAGATAGCAGTCATGTAAGAGACCATCCGCTGATATAAGATTCATCACGAAACCTACGCAAAAGCACCACAGAGAACAAATGCACATTTTTGTATTCACACCTCATAGTGAAATATAGAATGCCATCGTTCCGTGCAAACAAGCCACAGACTAGATAACACGGGAAGCTATCTGGTAGTGCAATGTTGTTTGGTTATCAGGTTTGTGCTAGAAGTAAAGACTAAAGATCAATTACCAAAGTAAATGCAAAAATATTTTATTTACCCTTACTCTTGTGGGAAACATTAAGGAGCAACAACGACACTTCACTTTGGCAACTGGGATGCTACAAACACTGGGAACGGTAGTGATTTATGATTTAAAAAAGGACTTTCAACAAGAAATCAGCTACTGCAGGTTAAGAAAAATATCACATTTATTTCAGAAAGTGGAGAACAAAACCAGATTAGTTTCCGCGTTTATTCTCAATTCTATTAGCAGTCACTTTAAAAGAAGCTTTCCTATGATGTTTTGCAGGCTCATTAAGGGCTATTCTACTTGGGTTAGCTTAGCTGGTTGTTCATTTTGACTGCTCGATTAGTCTTCACTCACATGAATTTCACAGATCCGAAATAAAAATGTGTACAGAGATCAGCAAGAACCAATTTAACCATCGATTTTTCCCCCTTTAATTACATGCACGTTAATCAGCACATTGGAAAGACTTTCCTTTCGAAATCCTCAATTATCATCACTCTTGTACCGATAAAACCGCAACGGACACTGATGCCAAGTCAAAATAGATTAACATAGATACAAGAAACATCAGACACCCTCAATCAAGAAATCTTAATTGCCCACATGACATCAATAAATAAAAATTTCAGAAAATATTGAGTAGTATACCATGGAGACTGTTTGGTGGCTTGTTGATAGGCAATGCGTACTCAACCCCATTCAGTGAAAATTTCCCATCTTTGATCCTGTTTGCTACTCGACCCACAATGCACCCAAAATAAGGAGCAGCACCTTTCTGCACATAAGACGAATCCTCAAACAAAAATAAATAAATATATCATAAAAATATGCCCCCATCGATTTCCCGTAATAACAACTCAAGATTCAATTTTTCCTTCAACAAAACACAAAATCAAGGCTAAATCTAAATGGGTTTTTAACAATATTACGAATACAAATGCGACTCACCAGATATGGTTCGAGAGTGTCAAATCCAAGAACTACATCAGCCAATTTCCCTTCAAAATGCAAATATAAATAGCCATTTAAACATAAGTTTACACTTGGAAAAGATTTTGTAAATTCTGATGAATTGAGATGCTGAATTTACCATCTTTGTCTGGTACAAACAAGGAGGTGATAGTGCAACCAAAATTAGAGACTTTGACTTGCATGGTGCCATTGTTGAGTTCGAAGAGTTTCGGCTCTGCCATTGAAATATTGAATTGCTGACAAAAAATTCTCTGCTTTTCTCTGATTTGTCCTGTGAATATGATCAGCCAAAAGAAAGAAATGAGAGGAGAGAGAGAGGAATCGGATTCTAGTTTTGGCAGTGGGCCAGCAACGGGCCAAGGCATTAAGCGATAAGAACGGTCTTTGATTTGACAATCTCATGTTTACTTTTGGATTGGATATAAAATTATGGGATAAGAATTATACATAATCAACAAATATTGTATGTACTTGATTTGATTGTGATGATGATATTCTAAGATCAAAGGATAAAAAGGAGTTAATTGCATCTTCGGTACTACGGGATTTTCCTCATTACAATCTTAGTCTATATATTGCGCAATAGTCCCATTTAATTAATTTTGTTGCAAAACAGTCCCAAAATCCTAAATCTTGCATATTTGGTCCCATAATTTTCAATGCTTGCACTTTTGGTCCCAGGTTTTCCATTTCTACATTATACTCAATTTACCTTGGATTGTTGACCGTAAATGGTATCGTAGCAGGGAGTTAATTGCATCTTTCTACTGCAGATTTTCTTCATTACAATTTCAAATCCTAGTTTGCCAATAGTCCCATAGGATTAATATTGTTGCAAAAACAATCCGAAAATCCTAAATTCAAAGATATTTGGTCCCATAATTATAAATGATTGCATCTTTGGTCCCAAATTTTTCATGTTTATATCATATTCAATTTGCCTTAGATTGTTGACCAAAATGGTATCGAGATCTAGATTTTTAAGAACTTTTAGTTAAATTTATTATATTTATGTAATTAACAATTGGTGAGGAGAATTTCTCCAAGAAAATGGATCCGGACAATTGTCCAAGATGTCACCTTATAGGACATATCGTCAAATTTTGACGATGTATGCACAAGAACACCAGGACATGATAGCATATTAGAACAACCAAGATGTTGAAAAGGAACTTGCAGAGCCGATAGGGAAACCTTGAGACATCTGCGAAGACAAGCGGCATATTATCGAGTTTCTTTACGGTAAATCGGATATTATATGTCGATCTAATGAATCGTCAGGGAAGCGATCAATGAAAATGCCCATCAATATCATGATTCCCGATGGAGTACCGAATGGAACGAGATACTTCCGGACACATCTAAGTTCTCAAAAGATCTTAGAGAAGTCCGGAAGACGGCGAGTAATTATGGCAACCGCCTTAATCATCTACCAACACTAGTTCATCAAATCCAAAACCAAATGGAGACGATGGTGAAATATCGAAGGAGACTTTGAAATCCTTCATGATATTCTAAAATGAGTTAAGAATCGGAGGAAAGACCAAGTACTTCCTGAGAGGAAGAAGCGTATTGATTTTTCTAACGATTTATTTACACCAAAATGGGAAATCAATCGAAGTTGTGTGAAAGATGACGAGGCGATGAAAAGCTCATTGCTATCATCAAAGGAAAATCCATCATAAACTAAAAAGTGATAGATATGGAGAAGATTAATCTTAGAGATCTACATGACCTTGCATAATCCTCTCGGGATTAGGAATTGTAGATTTAAAGATGAACGCAGAGATGGATCAACTTTGGTTACTCTTGACGAACATGGAAAGCCACCTCTACCACCACCATAAATCCCAATGTTGCGAAAGTTGATTCAAATCATAGAGATGAACCAATGCCGCACGGAGATTTTACCACAAGAAGAGTTCCTGTTATTTCAGAACTCGCCAACGCCCAGAGGCCAAATCTTTATAATACACTTATGGAAAATCGCAGTCGATCCGATACATCCGTATGGATTGATGCTAACTGGATATCCCGATTTTAAAAATCGAAAGTCCTTATTGATGATTGGGCGTCATTAATGATGATTGCGAAAACCTCGATCTTACAACGGATGGATTCATCTTACTCCTTGAGATGAGTCTTGAAGGATCAGAAAGATTGCATGGGATATGATGGGAGCAAATATGAAAAGCACCGTCACAACTGAGAGTCATTGAAAGGTATTGTCGATAATATGGCAAAATTATTTAAAATCCATTTTATCGGCAAAGCTATTTCAAGGGACTAGAAGAAGAAAAAGAAAAAGATATAAACAAGCTCTCTCTCGCTTTGCGTTACATGATATTTGTCACATTGATGAATATATCAAGTTATTCACCGAAAATCGATAGAAGTCCAAGGTGGAAGATAAAGAAGCTTCGCAATTATTCTTTGCGAAAATACCGAGTCCCCTGGAGAGAGATGTTTATCGGGAATACAAGAGTGCAAAATGATTTAGATACGATGTGGCAAGAAAAATGTCTTTTCAAGGCTAAACTATCTCGAATGGTGCCATCAAAAAGACTTTATAGGAATTATAAGAGATTACGAGGAATTAACAAAACAGTTCCTCTATGTTGCAATGATGACAACATCCCAATCATTGTGGGAGGTCAACCACGAGGCATAAGAAGAAAAAGGAGAGAAATCATCCATACACCGTAAGTGAAGTAGCGAAAAATAAGTAGGTCTTCATGGAGACCTAGAAGGTTTTGGTCAAAACAAAAGGCCCGAAGCTACAAATAAGGGCAAAGGCCAAAGACCTGCGAAATAGAGCCTCTTCATCGGGTTCTAATTAAGGAAGTACAAAGTAGAACCCAGGAAGAAGAACTTTCAAGCGAGCTCACACCAGAGCTAATGAAAGTTTCAAAGATTGTAATTGTTGGACATGCGGAGCAAGAGGGCATATCTCAACGGATTGCCTAGATAATCAAAAGCGAGGAATCAGACAGTTTGAAGCCACACCAGAATTCGAAGAAGCTATCTATTATCAAGATTTGATCCAGGTGTATCAATTTGAGGATCTACCCTGAGATGAAGGCATCTACGAAGAGGAGATCTATTCTGAAGATTGAAGTGAATCTAGTTCAGAATCAGAGTGAAGAAGAAATTCTTCAGCAAACGGTTAGGGAGGATATGTCAGTATTCCTCTCTCACACTACGGTTTCTCATAAGACTCTTATGAGAATTATGAAGGAAGATCCAAAGCTTCAGATTTATGATGGTTTTACAATTGGAGCTATGGAAAAGACTTTGGATAAGATTGGGTTTCATAACAGAAAACACCAAATTATCCACAGAGTAACTACCGGAGAATTTGTCATTCCGATGGAATTCACTGGTAACTTGGTCGAGATGCAGTTGGTTCCTTACCGAGAAGTTCAGGAGATCAAAAGCACAGTCAAGAGAGAAGTTGCAAATACACTCTCATGGATTCATATCGGAGCCATAAGAGTTATTATTAAAGCAACATTCAAAGAAGGAGTAGACTCGCACTCAATCTGGCTATCTTTGACAAGCGAATCTCAAATCTCAAGGATTCATGCCTTGGAGCAGTTACAGGAAATTTGTATGCAGGAAAATTGGCATTTAATGTCTATCCTAGATTGCATACAATCTGGGAGATCGAGATTTCAACAGAGTCCTAACCCTTCATCAAGATTTCAAAAGAGTCGACTTGATGAAAGAAGGGAATAGACCTGACTTGATTACTGTAACGCCCCGATTTTACAAAATAAAAATAGTCCGACTTTTATGGAAAATGTTATTATAAAAATATAAGTTTCAACAAAATAACTTAATAAAACTAAACATTTAACTATAGATAAATACCCGGTCACATTACTATTGAAATATTATCAAAATGTTCTAAGACATAAAATAAAATTATTCAAATTCCAAAATTAAATTTGGTCTTCATCCATCACTAACGTATCTTGACCGACTCCTTAATCAAAATTATAAAAATGAAGGGGTGAGCTTCCACTTGTTCGGTAGGGACCAATTTTTGTCAATACATAATATAGCATACAAGCATAATCGAATATAGTATAACATGTAATTTTCCTCTCGTAATATTCCTCCTGTAATTTCCTATGACCGCCGATTAATAAATTTAGCATGGTGGGCTTAACCCGAAGATCAACTTGATCTCGGACTATTTACTGGTCCCCGACTAGTTCTCTCGCATATCATATATAAATGAAAAATACTCACATGAAGCATCATATAAAGACAAGAATTAAAATTCCTACCTCAACTGATTTTCGTTAATCCGCGTAGTAACTAAAACGATTATTCTAATCATCTTGATTCTCGATTCTTGAATCGATTTGTAGAAAAATGGGGTGAAGTTTGTAAGGAAAATTTTCAATTTATAGAGCTAAATTCGAATTAATTATTGAGAGTTAAGTTCTTACATTAAAACTTATAACCCTTCACCTTTCATCTCTTCTCATTAAGTTTGAGCCCTTCTAAATTCATAACTGAAATTTTCATTAAAAGTGGCTAATTAAAATTATATATATATTTTATATCTAATACGAGTGAAATTCTATCTTAATAGGATTTAATAAAAAAACCTGAATTATAAAAGGATAATGACTGGATTAAAAATATTAATATCTCGATAGATAAAATTATAATTTATATAATAATAATAATTAAAAATACGGGGATATTACATACTATCCCCTTAACAAAATTTTGTCCTCGAAATTCGTTGTCTTAACAAAGTTCATAGAAACTAGTGTCGGTTTTTTTACACGAGGAATTCTTGTCTAATATTGAAAGTACACATGCAATAATACTTTTAAAAAAATGATGACTTGAATTTATAAAATGTATTTTGAAAACATGATAATATAAAATATTTCATGAATAAAATGAATATTGTGACATAATAAATTGCGTACCTTGAGGAATCCGAAGCGAGATATGGCGGAGGTGGATATCACTAGATAATTTTCTTTTATAATTTGAAAAGATATATTTTTTTTTTTTTCAAGTCTACGTAACCGTAGACTGCTTTCGATACCATCATTGTAACGCCCAATTTTATAAAATAAAAATAGTCCGACTTTTTATGGAAAATGTTATTATAAAAATACGAGTTTTAACAAAATAACTTAATAAAACTAAACATTTAACTATAGATAAATACCAGTCACATTACTATTGAAATATTATCAAAATGTTCTAAGACATAAAATAAAATTATTCAAATTCCAAAGTTAAATTTGGTCTTCATCCATCACTAACGTATCTTCAGCCCGACTCCTTAATATGAAAATTATAAAAATGAAGGGGTGAGCTTCCACTTGCTCGGTAGGGACCAACTTTTGTCAATACATAATATAACATTCAAGCATAATCAAATATAGTATAACATGTAATTTTCCTCTGTAATTTTCCTCTGACTGGCCAGTTAATAAATTTAGCACGGCGGGCTTAATCCGAAGATCAATCTCGATCCCTTGACCTATTTACGGTCCCCACTAGTTCATATGCATATCATATATAAATGAAAAATGCTCACATGAAGCATCATATAAAGACAAGAATTAAAATCCCTACCTCAACCGATTTACTGTCAATCCGTGTAGTAACTAAAATGATTATTCTAATCTTCTTGATTCTCGATTCTTCAACCAGATTTGTAGAGAAATTGGTGAAGTTTGTAAGGGAAAACTTTCAATTTATAGAGCTAAATTCTGAATTAATTATTAAGAGTTAAGTTCTTACATTAAAACTTATAACCCATCACCTTTCATCTTATTTTCATTAAGTTTGAGCCCTTCTAAATTCGTGAATCGAATTTTCATTAAAAGTGGTTAATTAAAATTATATATATATATATTATCTAATACGAGTGAAATTCTATCTTAATAGGATTTAATAAAAAATCAATTGGTAAAGGATAATGATTGAATTATAAATATTAATATCGATAAATAAAATTATAATTTATATAATAATAATTGAAAAATATGGGATATTACAACTACATACAAGATTTCTATGCTCTCTCGAATACACATCATTAAGAAGTATTCTCGAGAAAGGAATTTATTGAAGGCCCAAGAATATTTGAGGACTTTGCAGTGGTTCTACTGGGTTATTGAGTCTCCAACTATAAAGGAGATCGATATGAAAATTTAAGATCACCATTTTCAACAAAAGTCAAGTCTCGAAGTTAAGCCAAGAAGGATATCTTTCCAACAAGACACAATGATAAGCGAGAGCGTTGGGAAGAAAAGAGACCGAGTATAGTTCAGCGCATCCCAGAGTTTTCAAAACACAAGGAGAGCTGAAATGCCCAGAAGGATGGAGAGATGTTGAAGTAATATTCGATATCACTCAAAAGGATAATATTTTTCCTTATGATGTTCTATATTATCTCCAACAATCTATAGTTAGAAGGTATCAAGGAAGCCCGAAGATAGGTGAAATTGAGCTGACTATCACAGGAGTAGCAGGAAAAATCCCAGAGCAATTAATACTGGGTATTGAATTTCTTGAGGATCATAAACCTTGAGAAAGATTACAAGAAGGAATGGAATTCACAAAGGGCTGATAAAAGATACGAATCGATGACCACTAGCCCATTCTCCATATACATTTCGATTGAATGTTATATATTGAATACAAAGCCGAGTATTTCACCGCCTATATTGATTCAAAGTGTCGAATATGTACTTGCAAAGCCGAAAGTATTTCCTAAAGAAATTGAGAAGATTTACCACCATTGCAGATGAGATTTCTCTAAAAGGATTCTTATCCTTAATCGAGTAATTAAACAAGCGAAATTATGATCGATGGAGCAGCGATACCCGTGGTACAAAGTGAAGACACCACCAATTTTTTCCACGATCAGAGCGCGGATGTTCTCGCTAGGAAATAATTTTCTACGAACATTTAAGCGATTTACACAGGAGAATGAGACAAGAAGACTTATTTTCACAACATTATGTGATCATAAGATTATTGTCCAGAGACTGCGGGAAGCATTTTATCGAAAAATGCCTTTTAATTTTCGCAGTGACAAAGCGTGGTGATGAAGCCAAACTTTGACATCCAAAATGTCCGATCGAAGAAAATTTGGTGAAGTATTATTATCCTTTAGACAATTTGGTTCAAACCGAGAAGGATACAAAACTATGGGATAATAACTTGTGTTCATTCGTAATACAAGGGGAAGAAAGAGTACCTACAGAATATTGCAAAATTGATGATGAGCCTAATGGAAAAACCACAGAGTGAGGTTACTATAGAAGAACAAATATCACTCGAGGATATCAAGAAGAAGATCCAGAGGAATTACAATGAAAATCCTTTGGCATGGTGGGATAAGAACAAGCTCAAAGCTTCCTTAAAGGTTAAACCAGGAAAGGAGTACGAGTTCGTGAGATTCAATCCAATCCTTATGAACCAGGAAGATCGTGAGGATATGCAGAAGATACTTAAGGAACATCTTGACCTTAAGTTAATTTCACCAGGAGTGTCTCCATACAGTAGTCCCGGATTCTTAGTCAGAAATCATGGAGAAATTAAAAGAGGAAAGCTAAGACTGGTTATTAATTACAAAGGGATTAATAACATTTTGGAATTCGACGGATACTACATCCCAAGTAGAGAGCATCTTGTTAACTGCATTAAAGGTGCCAAGATATTCTCAAAGTTCGATTGCAAGTCTGGATTTTACCAGATTAAGATGGAGGAAGAAAGTAAGAAATTCACAGCTTTCTCCATACCACAGGGACATTATATTTGGAATGTGATGCCTATGGGATTGGCTAACGCACCCCAGATATATCAAAGGAAGATGGATAATCTCTTCAAGGATTATTTTAGTTTCATGTTCGTATATATCGATGATATTCTTATTGCATCAAAGAACATGAAGGAGCATCTCAAACACTTGGAGATATTTTCAGATGTTTGTCACAAGGAAGGATTACTGCTTTCAGAAAAGAAGGCAGTAATTGCTATGAGACAGATTGAATTCCTCGGAATTGAAATCGATGAATCTGGAATCATCCTACAAAGCCATATTGTGGAAAAGATACAAGGATTTTCAGATACGCTCAAAGACATGAAACAACTTCAGAGTTTTCTCGGAGTTGTTAATTTTGCTGAAATGTTCATAAATAATCTGGCATATTACAGGAAGGTGTTTAGCCCATTACTAAAAAAGGATGCTATATTCAAATGGGAAGATGAACATCAAGAAGGGATAAATCAACTCAAGGAAGTTTGTAAAAAGCTTATCCAAAGCTTGCCATTCCCAAGACGAGGACGAATCGGTTCTATACACGGATCTTTAGTGATGATTGGTGGGCAAACAGCTTCTCTCGAAGGCCACACCAAATGAAAAAGTGCCATGCATATATTGCAGTAATTTATTTACACCTAGTGAAGCAAATCGACGGCATATCAACGAGAAAGAATTCTTTGCAGTCAGAAAGGCTTTCAAAAAATGGCCTTTAGTTTTACTGGCTAAAAAGTTTACTTTAAAAATTGATAATTCGAGTGTCAAGGCTTTTCTGAAAAATAAAATTGAATCAAAACCGAGAAAAGGCTAGATTACTTAGATGGCAAGCTGAATGTCAGTATTATGATTATGATATTATTATTATAAAATATCATGAAAATGTTCTTGCAGATTTTTTGACACGAGTTGGAAGGACGCGTTGCTGACGAGGTCCTTAAATGAGTAAGACATCTCGGGAAAACCTGGAGAGTCTAGAAAGAGATTTTGGGATGTTATGTCTCAATGCGTGAAGTTCCGGACGACTTCAACAGGTGACAAATCCATTTCTAGTCAAATACGAGCATGCCGTAACGCCCAAGGACAATTGTTCTTAGACTTTGCAAGGCCTCTCCTCCAGCCGCATATCCTACGATGCAAAAAGGGGCGATCGGAAGAACGGGGCTCTAACCCGGAGGTTATGGATTCAAATACCATAATCACAAGTGTTGTAGGTGATGCATCCCATAAGGGTGTATAAACTAGTAACGAATGTAGAAGCTCCTGTTACAACCCGAGTCTTGAAGTCAACCCAAAGACCTCTCGGGTTAAAGAGGAGAGTTAAATCTTAGGCCACGATGCAGCAAATTAATCTAAGGTTCAAACTGGTGAGATTAAGATTTCTCCGATGCAGTTTATCAACGATAATGGGAGAAATTAGTTACATGAAGAGGTATTAACCTTAAAAATAATGGTTGATATCTCGTGGCAAGTACCAAGAGTTTGGATGAAACCAGAAGTCATCCAAATGAAGTACAAGAATGGTATACTTTTGGAGATTTAGCTTCAATATATATTGTATCACCAGGATTCCCAGAAATTTCAAAATTACCGACATGGATTGAGGAGGCAGTTTACGAGACTTGGGCCAATAATCCACATTTAGCCGTGAGAAGATATTTTAGAACTCGTATTTTATAAGTGCAACTCGAAACCAAAGAAACAAAAGCTTTATTGAAGCTTTTCATTTTATCAAGCTTAGAAGACTGGATGGAAATGCTTTGAAAAATATTAAGGCAGCTTCATCGGAAGAAGTACCATTACTGGTAGGAGCAATCTCAGAGGATGAAACTTCTACACGACGAGCTTGGGGACTTTGGGTTTGTCTAACTGAAATGGACAAAGTCAAATATCCATTCAAGTTTTTTCGAGAATTCAAAGAAATGGATCTTTCCTTCAATTCAATGACAAGATCAACAACGAGATTTACTGAGAGGAACTTTTCGAGACAAAGAGAAGAATTCTGCGGGAGAACAATATTCGCTAGCAAAGAAACTTAACTTAAATTATGTAACATGGCGCATGTTGGCCGTTGGATCGATCGGATCTGTCAGGCATGCCCCGAACAAAAAGAACTCGAGTTTGGGAAAGGATTCCGACCCAAACCCGGCCAACAAGACCATGCAACTGGAAAGGACAAGGGCCTAGCTCACAAGACGCGTTATCCTCGGAGACCACGTAAACCAAAATTTTAAAATATTCCCCGACAACCATCACATGGGCTGAGTCACGCGGAAAGAAAAGGAAGACAATTGGCGAGACAATAATTCAGAGTATAACGTAAGCATTGACGTTTACATTTCAACAAGATTTGAAGTCTCGCTTTAAAATCCTGGACTTATCTCTATAATTGGCAGGAGTTGAAGGAAGCTGAGGAAATCAAATATTTTCCTTAGTTTTCTTATAATAAATTCTGAGAGAAAATTTGTAATATTTTGAGTGTTTTAGTTTTAAGTTTTATGTGTTTACAAGTGCAAGCCTCAATAATGAGAGGCTAAACAAGTATTCTCCTCCCAAAAGGAGATTACTAATGTAATAAATATTTCTTCAAGTTCTTAATAAAAAGGGGCTTTCTGCTTCAACACGTGTTCATAATGTTCTATTAATTTATTCTGTTTAAGAATTACTTTATACGCATGGAGTAGGAAATGAACCAAGGCTGTGATGAGCAGTTGCTGAAGTAGTCGGATAACTTGTAGATCATCTTCTCTGCTGGTTGAAGTTGAACAATGTGAACTGTTTGTCAAAAGATCTAGGGGCAGTAATTTTCCGACTGGTGGTGTTGCGAGCCATCTCACCCGGTGCTGTTTTGGTCAAAGAAGGTATGAATTTTAAGGGATATATTAATTTTACGGAAGCATGTTGGGCATGATATGGTCGTAATGGACTATATCCATTTCGTTAATTAACTTATGCAAATTGAAGAATGTATACATGTTAGTAAAGTCTTTGCAGTAGTATGCCCTGTTAAGTTTTATAGGCTGGAAACCTGACATCATCCACTTAAAACCTCTGAATAGATACTGGATCTAAGTAGGTGTAACAATGCCATGAACAAAATAGGTGTCAGAAAATGAAAGCTTTTACAACATGTGATAAATTGCATAATATGGCAATTTGGGACTTGCATGACAATATTTATAATCTACGGGACTATTTATGTATATTTCTAAAATCACTGTGGACTTATAATGTAAAATCTGAAATAATGGGATGACTTATGCAAAGTGCGGGACTAAGGGTGTAATATTGGCTTGATCCTGTGGGACTTTTTGAATAAGTGCGAATTATATATAAAAAATGAAAAAGAGTAATCCCGATCACAAAAGCGATTAGGTAACCAAATGAAAGCCTGGAAATAATGTCAACAACCAAAACGAAGTGGTCACAAGTGACCAAATGTCGAATGGTTGGGGCCTCGTTAAAACCTTCCAAGGTAAAACCCACCTTGTGGAAAAAACCCTTGGAAGGAAAAAGAGTACCACCCAGGAAAAAGGCGCCTAAAAAGAAACCCGAGGCGGTGGCGCATTAAGTAACAAACCTATAGTTAGATTGACCAACATAATCATCGGTGAGGTAGCGAAGAAGGTCCGTGGCGAACGCCCCACCAGTGCCACTCTCCCGTCTTCTTGCTCGGATGTCTACCCACGATTGCCTTCGCGAAAGATATGAGAGACTACAAGATCAATGCCACCGAGCTGGCGGATGCAAGGTTTGGCGCCAATAGCCAAGATGGCGCCATGGGACCTCCATCGTTCTCTTCTCCAAACAGTTCACCACATACATCAAATCCGATTCGGCCCAAAGTTGCGTCCGGCCATTTGCAAATGCGTATTGAATCGCCCACATTGCTGCAACCAATTCAGCTTCAAATGTGTACCCCGAACCACAAACATGATGGATAAAGCATCCGCGAAAGAATCCTCTACAATTCCGGAAGACACCGGAGGTCATTAGATTGCCCGCGCCCCTGAAACGCCGCCATCCGTGTTAACCTTGATCCAACCCGGGAGGGGTTTTTGCCACTGACCTCCACAATCTTGAGCATGCCTAGCCCTTCCGGGAACTCTTAAACCACGCAGGATAAAGAGGTCCTGCTGATCATTATTCATGCATCCCCTGGTCCAAAGATGCTTGATTCAACAATGAGTACCAGGGTGAATGAGCACCGCCTCCGGAGTCCAGACTTTGTTGTGGAAAATCAGCACATTACGGATGTGCCAAATAAGCCGATGCAGATAATATTGCCACACGCCAAAGGAAAAGCGACCTGGTCACTAAAGTGAAGAGACATAAGTCGTACCAGATTCATTGAAACTGTAAGCCTGGAGGGTTCACGTGAAAGGCTTGGAAGATCCAACGCCATATATGCCTGCAAAAGCACAAGAAACAAATAAGTGATCAATCGATTCCCCCAATTCCTGCAAAGAACACAAAACCGAAGGGTCGGTAAAACTTCCCTAGCTCGTAAAGAATCTGGGACGCGCCAATCGGTTGTGTATAGCCCTCCATGCCACCACATCGATCTCCGTTTCTGGGATATCTTTGGGACCAAATCCAAGAACCCCATCTAATCGTCGGGCGGCGGGGCGTAAATAATTATAAGCCGTCTTGAGGTAATCGAACCATCCTCCGAGTTCATCCAAACACGAGTATCCGGGATGTAGGCGCAATTGGGGCGCCGCACAATAGCTCGAACCACTCCAAATAAGCCTCCACAAAGGGGAGGGTGAAGTGCCAGATCCATCATAAAAATAATCGAGATACGCTGGAATAAATATCTATAATCCTCTGGAATGCCAATTACACAAGAATGGAGTATCCCAACCAATTATCAATCCAAAATAATACCTCGGAATTGGCGCCTGGGATCCAACGAGCACCATCCAAGCAATCAGAAATACAGGGTTTAATCCCAGTCCAAATAGAAGAAGGAATAAAGGACCTCCGGATATCCCCATTTCTAGTAAAGTACCGTTGTCTGAGAGTCCTGAAGACCACTGAGTCCGAGTTCAGAACCTTCCAGCCCAATTTCATTAAGAAAGCCTTGTTAGCAGCCATGATCGATCGCACGCCCAATCCTCCCTCTGCCCTGGGCGTGCAACATGTATTCCAGTTGACCACTACCTTTCCTTTAGAATTCACGTCCCCCGTCCAAATGAAATTACGCATGGCTTTTTCCATTTGTTGTAGTAGCGTTGCGAGCCATTTATAAATCATCATGGTGTGCACGAAAAACTAGTTATCACCGAGTTAACAAAGCAAACCCTACCAGCAAGGAGAGAGAGACGAGCCTTTCCATCGTCGGAACTTGGGATTATCTTGTCAAAGATAGGTCAGAATTTGCGACCTTTGGAGCTCCCCTTGAAGATTGGAGCGCCCAAGTAGGTGGTGGGGAACGCCCGGAAGAATCCCTAGAATGTGTTGCACCCTCCCATGGACATAATGCGAAACCTGCGTCCCAAAAATAGACCTTGGATTTACGTGGATTAAACACTTGACCCGAGATATCTACATAATGAGAAAGAATCAAGCAAGACCCCGGACATTAGATGAAGACGCCCCACACATGATGACAATATCGTCCGCGTATAAAATGGATGATGGAAAGACAATACTCCTTGCACCGTGAAGGCAGATAATCGGGGTCGATCCATCGCCGCAATAAACCGACCCAAGACCTCCTCCGTAATACAAAACAATAGGGGTGATAAAGGATCCCCTTATCTAACTCCTCCGGGCAGGAAAATAACCAACCGGCGTCATTCAATAGCACTCGATATTCTGGACGACCGGAGAACCACCTCCACCCGGCGCACGAACGTCTCGGAGAAATCGAAATGGCGCAAGACATGTAGTAAAAATCCCATCTCAATGTGTCGAATGCCTTGCGAATATCTATTTTCGATGTCATATTCGAATCCGTACGTCCCCCTGTAAGACATTAAACCCTTCGAGATACCATGGCAATACCATGGCAATACACTCATGAATTTGTCTACTCGAATCATTACCTCGGCCAGAGATGACATCCCGAAATGGCGGTAAAAATCCCATTGAACCCATCGTGCCCCGTAGAACTATCTCGAGTCCATATCAAACACCGCGGTTTGCACCTCCGAATCCAAGGAAATGGCGATTAGTGGCATTATCCCGCGCCCCAACCATTGGAGTGAGCACCGTCGACTAGCGAGAAATCGGTGGTAGAGCTCCCGGTATCCGCAAAGAGCTCCTCGTAAAATGAAATAATATGATTCCCAAGGACCGTAGCATCACCAAAGTGAAATTCTCTGCCACCATAAGCCCCGACTCCCGCGCGGTCCGTGCGAATGCTCGCCGATGAAAAAATGTTGTGTTACGATCCCCATCCTTAAGCCAGCGATGCGGGCCTTTTGCTTAAGGAATTGATCGTGATCGCAACGTCTGCAAGCTTCAATCAAGGCGTCCACTCGCTATCCCGGAGAGAGGAGGTATAGCCCAAAGCCTCAATATCTGCCTGAATTTGACGAAGAAGCTCCATCAAGCTCTCCACGCTGCGATTAACATCCCCAAACACATCCCTATTCCAATCTTTAATCACATATCGCAACCGCTGAGCTTCCTCATGACATGCAATAAGGGGTTGTGCGTGTCACATGGAGCGCCCAAGAGGTTGTAACCAAATCCCGGAATGAATCGTGTTGAACCCACATACGCTGAAAACGCGAATGGAACCGGACCCTGCTAATGATCAAAGAACATGAAACCAAAATAGGGTGGTGATCCGAGCCAATGCGAGGAAGAACAAAACCCTTTACGTCTGTAAGCGCAAAAATGGGCAAGTTGCGAGGGCTCTGTCCAACTTCGCTGAAGTAAAGATAGAGGCCTACGGGGTGAGCACCAAGTAAATGAATTCCCGTAGTATGCACCGCAAACAAACCAAATGGCCCCTCCATGAAATCCTGAAGTCCTCGACACGAGGCTTGGGAAAGAGTATCATTGCGCGAGCGCTCATGATGTCCCAAAACCGCATTAAAATCCCCAACAAGTAATGCAGGTCAAGAAGACCCAAATTCCTCAAATCCGGCCCAGAGCTCACGTCGTGCAATGTAATCACACATACCATGAGTGAAGCCAACATGAAAAATCAAAGCACCAAACTGAACTTGGAAAATGATACATTGAGTAGAAGACCAAACCTGGTTAAGGATTGAGATTGTGGAGTCGTGAAGAACCCAAATGTCGGCCGTCCAATGCCTCGAAAACTTTGACCCGCCGAACCAAACCTAGGCTATGCGTCTGAATCGAAAATAGTCGAAATATCCACCTTAGGTTCACAAATAGCCAAAATCGAAGGCTTATGCTTTTGACATAAAGCCTTAAGAATATTGCGAGATGCAACATTCCCAATCCCCTGGATGTTCCGAGAAGATGCAATTCATTGAGACGGTGGGGTGGCACCGTGACGATCGCACGGTAAAAACAGGCGTGTGGTGCATAGTGAGTCCGACGGTTGAGTATGACCGCTTCATCTGCGTAGTCCGCCCATCTCTTGGTAGCGGCAAAATTCATCTCGTGTGGTTCGAACTCTCCGCTTCAATAGTAACGTCATAGGTCAGGGGTGACGGTCCCGATGTAACTTTTTGGAGCATTCTATCTTTAGTCAATCCAAGGAGTTGTCCCGGAAGGCACGACTCAAAGCACGGATAGGCTTCCCCAAAGGATGCTGAACCGTAATGGGCATAATGTGAGAGACCATTCCCGTATTGGAAGTATTGGCCTTGGGAGACGATTCCCTAGCCGGATAATCTGTTGTTCTTTGCTCTTGGGGTCCATCTGAATCAAGAGCCTCGAAGGTATTAGCAAGATGAATATCTGAAGAGCAAGTGACTATAGCGCGAGTTGGAGATCTGCGCGCATAGCCGAACCCGTAGTTCCCATTGAGTCATCGACGGCCATTGCCCTTGTCTCTGCTGAACAGACGGTAAACCTTACGAACTCGGAGCGGTCTCGCTCCACCGAACTCGACGAGTATCCGGGGCCCTTGATCGTCCCTGGGCCGGAGACGCACGCCCTTCCGCGGGCGTATTTCCCGCATTGTTAAGATGACAGGAAGCTGTTGAATGTCCCGTAACGCTACACCTTGAACAAAACTGAGGGAGTTTTTCATAACCGATGGAAACAAAAGAGCACTTGCCCGTGCGTTCAACCATAATGTGTTCCTCCAATGGCTTGGAAAGATCAATATCCACCAGAACCCGAACAAAATGACCCAAAGATCCATCCAGAGAACGCTGATCGATCTGTAATGGGTTCCCAAGAGCACTGGCGATCCCCATGATGTTCTTTGAGGTCCTAGTATTCCAGACTGAGTTCAAAAATACGTACCCAAATGCTGGCCACTGAAGTTTGAACCTTATACGGGTTGAAGTCCGGCACCCATGGGGAGAGACGTATAGTTCCCGGATTGAGCGCCCAATTTATCCGAACCTGAGCTCGAGCACGGTCCTGCGCATTAAAAAACTTAACACAAAAAAATCCCTTACCCAGGGGGATTAGTTTCCAGTCAATTTTAATGCCCCATAATTCAGATAGGCGTTTATGCAAAGGCATTGTCGCCCATGGTTTGTTGCCTTTACCCAAAATCACCCTTCCAATTAAGGAATACGAGAATTTAGTGAGACGTTGTTGATACACATTTTCATCTATAGTAATTGAGTAATAATCACCTTTTCTAACCTAGCTTAGGGATAGAGTTGGATTTCCCGAAACCACATGTGAAAAGGATTCGAAGTTACCTTGTGCTTGGGAGTAGAATCCAAGTCGTGGTGTGTACACAAACAACTTTAGCAAAAGAGTTGCCAAAATTGGATTGATTATTGGAATAATGAGCCGATTAGATTCGCAGATTCGATTCATATAAGGAGGTCGTGGGGTAGATGTTCCAAAGAATCGAGGTGGAAATGAAACGGCCGCTAGAGATTGGGATCTCGTGCGGACGCGCAGCAACTGACCCGGGGTCATCACCCCCCAGGGGGCGCTGGAGGAAGTAGCATCCACCGCCCCAAGAGATGGCACAAGGGGGCGATCCCCCATGGTAGTCGATTCCCATGGGGGAAGGGAAGATGTCCCCCAAAATAACCACCTGCAAGTGGTGGTTTGGATGTGGTCCCCATGGCATCTTTCCTATTTGCAACAACAACAACATTATGTGGAGGGACCACATGAGCATTAGCATCAAGACCCATGTGCATGCGTGAGGATGTTGGGCATTGGAGGGGGCGCCATGTGCATCGGCATCAAGACCCATGGGCGTGCGTGAAGGATCTTGGGCGTTGGAAGGGGCGAACATGCAAACATGGGGGGACCAATCCGTCCTTGGGCAACGTGGAAGTCTTTGTAGGCGTCGAGGTTGTTGTTGAGTATGCAAAGGAGGTCAAAATTGGACATGTACCCATGCCAAGGGGGCTCCGACATGGTAGCAAACGGAGAAGTCGACCGGAGAGAAGAAACTAGCGGGCGTGAGTACGACGGAGAAGACGTACACATACGATGGTGAAATCGCACACGATAGGGTTTTCGCCACCAAGAATTCATTACATTTTATGAATTCAAGTCATTTTTTAAAAAGTCATTTAATATGTTGGGAAACAAATTAATTTTTTTAATAAGTTGGGACTACTTGGTTGGAAGGGATGAGATAAATTCGAAGAAATTGAAAGAACAGGGTTCGAACCCTGGTTAACACCCTTATAAAGGATTAGTGATACCACTTGATCTGTGGGACCGAGTATGCAATTTTCTCGAGCCTAGGTTTATTAAGAACTTTAAATTATATTTATTATATTATGTAATTAATATTTGGCGAGAGAATTTTCTCCAAGAAAATGGATCTAGACGAATGTCCAACATGTATACTTTACGGGAGATATAGTCAAATTCGGCGATGTATGCACAAGAACACCAGGACAAGATAACATATTGGAACAATCAATATGTTGAAAAGGAACTCGCATGAGTGATAAGGAAACCTCGAGACAATGCGATAAACAAGCGATATTATCCGAGTTTCCTTATGGTAAATCAAATATTATATGTCGATATGATGAATTGCTTGGAAGCACCCATCAAAATCATGAGTCCGATGGGACACCGGAATGGAGCGAGATACTTCCGGATACATCAAAGTTCTCAAAAGAACTTAGAAAGTCCGAAGACGGAGGCGAATTATGGCAACCGCCATAATCATATACCAACACGTACATCGGATCCAAAATCGATGGAGAAGATGGTGAAATATCGAGAAAAAAATCCTTTATGATATTCATAAACGAGTCAAGAATATGGAGGATGGACCAAGTTCATCCACACAGGAAGAAACATACGATTTGAGAATAGTACCCTATTTACACCAAAATGGGAAACCGACCGAAGTTATACGATACATGCCAGACGATGAAAAGCTCGTTGCTATCATCAATGGAAAATCCATCATAAACTAAAAAGCGATGGATATGGAGAAGATTAATCTTAAAGATCTACATGGCCTTGCAGAATCCTTCGTAGGATTAGAAATTGTAGATTTAAAGATGAACGCATGAGATGAATCGGCTTTGGTTACTCGTGACCAACATCAAAGACCACCTACACTACCAGGTTCACATCATGGAGATGAGCCAATGCCGCATGCTGGTGATTTTACTACAAGAGGAGATCATATTATTTTAGGAACTCGACAACATTCCAAAAGGCCAAATCTATATAATACGCCTTATGGAAGATCGTAGCTCGAACCGATACATCCATATGGATTGATGCTAAATCTGGATATCCCAAATTTCAAAAATCAAGAAATCCTTATCGATGATTGGGCATCGGCTATGAGGATTGCAACAGGTACCCTCGATCTAACAAAAGACAGATCATCATACTCCTTGAGGTGAGTCTTGAGGGATCTGTAAAGATTGCATGGGACATAACTGGATCAGAAATGAAAAGCAGCGTTACAGCTGGAGAGTCATTGAAAGGAATAGTCGATAATATGGCAAAATTATTTAAAATCCATTTTATCAGCATAGGCTATTTTGAGGGATTAGAAGAAGAGAAAAGAAAAAGATATAAACAAGCCCTCTACTGCCTCGAGTTACATGATATTTGTCATATTGATGAATATATCAAGTTGTTCACCGAGTACCGATGGAAGTCCAAGGTGGAAGATAAAGAAGCTTCACAACTATTCTTTGCGAAGATATTAAGTCCCTGGAGAGAAATGCTCATCAGGGAATACAAGAGTGCACTGATTTAGATACAAAGATGGTCAAACGAATGTATTTCCTATAGGCCAAGAATTACGAATGGTGCCACCAGAAAGCACTTTTACAGAACAATAAGAGACTAAAAGGAATTAATAAAACGATTCCTATATGTTGTGAAGATGATGACATCCCAACAAGCCAGTGAGAGGTCACCACGGAGGCATAAGAAAAAGAAGCGAGATAAGCCATCCATACAACCGTGGAAGTAGTAGCAAAAAAGCGGTCTTCATGGAGACCTAGAAGGTTTTGTCAAAACAAAAGGCCCGAAGTTACAAATTGGGGCAAAGGCGGCCTGCGAGGAGTAGAGCCTCTTCATCGGGTTAAACAAGGGAGTAGCAACAGACCCGGAAGAAGAACTTTCGACGAGCTCACACGAGCTAATGAAAGTTTCAAAGATTGTAATTGGCTTTGGACATGCGGAGCAATAGGGCATATCTCAACCGATTATCCGAAAATCAAAAGCGAGGAATTAGACAGTTCGAAGCTACACCGAGTCGAAGAAGGCTCTATTATCAAGATCTGATACATGTGTATCAATTTGAGGATCTACCCTCAGATGAAAACATCAATGAAGAAGAGATCAATTCTGACGATGTAAGTGAATCTAGTTCAGAATCAGAGTAAAGAAGAAATTCTTCAGCAGACGGTCAGGGAGGATATGTCAGGATTCCTCTCCCATACTACGGTTTCTCATAAGAGTCTAATGAGGATTATGAAAGAAGATCCAAAGCTTCGGATATACAATAATTTTACAATTGGAGCCATGGAAAAGGCTTTGGATAAGATTGGGTTAAATAATAAAAACACCAAATTAACTACCGGAGAATTTTCCATCCCGATGAAGTTTACGAGTAACCTAATCGAGATACGATTGCTCTCTCACCGAGAAATTTAGGAGATCAAAAGTAGAGTTAAGGGAGAAGTTGCAAATACACTCTAATGGATTCACATCGGAGCAATAAAAGTTATTATTAAAGCAACATTCAAGGAAGGAATTGATTTGCCACTCAACCTAGCTAACTTTGACAAGCGAATCTCAAATCTCAAGGATTCATGCCTTGGAGCGATCACATGAAATTTGATATTTAATGTCTATCCTAGAACTACAATAATTTGAGAGATCGAGATTTCAACAGAGTCCTAATCTTTCATCAAGATTTCAAAAGAGTCGATTTGATGAAAAAGGAAATAGACCTTACTCGATCATATACAAGATTTCCTATGCTCTCTCGAATACACATCATTCGAAGTATTTTTGAGAAAGGAATTTATTAAAGTCCCAAGAATTTTTGAGGACTTTGCCGGGTGTTCTACTTTGAACTTATTGAATCTCCAACTACAAAGTTGATAAATATGAAAATTCAAGATCAACCATTTTCAACAAAAGTCGAAGTCTCGAGTTGAGCCAAGGAGGATGTCTTTCCAACAAGACAAAATGATAAGCGAGCCATTGGGAAGAAAAAGACCGAGTATAGTTCAACGAATCCCGGATGTTTTCAAAACACAAGGAGAGTTGAAAGTAATATTTGACATCACTCAAAAGGATAACATTTTTCCTTATGATGTCCTATATTATCTCCAACAACTTATAGTTGGAAGATATCAAGGAAGCCTAAAAATGGGTGAAATTGAGCTGACTATCACAGGAACAACATGAAAAATTTCGAGCGATTTAATCTGGGTATTGAATTTCTTGAGAATCACAAACCATGGGAAAGATTACAAGATGGAATGGAGTTCACAATGGATGATAAAAGATACGAGAATCCGATGACCACTAGCCCATTCTCCATATACATTTATATTGGAATGTTATATGTTGAATACAAGACCGAGTATTTTCTTTGCTATATTGATTCAAAGTGCCGGAATATGTATTGCAAAGCGGAGGTTTTTCCTAAAGTAATCGAGAGAAGATTTACCGGCTATTCTTGCTGGAAGGGATTTCTCTAAAAGGATTATTATCCTTAATCGAGGAATTAAACAAGCAAAAATCATGATCGGAGGTGCAAGCGGTACCCGTAGTGCGAGTGAAGACATTACCAATCTATTTACGTAATACATGAGCGAGATGTTTTGCTAGGAAACAATTTCCTACAAACATTCAAGCGATTTACACAGAAAATGAGATAATAAGTCTTATTTTCACAACCTTATGTGATCATAAGATTATTGTCCAAAGATCTGCGAGAAGCATTCTACGAGAAAAATGCCTATTAATTTTTGCAACATTCGTGGTGATGAAGCCAAACTTTGATATCCAAAAATGGTGGATAAAAGAAGATTTGGTGATGCATTATTATCCTTTCGGCAATATGGTTCAAAGAAGAAAGATACAAAGAGATGGGATAATAATTTGTATTCATTCGAAATACAAGGAAAAGAACGAGTACCTCCGAGGCTATTGCAAAACTGTTGATGAGCCTAATAGAGAATACATAGTGATATTACCATAGAGGAACAAATATCACTCAAAGATGTCAAGAAGAAAATCCAAAGGAATTACAATGAAAATTCTTTTGCATGGTGGGATAAGAACAAGCTCAAAGTGTCCTTAAAGGTTAAACCATGAAAAGAATACAAGTTCGTGAGATTCAAACCAATCCTTATGAACCAAGAGGATCGTGAGGATATGCAAAAAATACTTAAGAAACATCTTGACCTTAAGTTGATTTCACCAGGAGTTTCTCCATACAGTAGTCCGAGATTCTTAGTAAGAAATCATGGAGAAATCAAAAGAGGAAAACCAAGACTTCTTATTAATTACAAGGGGATTAATAACATGTTGGAGTTCGATGG
Source organism: Rehmannia glutinosa (assembly GCA_016081115.2). NCBI lineage: Eukaryota > Viridiplantae > Streptophyta > Magnoliopsida > Lamiales > Orobanchaceae > Rehmannia > Rehmannia glutinosa. The sequence continues at coordinate 282,468 of JABTTQ020002489.1, read as the reverse complement.
ATACTATATCCTAAGCAAAGAACATTTGGTTAACTGTATCAAAGGTGGCAAGATATTCTCAAAGTTCGATTGCAAATCTGGATTTTACCAGATTTAGATGGAGGAAGAAAGTAAGAAGTTCACAGCTTTCTCCACATCACAAGGACACTATATTTGGAACGTGATGCCTATGGGATTGGCTAACGCACCCCAGGTGTATCAAAGGAAGATAGATAATCTCTTCAAGGATTATTTCAGTTTCATGTTCGTATATATTGATGATATTTTTATTGCATCAAAGAACATGAAGGAGCATCTCAAACATTTGGAGATATTTTCAGATGTTTGCCATAAAGAAGGATTAGTGCTTTCAGAAAAGAAGACAGTGATTGCCACGAGACAAATCGAATTCCTCAGAATTGAAATCGATGAATCTGGAATCATCCTACAAAGCCATATTGTGGAGAAAATACAAGGATTTCCAGATATCCTCAAAGACAAGAAACAACTTCAAAGTTTTCTCGGGGTTGTTAATTTTGCTGGAATGTTCATAAACAATCTGGCACATTACAGGAAGGTGTTTGGCCCATTACTCAAAAGGATACAATATTCAAATGGGAAGTTGAACACCAAGAAGGGATAAAACAACTTAAGGAAGTTTACAAAAAGCTTCCGAAACTTGCTATACCACAGGACGAGGATGGACTAGTTCTACATATAGATGCCAGTAATAATTCAAGTGTCAAGGTTTTTCTGAAAAACATAATTGAATCAAAACCAAAAAAGGCTAGATTACTTAGATGGCAAGCTGAATGTCAATATTGTGATTATGATATTGTCATTATAAAATATCATGAAAATATTCTTACTGCATTTCTTGATACGAGATAGAAGTATGCATTCTTGTGAGGTCCTTAAATGAGTAAGACATCTCGGGAAAACCTGGAGAGTCTAGAATGAGATTTTGGGGCGTTATGTCTCAATGCGAGAAGTTGATGGACGACTTCAATAGGCTAACCGAAATCCATTTCTAGTCAAATACGAGCATGCTAGTTCGCTCAAGGACAATTGTTCTTAATCTTGCAAGGGCCTCTCCTCCAGGCCGCATCACCTACGAATGTTGAAGCTCCGGTTTATCGACGACAATGGGAGAAATTGGTTACAAGAAGAGGTATTAACCTAGAAAAATAATGGTTGATATCTCGAAAATACCAAGAGTTTGGATGAAACCAGGAAGTCATCCAAATGAAGTACAAGAATGGTATACGTTTGGAGCTTTAGCTTCAATATATACTTGTGTCACCAGGATTCCCAGAAATTTCAATGTTACCGAAATGGATTAGGGAAGCTATTTACGAGACTTGGACTAATAATCCATATTTGGCCGGAGAAGATATTTTAGAAATATATTTCATCAATGCGGCTCGAACCAAAGAAAGAAAGGCTTTAATGAAGCTTTTCACTTCATCAAGCTTAGAAGACCGGATGGAAATGCTTTGAAATACATAAAGGCAGCTTCACCTAGGAAGAAGTACCATTACTGGTAGGAGCAATCTCAGAAGACGAAGCTTCTACACAACGAGCATGGGGACTTTGGGTTTGTCTAACTGAAATGGACAAAGTCAAGTATCCATTCAAGTTCTTTCGAATTCAGCAAATGGATCTTTCCTTCTGAATTCAATGATAGGATCAACAACGATTTACAGAGGAACTTTTCGAGACAAAGAGAAGAATTCTTTGGGAGAACAAGATTCCACTAGCAAAGAAACTAACCCGAACTTCTATAACATGGCACATGTAGGCCGTTGGATCGATCGATCATCGGGGCATGCCCTGAACAGAAAAAAGCCGAGTTTGGGAAAGGATTCCAACCCAAACCCGACCGATAAGACTATACAAACTAGAAAAGACAAGGGCCCAACTCACAAGATGCATTATCCTCGGGGACTACGCAAACCAAATTTTTAAAAAATAGACAACCATCACACGACGAATGAGTCACGTGGAATAAAAAGGAAGACAATCAAGCGAGGCAATAATTCGAGGATGAAGACGTAAGCGATGACATCTAATATTTCAACAAGCATTGGAATCCGCATTTCGATTTGGATTCAAATCTATAAATAACAAGAGTTCAAGGAAGCTAAGGACATCGAACATTTCCTTAGTTTTCTTAAGAATAAAAATCTAAGTGTAAAATTTATAATATCTGAGTGTTTTAGTTTTCTAAGTTTTATGTATTCTCGAGTGCAAGCCTCATTAATGAGAAGCTAATCAAGTATTCTCCTCCCAAAAGGAGATTACGATGTAATAAATATTTCTTCAAGTTCTTAATAAAAAGAGGTTTTTGCTTCAACATGTGTTCATAATGTTCTATTAATTTCTCCCTTTGAAGAATTATCTTGTACGCCCGGAGTAGGATATGAACCAAGGTGTGTTGTACGATTTACAAGGAGTCGGATAACTTGTAGAACATCTTCCCTGTTTGGTGAGGTTGAACAATGACATTTGTCAAACGGTCTAGGGGCGATAATTTTCCGATTTGGTGGTGTTGCAAGCCATCTCACCCGAGCTATTTCGGTCAAAGAAATGTATGAATTTTAAGGTATATTTTAATTTTATGGAAGCATGTTGGGCCGATATGGTCGTAATGGACTATATCCGTTTACATTAATAAACTAGGGTAAATTGAAGCTTTGTATACATGTTAGTGAGGCCTTTGCGATATGCCCTGTTAAGTTTATCTACCGAAACCCGACATGATCTACTTAAAACCTCTAAAAAGAGACTGGATCTAAGTAGGTGTAACAATGCCACGAACAAAACAATGACAGAAAAAATGAAGACTTTCACACCATGTGATAAATTGCATAAAAGAATATGATAATTTGGGATTAGTGTTGCATTATATTTAAACTACGGGACTATTTATGTATATGTGTCAAATTATGGGACCGAAATTGCAAAATCTAGAAATAGTGGGATGAAATTTGCAAACAACGGGACTAAGAGTGCAATAGGCATAATCGTGTGGGACTGAGTGTGCAATTTTCTCGATAAAAAGAGTAAAGAGTGTAAGATATATATCCAAATGCCCTTTAAAATAATAGTGTAAGATATATATCCAAAATGCCCTTAATGCAATGTATTCTTGTTAAAATATAAATTGCATAGTTTGCTTTCTTTCCTTCCTATATAATTTCATTGTAACTAAATTCATTACGAATGTAGACAATTTTCGATTAAGGATAGTTGAAGTTATATAATTTCAATCACATTGATTGATCACAAACTTGTTTATGGGTGGCGCTATTTACATCCATTTTCCTCTAAATAGACCCACCTCTTTATAATTACATAAAGGGTGACGCTATTCACACCTCTAAATTGATAAACATCCATCTTCTAAATACACCCTCACCCACTTTTTAAAATATAACTTATTTACTAAATTCCCCCATAATTTCTATTTTACCCTTACATTATTTCCCCCAAATACACCACAAAATTATACACCATAAGGGCGACGGCGGAAGATGTTCCTAAGCAATGGAAGACGATGTAATATTTTACTTTAATTTCACACTTATAGTTGGATTAATTTGGGTAATTGTGGGATGTAAGTATTGGGTAGTCAGTATTTGGTTTGAATTCGAGTTCTGATTTTTTTCATGGTTTTGTCCGAGTTTGGAGAAGAAGAAGCGATGGATGACATGATGACCTATGTGACACAATGGTATACTCGATCGTGCCATATAGCCATCCCATCGCACCATCGTGCCAAGTGTCGCACTTTTGTTATTCAACAACAAATTTTAAACTGTAAAAATGAGTAAAATTAGAAAAAAATAACATACTTTAAATTGTAAACTAAGGAGATACTTATATTATTCGATAAAATTAATTTTACGTTGTTCATATTTGCAACAATATAGGTGTTAGAAAATCTAGAGTTTGAGAAAAATATGGGTAGGTGTGCGGAAAGAGATTATAAGTTTTAATAAAAGGTTGGTGTATTTAGAACTTCTTTAGATGGGTAAGGGTATTATAGTCTTTTTAACTAATGGAATTTTTAAAATTATATGGAGGTGAGTGTATTTATCAATTTTGGGGGTGTGAATAGTGTCACCCTTACATAAATTTCATAAAATTAAAGACAAAAACTTGACCGTCTCATTTTTTAAATTATATGGAGATGGATGCATTTATCAATTTTGGGGTGTGAATAGCGTCAACCCCGACATAAATTCCGTAAAACTAAAGACAACACCTTAACTGTCTCATGGATCTATATCCGTAAGAAAGCCTCACGTGGGCCCCCTTTCTTTCTCTCTCCTTGTTCCCCTAGTACTTTCTCTCTCTCCTCTCACCGATCCCCCCTCCTCTCTTTTCTCACCTCCTCGCGTCCAATTCTCTCATGGTCCGCCCCTCTCCCTTACATCCCACTACTCTCCTGTCCCCCATGTCCCTCCCTCTCTACACGCATGGAACGAAGGAAAAAGATAAAGAATATAAAATATCACTTCTTATAAAAAAAAGCATCACTACTTATGAAAAAAATCACATTAAACTCGAAAAATATCATTTTTTATTAAAATAAAGTATCCTTCTTATGAAAAATATCATTTTTTATTAAATATATATATATATATATCACTTTTATGGAAAAAGTATAACTTTTTATTAAAAAAATAAAATAAAGTATCACTTCTTATTTAAAAAGTATCACTTCTTATTAAAATAAATATTACTTCTATTTAAAAGAAAGTATAACTTTTTATTAAAAAAGTATCATTTCTTATTTAAAAAGTATCACTTATGGAAAAATCACTTTTTATTAAAAAAATATCACTTTTTACTCAAACAAAGTATCACTTATTATGCAAAGTATCATTTCTTATTAAAAACATATTACTTCTTACTAAAATAAATATTACTTTTTATTAAAAAAGTATAATTTCTTATTAAAAATTACCACTTCTTATTAAAATAAATATCCCTTCTTATTAAAAAAAAGTATCACTTTTTATTAAAAATATAAATTTCTACTATGAATAATATAAGTTTTTAAAATCGATATTACATACCCGAAAAGTTTACAATTGTAAGTGAAAACTATTACATTTTTGTAGGTTTTTTTAAGTAAAATCCTCCGTGTATAGAGAGAGAGAAAAGGGCATGAGGGGGAGAGGGGAGAGAGAGAGAGAGAGAGAGAGAGAGAGAGAGAGAGGAGTTAAGGAGAGGGAGGAGAATGTGAGTGATGAGAGAGAGAGAAAGGAGACCACGTGAGTGAGGAGAGAGAGAGAGAGAGAGAGAGAGAGAGAGAGAGAGAGAGAGAGAGAGAGAGAGAGAGAGAGAGAGAGAGAGAGAGAGATGACGTTATTAAGGAGAGAGAGAAAGGAGGACCACATGAGGCTACATCTTATTGATCTAAATCCGTGAGACGGTCTCACAGAGACATGCCCAAATTTAAAATACTATAATACACTTACTACTTAAAGCATATGTCATACGATCGTGCCACTTAATCATGTGCCATCAAGTCATGTGTCACACGATCGTGCCATAAAGTTATGTGTCACATAATCATGCCACACGATCGTGCCACATACTAATATGTCATATGATGGTGACACATGATCATGACACATAAAGTTTTTTTAGTACAAACCATGGTTGAGGAGGGAGCTAGGAAAGAATCGAACCTGGTATATCCGCACATGCCTGAATTTTTATAAATATCTTATCACTAGGCTACCAAGCGTAATGAGAATCCATCTACGAAGGATCCGGACAACACCAAATGCAAGTTAAATTAAGTTCTTGAAAACTTTGTATTTGAGTTATCCAGTTTCTTGTATTTGTCTCTCTTAGATTAGGTCTATTTTCATTGTTTCGCGTCTTTTGAGTGGCCAAATTCATGTTAGGGGCCAAATATAGGGTCTTAATTGATAAAAAGCATGGACGATCAAACAACATGGGAACTGATTTGGAAAACGTCCAAATGCATCAGGAAGTTTCAGCACTGGCAGGATTCAGTATTTGGTCCATAACTTTTTCTACAAAATTGATATTAAGATGATTTAAGTTACTATGGAAGCTAAGAGATAATGCCACAACTATTCTGAAGACATCAGGAGCTAATTCACATGTTTGGAATGAGAAAAGAGCCACACGCCAGATCATGTGATTTCACACGGCCGTATGGCATATCCAGAAAGTTGAGGTCAACACCCAACTCGTGCGCTCTCGCATGGCCAGCCCGTGTGCGGCGCGCTTGATTCCGCATTTTATAGCGTTCTAGGTTTGTTTTTGTTCCTTGTTCATTTTAAAGTTATTTCTTAGTTTAGGGTTTTGAGTCGCCTATATAAGGCAAACACATTATTTATTTTAAAAACCAGAATTTTGATATTGAATATTGAATTGAGATTTTTCTCTCTAAACCTTTGGATTTTTCTAAGAGTTTCAGTTGTTTTTCTTGTTGTGAATTCGACTTATCAAGCAAACTTTCACATTTGTTTGTGGCGTCTTCACATAATCGAGGTTCCTACTTTGATAAGCAACGGTCGACTTTCCACCATCTTTAACCAAAACTAGTCAAGATCTTGGGTTGTTCAACATATTATTGAAGGGTCATATGGTTGTTGCGGTTCACATTAAAGCGATTCCCATCGTGACACATAAAATTGAAGGAAGGGTAATTTGGGAATTTTTGTGGGGTGTAGTAAGTAAATATATGGTTTTAAGAAAAAGGTGGATGTATTTAGAGGAAAATGATGTGTGAATAGTGCCTCCATTTGTTTATTTTTCTAGGATCAACCTTATGTGTGCTTCATGGTAAAAGCGTGTGCTATAGACAATTGACATGGGTTTGATCTCATTTGAATGTGTGTGTCCCCTCCTCCCCACTATCTCTAGGGTGCTAAAAAAATTATGTTGATTTTCTCTCTTATTTCATTCCTTTTAGTTTTTATTTGTCCCTTTTTTTTCTTTTCTCTTCTATTTTTCGAATTCCTTTTTTGTTCTGCTTTGTTAGGAAATTAATTCTATAGATTTTGATGATGCTTAGAAAACTTAGTATTAGAAAGTTGGCACCCCAATTTTTATTGCAATTTCAACTTTTAATTGTTAGAAAATTAGCTGAGTCGTCAAGCAGCTAAGTTGAAGACATAGAAGATTTGATGAAGAATACAAAGATGAATCAACCGAGTCACATCAAAGTGGTCAAGAAGAGCTTCAGTCAAGTACATCAGCTTTATCTTTCAGAAGACTTACATCAGAGTCATCCAAGAAATGAAGGAGAAGACTTAACTTATAGGGTAAAGCAGCTAAAGGACTTTAAAAAAGCTGAAGAAGTCCGTTGCGAAGAAAGTCAATGACTTACCCATTTTGGTACAGAGACAAACTTGCAGCCTTAAAGCTGTCTTGCTAAAAGAGTGCAAGAAGCAGGGACCAATGGAATGCTTGCAGAACTCTGAATCATTTCAGACATCTGCATGTACTAATTACAAAGGTTGGATCAACATCAAATGCTGCAAGAACAAGACAAGCCAACAAACAAGAAATATAAGTTTGAATTTGTCTATCTCTTCAACAGACAAATTTCAAACTCTCACTATAAAAGGTTGAGGAATTTTCAGTGAAATATGACACATAAGAGAGTCAAAATTCAAACGTGATACAAGCATTCAAGCAATCTACAATAGTCTCTCAAGCAAGAGATTCTTACAATACTCATGCCTACATTCGAAGTGATTTTATCCAACACAACCTTGTGGAAGATAGAAGTTATACTTCAAGTTGAAGAGAAAATACTTATTTTAAAGACAAAAGGGTTTATTCTTCCAAGAAGTGAAGGAAGTTCGTTAGGTTCCGTTCGAACTTGTTTCAAATCCAAAGGAGGGCTAAGTGATCAAATCCTTACGATTTGAAGAGTCAAGTAGTGATGTAGGTCCCAAGAGGTGTGTCTTTGTAGGTTTAGAAGGGGGCGGGTTGAATAAACCTTACCAACTTTCCGAATTTAGTCCTTTAAAATATTTTAACGAGTTGACTCAAATCGGCTAAGTCCTTAGGGACAACTAGGTTGGCTTACTTCAACAAAGTTACCCACTCAACAAACTCGACTTGAGTTGTTGATATTATAACTCACCGGGTCACCTAACACTTAACTTTATAGTTGATTTGGTTTTCGTTCAGAAGACTTAACACCCTTGATAATTTTAAACTTGTTTTTAACACTTGTTCTTAGCAATGTTATTATCAACTCGGGTTCGCAATATAACTTAAACAACACATATGAATATAAGCGGAAAATAAAATGTTGTAAGCAAATGACACAAGCAAATTTTATAGTGGTTCGAGAATGGGGTAATTCCTCTAATCCACTCTTCTCCAACTACTGGAGGTATCCATTAAGTAATGTGATCGGTTACAAAGTAGTTCTCGATCCGAGATAGCCTTGATCACATAGTCGGCTTCTCGTGGGACTTAGCTTCTTCACAAGACAATTTCCTTGCTACTTGACTCCTTCGAACCCTTGGAATTGATCACACAACCTTCCAAATGAGCTCGAATCTTCCTCGTTCGACCTTGAACCTTACTACGACTTCTTCAACCTTAGAGAGTAGACCCCTTTTGTTCTTAAAACTATTCCCTCTTCAACTGGATGAAGTATTCTTTCCTACACAGAGTGTGTTGGGTCGAGTTCCTTCGAATTTAGGCTTGAGAAATATCTTAGTAAGCTTGAGAGAATGTCTACGAGTTTTTGCTTGTAAAATCTCTTTGAATTCGTATGCTTCGTGTGCTTGGTCGTTCGTACTTCTCTCTCTTTGCTTCCTCGGCCTTTTATAGTGCTTAGAGATAGGCTATTTTCCAATGACACTTCTTGATCGTTGCCTTGTCTTTTCTTGACTTGCGACTTGTGATGGTGACATTTCCTCGTATTAAATGATTCTCGACTTTTCGAACCTGAGACAAGCTTCATGCTTCCCATTGTTTAGTTCTTTTGCACGCTTGGGGACAAGCACTTTAAGACATGGCAACATGGACGTATTACTATTTTAAGTAACATCCTTGACTTCCGTGCAACGGATTAATATCGATCGACTTGACTTGACAACCCTTTACCACTTTGACTTGAGTCGGCTCCAACCTTTTAGGAATGACTCAACTTGTCGGTTCAACTGTAGACTTGGCTCTTAATCGACTTGACTGTCACTTCTTCAATCTTTACTCACTGTCCCTCACCGATCTCCTTCGATCGAGTCTTTTCTTCCATCTTGACTACACTCACCGTGACACACACCGGTCTTCACTTGATCTTGTCATGAGCAATTTCATCTTCAAAATTATCACTAAGATATTGGCTACTCGATTTGGCTGTATCATCAGGCGTATTTTGTCTCCTACACTATTTGGTTTTATTCTCGGTCGTCACATTCATGATTGTATTGCTCGGTCTCGGAGGGCTTCAACATTCTTCATAATCGGAGTGACAGTAACATGATTCTCAAAATCGATATTCGTAAGGCCTTTGACAATCTCGGTTGGGATTTTCTTTTATATGTGTTACACAAATTTGGCTTCTCGAGAAATTTGTTGCGTGGATTCTGTCATTTTGAATTCGGCCGTATCTCGGTTCTTCTTAATGGCTCTCCCGATCGGTTACTTTGCTTGCACAAGAGAGGTGCGTCGGGGTGATCCTCTTTCACCTCTCCTCTTTTGCATTGCCGAAGAAGTCCTGGGAAACTTATCTCTCGTATGGTGTCATCCCATCTTCTCAAGCATTTCATGGCTCGCGTAATATTGTGTTTCCGTTCTCCATGCTTTATGCGAATGATATTGTCATTCTTTGTGCAACAACCTCCGGCAATGCACGTTATATTTTCGATACTCTTGGTCATTGTGCCTCTCGTCCGGCCAGGTGTTCAATCCTATCAAACCGAAGGTGTTTTGTGGTACTCGGGTTTCGCATTATATTAGACATTGATTTGAGATGATCATTGGCTTATCGGTTGATCCTTTCCTACTACTTATCTTGGGGTTCCTATCTTCAAGGGTGCCCCTAAACATGGTGTGTTGCGGCCTTTGTTTGATAAGATTATGGTTAAGTTTAAGTCTTTGAAAGGTTCTTCTCTCTCCTTGGTGGGTCGTGGTGCGCTTCGTTAACTTTATTATTGCCAGCTCCCTGGTTCACAAGTATGCTCATATACAAATGGCCTATCGCTACGCTTAAGCAATTGGAGAAAGCTATTTTTAATTTCATTTGACTGTAATATTAATCGGAAGGGTTACGTCGTGGTTAATTGGACGTGTTGTTGCACTCCCAAGAATGAGGGCGACTTGGCGTTCGATCCCTCATTTCTATGAACCGGCGTTTATTATGAAGATGGGCTGGAATATTCTCACTTTGGATTCTATTGTCTTTGATACTCTCCGTCGCCGTTTTATGATGGACAATGGTTCGATTAGCGCTCCTTCTTGCCTTCTTCTATCGGCGGGGTTGCGTCCAATCGTGGAGGATTGCCGGGCGATTTGAGATGGATTCTCGGCTCACTCTTTGGTTAATTTTTGGATGAGATAAGCGGCTTGGTTACGTCATTGCGGATCGGATTGGCATCCCGCATGATTTTCGGGCTAACTTTCTAACCCATCTCAAACTTTTTTTTTTGATAACAAATGGCATCTCACATATGTCGTTTGTGGAGGCTTACTTGGACATAGTTCGGTATGTGCATTGTCCGATTACTCCACTAGGGCGTAATAAATCCAAAACCACCAAACAATTGTGGATAGCTCGCAAGACCACAATCGATCGACATTCCGAATGAGAGGAGACCAAATCCAAGAACCCCAATTGACCACGGGAGGATGGGGCGGATATGCAAATCGTCTTGAGGTAATAGTCCCATTGTCGAGTGCATCCATGCCCGCATGTCCTTCGAGGATGGTGCGATGGGGACCAACAATGTCCCTGGATGAGATCCAAATAAGCCTCAATGAACGAGAAGGTGAAATGCCAAGACTCGTTGTAGAAGTAATCGAAATATGTTGTCGGAATAGATATCTATACTCATGCGGAATACCAATTCTATCAGCAATGCAATAGCCCAACCAGTTATCCATCCAAAACAATACATCATAATTATTCCCAGGGATCCAACGAGACTAGCTATTCCTAATTTGGATTCCGGGATTGATCACGCTCATGGGGGTTTGGCCCTTCCTTGTGGTAATCATGTGGCTGCAACTTACCATGGGGGCCGCCCACCTTTTGCCCCCCAAGTGCAGGCCTGCTGCTTATCCTCTTGGGGATGCGGCCCCAACCTCTGATTTTGGGGGCCGGCCGGTGCCTCTTCCTTTACCCCCCATCCCAGGGGGATCATGGCCCCGGTTGCTAGTTCCTCTTGACCCCGATGCCGATTTCAAGGATCTTTGCTTTGTTGTTGGGCGCTCTTCCACAACGACCTCCGTCCATGATTTGAACCCCGACTTTCGGCTCATAATGCTAATGCTCATACTAATTTGGGTAACACTTTTGCAAAGATTGTTTCGTAATACCCATCCTATGGATTTGTCTTTTCCCAAGGCCCTAGGTAATCCCTCTTCGTTTTCACATGTAGTTTCTGCAAGATTACCTCTATCCCTAAACCTATTAGAAAAGGGGATTATTATTCTGTGAATATTGATGAATTGATTGATATATTGAAATTGGCATTTGCCTTTGTGAGTTAAAATTCTCTTGTAGAGTTTTCAATTGTTTAAGAACTTATGAAGGAAGGCTAAAATTCTCTCTCTAGAATTCTCTCTCAACAACAAGACCGCCGGCGGCTACTCTTAGAAATCTCCGGTCGTCTTCTCCGTTGCTCCCATGGCGGAGCCTCCGTGGTATGGGCTTACTTCCAACTTTGTGCCACCCTCTCATCCCCGACAGCGAGAAACATCACCTTCATCAAAAGCGTCGCACCACCAAACCCTGGAGCAAGATCTTTGCATCCCCAACGTACGTTGATCACATGCAATTTTCTACTCCTTCCGGCGAGAACTCAACGACAGCGGATGGTCTCTTATTCCCAGAAATTAATGACTTTGTACGCGACCCAGGGCTGGTTCCTCACCATGTGGCTAAAGAAAGGGGGGCGGCGCCCTACATCACCGCCAGCCGCTTCTTGCGCCCTTTACCCCCATGGTCGCCAATGGCCATGGGGGACCGCCCTCCCATGCTACCTTGGGGTCGGCCGCCACTCCCCCGCAGTGGTCCCCTCCCAGGGGAGTGATGACCCCGGGCTACGATCTTCCATCCTTAGAGCACTCCTCCCGCATGTCCACCAATGAATGCTTCTCACCTTGCTTTGGATGCTCGGGCCATCCCAACTCGTCAACCCAACAACCTCCGGCTAGTAACATCGGTCATCAAGTTTATTTTTTTGCGCAGGTGGCTTCAGAAACCCCATCCGATAGACTCAACTTTCACACAGGCTTGGTATCAAACAAATGGATTCCACGACTCTCCAATTTGTTTTCTCACGATGGTCTCTGTAAAAATCGATCACCAAACCAGTTCGCAAAGGTAATTACTATTCCGTAACTATTGATGATAACATTTACCAAAGAATGTCTCGTTGAATTTTCCTACTCATTAATTGGACGGGTTATTTTAGGAAAAGGTACCAAGCCATGGGCTACCATGCTTTTACAAAAACGCTTATCTCAATTATGGGGCATCAAGAATGAATGGAAACTAATTCCCCTGGGCAAGGGATTCTTTGTGTCAAATTGTTTAATGCGCAGGATCGTTCTCGAGCCCAAAGAACGCACCAATTGGACGCTTAACCCTGGGCAAGGAACCATCCGTGGGTGCCGACTTCAACCCTTACAAGGCTCGGTCTTGATGGCCAGTGTTTGGGTGCGGATTTTTGAACTCGGCTGAATATCGGGACCCCAATACAATCATGGGGATTGCCGTGCTCTTGGGAACCCATTGCAGATTGATCGGCGTTCTTTGGATGGTTCCTTGGGCCATTTTGTTCGGGTTCGTGGATGTTGACCTCTCCAAACCTTTGGAGGAGCATATTATGATTGAACGACCGCAAATGCTCTTTTGTTTCCGTCACTTATGAAAAACTACCGGCATTTTGCTCGGCGTGCGGTGTTACGGGGCATTCTACAGCTTCTTGTCGTTTTTAACAGAGTGGGTAATATGAATAAGGATGGGCGTCGTCACCCCCCGGGGACGGCCAGGGGAGCGACAACCGCAACAATTCGGTCCAGCAAAGGCGTTCCGGGTTTGTAGAGTTTATCGCCTTTGTTCGCTCAGGACAAGGGCAAGGCCGTTGATGACTCAATGGGAAATACGGGTTCGACTATGCGCGCAGATCTTCCCCTCGCGCCATAGTCGCTGCCTCCGTAAATCCATCTTGGTAACACCTTGAGGCACTTGGTTCGAGTTGAATCCCAAGATCAGAACCCACATATGACTACACCGAGTATCCGCCCGGGGGTCATCGCCCAAGGTCAATACTTCGATGCGACAAACCGTTTCACCTCGCCGCAATTATGCCTATCACAAGATAAGATATCCTTTGGGGAAGCCTATTCATGCTCTCGAGTCGTGCCTTTCCGGAATGACTCTTTGGATTGACCAAAGATCAAATTCTCGAAAAATTACGTCGGAGGACCGACACCCCCGCTCATGACGTTACTATTGAAACTAAGCTCGAGAACCACACGAGATGAACTTCGCAGATCCAAAAATGGGCGATTATGCGAGATGACATGGATCCTCCACAATCATCGACTCTGTTATGCGCCACACGCCTGTTTTCACCGTGCGATCATCACGCGACTCCCCTCAACCGTCTCAATGAATTGCATCTTCGGAACATCCGGGATCGGGAATGTTGCATCTCGCAATGTTCTTAAGGCTTTATGTCACAAGCATAAACCTTCCATTATGGCTATTTGTGAACCTAAGGTGGACTTTTCGACTATTTTTGACTCTTCTTGTGAGCATGGGTTTGACACTTGCGGGACAAAATTTTCGAGTTAATGGGCGGCTAGACATTTGGGTTCTTCACGACTCCGCTATCACTATTCTTAATCGTGTCCGTCTTCTACCCAAGTGTATTGTTTTCCATGTTCAATTTGGTTCTTTGATTTTTCATGTTGGATTTACTCATGGTTTGTGTGATTACATTGCACGCCGTGAGCTATGGTTGGATTTGCGGAATTTGGGTCCGGGCCGATCTCTGCTTGTTGGGGATTTCAATGCGGTTTTGGGCACCATGAACGCACGCGCAATGACACTCTTTCCCAAGCCTCGTGCAAGACTTCGGGATTTCATAGAGGATGCCAATTTGTTTGCGGTTCCGACGACGGGGAATTCATTTACTTGGTGTTCTCCACGGAGGCCTCTATCTTTACTTCAGGCTAAGTTGGGCAGAGCCACTGCTACTTGCCCTTTTTTTCGCTCTTTGGAAGGAGGTCAAGGGCTTAGTTCTTCCTCGCATTGGTTCGATCATCACCCCATTTTGGTTACTTGCTCCTCGACCACTACTAGGGTCCGATCCCATTTCGTTTTCAGCGTATATGGATTCACCACGATTTATTCCGAGATTTGGTCACAACTTCTTGGGGCTCTCCATGTGACATGCACAACCCTTTACTCATGAGTCATGTGGAAGCTCAAGCGTTGCGATATGCTATTAAAGATTGGAACAGGGGATGTGTTTGGGGATGTTAACCGCAGTGTGGGATGGCCGGATGGAGCTCCTTCGTCGATTCAGGGCGAGATATTGAGGCTGTGGGCTATACCTCCTCTCTCCGGGATAGAGAGCCGGACGCCCGATTGAAGCTTTCGCAGATGTTGCGATCTTAGGCTGAATTCCTTAAGCAAAGGCCCGAATCGCCTGGCTTAAGGATGGCGACCGAAACACAACATTTTTTCATCGGCGTAGTCGATTAAATCGACGCACGGGGATTCAGGGGACTTATGGTGGCGGGGAACTTCACCGATGATGCTATTGTCCTTGGAATCATATTATTTCATTTTACGAGGAGCTCTTTACGGAAAATGGGAGCTCCACCACGAATTTCTCGTTTGTCGACCGTACTCACTCCAATGGTTGGGGCGTGGGACAATGCTTCCTAACGATCATTCCCTCCGATTCCGAAGTGCATACAACGGTGTTTGATATGGATCCGCATGCTCCCCGGGCTGATGGGTTCAATGGGCTTTTTTACCACCATTTAAAGGGAAGTCATATCTCTGAGGTAACAGACGTTGTTCACTATTTCTTTAACAATTCGTCTCTACCTCCTGGGATTGAATACCACTTCATGGCGCTCATTCCTAAGACTAAGGATGCCAATGTCATTGAAAACTTCCGCCTTATCGTCATGAGAAACTTCCTTTTCAAGATTATCACGAAAATATTGGCTCTGGCGCTTGGTTCTATTATTGCTAACTATTTATCCCCGACTCAGTTTGGTTTTATCCCGGGTAGACAAATTCATGAGTGTATTGCCATGGTATCTGAAGGGTTTAATGTCTTACAGGGACGCACGGATTCGAATATGATCCTGAAAATAGATATTCGTAAGGCATTCGACACATTGAGATGGGATTTTTACTTTATGTCTTGCGATGTTTGATTCTCGAGACGTTCGTGTGTTGGGTGGAGGTGGTTCTTCTGATGCGTCGAATATCATCTTTGTTGAATGGGGCGCTGTTGGTTATTTTGCCTGTTCCAGAGGGGTCGAAGGGGATCCTTTATCACCCCTATTGTTTTGTATTGCGGAGGAGGTCCTGGGTCGGTTTATCACATCAGCGATGGATCAGTCCAGGTTATCTGCCTTCACGGCGCCAAGGAGTATCATCTTCCCAAAGATCAATCTTTATGCGGATGATATCGTCATCATGTGCGGGGCGTCTTCTTCCAACGCCCGGGCCTTGCTTCAGATTCTTACTCACTATGCTGATATCTCGGGTCAAGTGTTCAGTCCTCAGAAATCCAAGGCTTATTTTGGGGCGCAGGTTTCGCATTATGTACGTGGGAGGGTGCAACATATTTTGGGATTCATCCAGGGGCGTTCCTCACCATCTACTTGGGCGCTCCAATTTTCAAGGGAGCCCCAAAGGTCGCGGATTTACAGCCCATTTTTGACAAGATAATCCTTAAGTTCCGACGATGGAAAGGCTCGTCCCTTTCCCTCTCGCCGGGTAGGGTTTGCCTTGTTAACTTCGGTGATAACCAGTTTTTTTCGTGCACTCCATGATGATTTATAAATGGCACGCCATTGCTAAATCAAATGGAAAAAGCCATGTGTAATTTCATATGGACGGGAGATGTGAATTCTATAGGAAAGGTAATGGTCAACTATGATACATCTTTGCGCCCGGGAGAGAGAGGATTGGGTGTGCGATCGCTCAAGGCTACTAACAAGGCTTTCTTAATGAAATTGGGTGGAAGATTCGAACTTGGACTCGTTGGTTTTCAAGACCCTCGGACAACGGTACTTTACTAGAAATGGGGACATCCTGGAGGTCCTTCCTTCCTTCTTCTATTTGGCCTGGATTAAACCTGTATTTACATTGCGTGGATGATTCTCGTTGGATACCAGGCGCTAATTACGAGGTATTATTTTGGATTGATAATTGGTTGGGATATTCCATTCTTGTGAATTGGCATTCCGAGAGGATTATAGGTATTTATTCCAGCAGCGTATCTCGATTACTTTTATGATGGATCCTGGCACTTCACCCTCCCATTTGTAGAGGCTTATTTGGGAGCTGGTTCTAGCTATTGTGCGTGTCCCAATTGCGCCTACATCTCGAGATACTCGTGTTTGGATGAACTCGAGGATGGTTCGATTACCTCGAAGAAGGCTTATAAATTATTACGCCCTCGGCCCCGACGCTTAGATGGGGTTCTTGGATTTGGTCCCAAAGATATCCCGAAACGCGATCGGTGGTGGCATGGAGAGCTATACACAAATCGATTGGCGATCCGATTCTTTACGAGCTAGGGGAAGTTTCTTATCGGCCCTTCGGTTTGTGTTCTTTGCGGGAATCGGGGGAATCGGTCGATCACTTATTTGTTTCTTGTGCTTTTGCAGGGCATCTTTGGCGTTGGATCTTCCAAGCCTTTCACGTACACCCCTTCCAGGCTTACGGTTTCAACGAATCTGCCGGTACGGCTCATGGCATTCCACTTTAGCGACCGATCGCTTTCCTTTGGCGTGTGGCAATCTTATCCACACTGGCTTCTTTGGCACATCCATAATGAGCAAATTTTTCACAACAAAATCTGGACTCGGGAGGCGACTCTCATTCGCCTACAGTACTCATTGTTGAATCAAAGCATCTTTGGGCCGGGGATGCATGAATAATGATCAGCAGGACCTCTTTATCTGCGTGGTTTAAGAGTCCCCAAGAGTTAGACGTGCTCCGAGGATTGTGGAAGTCCAATGGCAAAAACCCCTCCCGGGTTGGATCAAGGTTAACACGGATGATCAAGCTTTAGGGGCGCCGGCAATCTTACAAAGATCCGGGTGTCTTTCGAAATTGTAGAGGATTCTTTCGCGGATGCTTTGTCCATCGCTGTGGTTCGAGGGTACGCATTTGAAGCGGAATTGGTTGCGACAATGTGGGCGATTTCATTACGCATTTGTAAAAGGATGGACGAAACTTTGGTTTGGAATCGATTCAAGTATGTGGTGAACCCACTTGGAGAAGAGAACGATGGAGGTCCCATGGCGCCACCTCGGATATTGGCGCCAAACCTTGCATTTACTCGGTGGCATTGATCTTGTAGTCTCTCATATCTTTCGCGAAGGCAATCGGGTGGCGATATGCCGAGCAAGAAGACGGAGAGTGGCGTCAGCAGTGGGCGTCCCGCCCACTACGACTGCTTCAATACATCACGGATGATTATGTTGGCCAATCCACTTATAGGTTTGTTAATTAATGCGCCATCGCTTGTGTTTCTTTTTAGGCGCCTTATGTTTCTGCTCAAGGTACTCTTTTTTCCTTCCAAGGGTTTTTCCCACAAGGGTGGGTTTTACCTTGGAAGGTTTTAACGAGGCCCCAACCATTCACCATTTGGTCGGCTTGTGACCACCTGCGTACTTTGGTTGTTGTCTTTATTTCCGATCTTTCATTTGGTTACCGATCCGCCTGTGATCGATTACTCTTTTTCATTTTTATATATATTCATAATTATTCAAAAAAATTATGTGAATATTGATGAAAATGTTTACCAACAACGCCTTATTGAATTCTCTTATTCTTTTATTGGGCGGGTCATTTTGGGAAAGGGTAACAAACCTTCGCCTACTATGCTTTTGTACAAACGCTTTTCCGAGTTATGGGGCATTAAAAATGATTGGAAACTAATTCCCTTGAGCAAGGTTATTTTTGTGTTAAATTTTTCAATGCGTAGGATCGCTCTCGTGCTCGATTACGTATCAATTGGGCGCTTAATCCGGGACTATTCGGCTTTCTCCTGGGTTCGGATTTCAACCCTTACAAGGTTCACACTTACATTGCCGTGTTTGGGTTCGTATTTTTGAGCTCGATTTAGTATACTTTGGGATCCTAATACTATTTTGGGGATCGCCAATGTTATTGGCAATCCGATTCAAATTGATCGCTGATCATTGGATGGCTCTCTTGGCCATTTTATTCGTGTCTTTTGGTTGATATAGGCCTTGCAAAACCGTTGGAGGATCATATTATGGTGGAACGGGTTGGCCAATGTTCGTTGTGTCAATTAGCTACGAGAAACTCCATGAGTTCTATTCTAAGTGTAGTATTACGGGACACTGAACGCTTCTTGTCATCTTACTTCTACGGGGATTTCACTCTAGAGAGACGACCTACTTCAACTCGGGGAAGTTTTGGGGCTCCGGATGAATGCAACACATCGGTTGAAAGGGTCGTTCCGAGTTCGCAAAGTGTATTGTCCTGTGCAAAGAGTATGGACAAGGGCAAGGCCGTGGATAACTCAATGGACAATACGGGTTTGACTATGCGGCCTGGTTCCCCATCTTGTGCCATAGTCACTTGCCCTAATGATATCCATCTTGGTAATGCTTTTGAGGCTCTTGCATCGGATGAGGTCCCCACCGGATTCCCTGGAGTCCCCTTCGATTCTCACAACTCATAATCCGATTCCCAAGGCCTTGGTCTCCAACACTGCTCCTTTTCTACAAGTCGCCTCTCATGATACAACACCCATTGGAAAAGCCAATCCGACTCTTAGTAGAGCATGCAGGGACAGCTCCTCGATACGGCCAAAACTAGGATGCTTCGAGAATGTTGCGCGCAGGGCCATCTCCGGCTATTCATGACCTCACCATTATTTCGGATCCTATAGACCCAATGAGTTAGATTTTGCGGCTTCAAAATGATGGGTGGATTATCTTTGATGAGGTTTCCAATGCTCAAACGGTCAATTCGAGAAAAATTCTACTTTCGACTCTTCCGTGCATTCAACACGGGCTGCCCCCTCCGTCTCAATGCATATTCGGAATATCCGAGGAATTTGGGAACATTGCTTCTCGTAATGTTCTCAAGGCTCGTTGTCAAAAGCACAAGCCATCTATCTTGGCTATTTGTGAGCCTAAGGTGGACATTACTTCAATTTCAGATTCTTATTGGTCCAGTTTGGGTTTGAGTTTTGTGACTCAGAGTTTTCGTTCTAATGGTCGGTCGGATATTTGGGTTTTCTGTACTGCTGCAATTTCTTTATTACAACAGGTTTGGGCTTCTTCTCAGTGTCTTGTTCTTCAGTTTCAGTTCGGTTCTCTGACTTTTCATGCTGGCGTGGTTCATGGTTTATGTAATCATATTGATCGTCGCACGCTTTAGCTAGTTTGAGAAATTTGGGTTTTGATGATTTATTGCTTATTGGGGATTTTAATGCTGACTTGGGTCATCATGAGAGATCAGGTAGTGGCACTTTATCCCAGGCTTCTTGTAAAGACTTCAGGGATTTTTTGGAGGATGCTTGTTTGTTTGCTGTGCCGACTACGCGTAATTCTTTTACCTGGTGCACCACCCGTATGCCTCACTCTCTTCTTCAGGACAAATTGGATCGCACCCTTGCCACTGGTCGATTCTTCTCTTTTTGCAAGTTAAAGGCTTGGTTCTTCCTCGTATTAGCTCGGCTCACCATCCTATTTTGGTTTGCTGTTCGTCCTCTATCATTAAGGGTCCTGGTTCCATTTCGCTTTCAACGCATGTGGCTCTTCCATGATTCATTTCGGAACTGGTTGTCTCTTCATGGACTCGTCGTGTCCCTCCCCGAATCCTCTCTTGCGTATCATGTGGAAGCTCAAAACAGATCAAAGGCTATTAAGGTTTGGAATAAAGAAGTGTTTGGTGATGTCAATAAATAGATGGATAGGCGGATGGAAAAAGTGCAGCATATTCGGGAGGAAATTGAGACTTTGGGTTTCTCTCTGCTTGCTCGTCGAAAATTGGAATTTGAAGCCCAAAGTGTGTTATCCAAAACGTTGCTTTTGCAAATCAATTCCTAAAGCGGAAGGCGCGCTGCACCGGCTTAAGGATTGGATCGTAACATAGCATTTTTGATCGTCGTTATAAGATTCGAGAGAGCCGTTCGGGATTCAAGGTTTGATGATTGATGGCAACTTCTCGGATGATCCATTATTCTTGGGAATCACATTACTTCCTTCTATACGAGCTTTTTTCGATCTTTGGGGGTCCCAATCCGGATTTTTCTATAGTAGATCGGGTCATATCTTCGACGGTGGAGACAACACATAATGTCATTTTGACAGCTATCCCTTCGGACTCAGAGATTCATTGTTAATTTATGCAAAAAAATATCTTTACATCGTTAATCAAACACAAAAATTAAATCTCAACAACAACTTATTAAAATATTCGGACAAATAAAAGCCCATTACTTAAAAGCCCTAGCATGTTCCCTACGATCGTCTCTTCCATCACGATCGACGACGGCAAAAGCCCGATGATCATTCCGATCACCTTCTCCCAAGACGCGTCCATGGCGGACTCATTCCATGGACTCACCGCAAACTATGGTTCTAATTCATGTCATTCGAATTTAGCGCCAATACCCACGAAGACAGTTCCTTCGACGTCAAACTATGTTTCAACCCGGCCAATGACGAAAATCATGCCGCTCCGGAGTTTGTTTGTTGACATCATGGATAAAGTTCGAGGGCGAGGAGAAATAGTAAAACGGTTTGAGGTTTATTAAAAACCCCGAATCAATCGTGGATCGAGCCCTTGATTTGCGGGGTATTATCCATCGGACAAGGCACCGTGCCGTGAAGAGGAAAAATCAAGCTTATGCGATCCAGGCCTGATTAAAATGCGCTACAAGTTCAACAAAGAATTTCCATGTTGCTGTGTGCTTGCGATGAGTGCCCACCGTAGTTTGAAGTAAACCCAAAAAAGGAAGAATCGACCATTGTTGCCCCAAAAAACGAAGACGATCAAGAACAGAGGAGTCAAACACGTCGGTCGGAATCGTTAGGGTTAGAGATAGGAGATAGCTATATATATATATATATATACACCGCATTTTCACTTTGAGAAAGAAGAACAAAAAAAGCATATACACAAATGGGTGTGGAGAAAAACAAAGAACCACAAAAGAAGATGTACACACGACATAAGAAATAAGGAAAGTAAATAAGAGGGCTCCGACGTAGCGATATTATAAGGATTTTCAACGTCATTAGCATTTGTATTTTGAAACACCGGATAAAGGTGGGGTAACTCTAATCTGTGAGTATGTCATAATTTGTTATAATCACCGATGTTTCATGTGTCGTTTATATGGACAAATGAATGGACTCTCCCTCGGGAAGTCAAAGAATGAATGAATGTGATTCACCCTTGGGTAATCCAAATGAGTCCTTCGGGATTAATGCTAGCTAATGGACCGCCTCATAGAGTGGGTCCAGTCAAAGAATGAATGAATGGTTCTTATAAACTATATGCGTGTCACAATTGGTTATAATCGCTACGGTGTTCCCACTAGGTTTTTAACTCATGCCACATGTATTATATTTTTATTATAGGGTGAGGAATAGGGCGGCACTGGTCAAGACAAGAGAATGGGTCATTTCCCCTTTTGTTAAGATTTTTGCTAAAATATGTGTTTGTAATAAATAGAAGTACTTTTGTACAAATCTTTTTGCTTGATTTGCTCTTTTAAAATAATTCATGTACATATGTTTGAGAAGGAGTAACTCTAATATTATATATATATATATATATATATATATATTGGGTTGTTTAAAAATTGAAAAAAAGAATCTTACCCAGCTTAAAGTATTTTATTATTTTATCTATTTATTTATGTCAAGAAGCATCTACTATAATATTTTATTGATACAAGAAAGTAAGTTTAGTGTCGTTCTGGGCTTAGCGGGTTCGGGGCATCACAAAGTGGTATCGAGCGAGTTTACCTTCCTGTAGATTTGCAAAAAAAAAGGATTTGATTAGTCAATTTTCATTGCAAAATTGTATTGTCAAGAGAGAACCATACTCGTGTAATCGCAATCCCGCACCTATTCCAAAGGTAATGCATAATTTACTGAGCTTTTCTAGCATGTACTATGTTATATTCGATCGCATCAACATGGCAAGTTTTGATAGTAAGTTATGCTATAAAGTACTTGATTTGACGTGATTCGAATGTGATGTTTGCACTACGTGATTCCGAATGGACATTCATGAGAATATAGAATAATTCAGTTGATACTTTAGAATTTCACAATCATGAACATGTTTTGCACGATGATTTTAGAACTTTGTTTATAAGATATGGTCAAAACACTTGAAGTTTACTTATATATAATGCATTTCTTTATGAATGGTTTAGGATGACTATGATACAAACTCGCTAGGAAACATGTTGGAAACACGAATGGAGCTTATTGGACATATTGCAGATATGTGACACATATGCAGTCCCCTGGCCAACAAGACCTTCCAAGTTATATTGCTATGATGACATGCCTACGGGCTGCGATGATGCGTTCAGGTTATATCGTGATGACTATCGGGCATCGATTTACTATAAGAAGCGGCGTGGACTCCACTCAAGGATATACTTCAAATGGTTTTTGATGATAAGGTTGAAATAGATTCTTGTGGAGGGCCAAAAATTAAAATCGACCGTTTCTGTGAGGGAGTTCTGCATGTATGGTGACAACATTATAAACATGAACATTGGGGTCGTCGATCGGAGCATAAGCCTGACAAGCTTAAACAAAAAACTTTATGCTTGCAAGCAGGTTTGCCTTCGGGAGGCCCAATATCACACAGAAGATGCCCACTATCAATTTGAGGAAGCTGGTATGGAACTTCGGGAGGTGGAGCCTGAACAGTGGTATGATGACGTCACTCCATCACAGGAATCAGGGCCCAGACTAGAGAGTCGTGCAGGAGACCTACCACTCACTAATCTTTATCTTGAAGAGGAAGCCGGAAGTGCTACCTATTCAGAGAGGGCATGTCTTAGAGACCCTCACACCTAGGTGATATAAATACAAAAATAATAGTGTAAATGATGTATATATATTCTAGTTTGGTATATCGAGTCTATCTATTTTGCTTTTGACATAGGAATATATGGTAGGCCATCTTGATAATGCTCTTATACCATGGTTGGGCATGTAGTCTCATTTTTGGTGTATATATTGTATATAAAGATGGCCGCAAAGTCCTGTTTGCAATGTTAATATATATTTTTTAAGTAAAGTTCGAAATATATATAAATGAAAAGAAGATCATGATCACAAGCCGATCAGGTAGCGCAATGTTTGGGGCCTCGTTAAAACCTACCAAGGTAAAACCCACCATTGTGGGAAAAACCCTTAGTAGGAAAAGAGTACCCGGCGAGAAAATAAAACCATACAACTAAAATAGAAACAAAAGTAGAGACAGAACTCAATACTAGCCGACAAATCTATATCAAGCGCTCATCGACATAATCATCCGTAAGTAAAGAGATAATATCTGGCAGGGGGCTTCCCACAAGTGGATGCACACATTAACTTGTCAGTGTTAGTCCGCAACACGATTACCTTCTCGATAGATATGACAAACCACGAAGTTCATCCGGGAGGTCGGGGAATAGAGAATAACGCCAATGATTAAGAAGACGCCATGGGATGGAGCCAACCTGGGATCTAAAAAGGTCGACCACATAGGGGTGATCATAAGTTTTAAAAAACGCCCGAACCGCCTGCACCGCACTAAGCCGCACCGTTCATTATAATTTATGACCAAAATCTGCGATTCAATATATTAGATAGAAACCGCATCAAGCATTGTTGGTGCGGTTATGGTTTTAGGTTTTGAAAAACCGCCAAAACCGCACCGCACCGCACCTCTATAATTTAAGGTAAAATAAAATGTTGTTCTTTAGTCTTTAGTTATATAGTTAGACAATAAATATATTAAGCACTAATTTTATAAATGATATAATTAGATTCACACTTTGTATACTAAATTATAATAAATTTTACGTTCTTTTAATATTGTTACAATGCATTATGTTTTGCATTAAAATAGAACAACATTACATTGCATTATATATTGAATGTAATCGAAATAAAAGATATTGCAATATGCATTTTATTCACAAAAATATACATTGTTTAAAAAAAATCACTTTTCAATTAGAATATTTTTCTTTAAAAGATCATAACAAAATTATATTAATTTATCAATTATATAATTTTTTGTTGATTAAAACCGCAAAAACCGCCCGCTTACGCCGCCACCAATTCAAATCCGCACCTTCGGTTTTACTTCATAAAACCGCGATTTGAAAATTTTATTTAATCAACCGCATATAGCAAATCGGTTTGAAATTTACTCAAAAACCGCAAAACCACACCGTGATCACCGTGAAAGCAAAGGTTAGTCCACCCTTATGGAAAGCGTAGGAGATTGCACTCACAAATGCAACAAGTTCGGCCTCAAAAGCATAGCCCATTCCACACTGTTCCACAAAGCACCCACGAAAAAGCCCCGATAAGTGTGGTATACGCGCCGCCATAATACGCCCGAGCTCCGATAGCGCAACCGTCTCAGTATTGACCTTAATCCATCCAGGAAGGGGGAGAGAACAAGGCACGGGAATAATACATGGTGTTGTAGGAGGGCGTCCCCCTGGACACTTTAACCTGAAGGAAAAATAGATCCTCCTATGTATTCATCATGCAACCCTTATCTAATGAAGCCGACTCACAAATCATGGCTCTTAATTGTACCGCCGATCAAGTCCATTTCTTGTCATTAAATATGATGTCATTGAGGTTTTGTTTTTCCTTCCCTCCTTGAGTTCATTTGTTTTTTCTTTTTCTTTTTCTTTTTCTTATTACCAGCAATTGTTTTCCATTGTCTCAATTATTAGCCAACCTCAAATGGGGAAGAAGAAGCGAAAATTAGTACCGCCGTTGGAGCTTCATTTAAGTTCCCGAGGAAGAAATTGAAGTTTCGGATGAGGACTTTCATTTCACAAGGAGAACTTAGAATACGCTGGTTTTGTTTCTAATTTGGATACTCATTCAATTACCAAGCATGTTACACGAGTGGCCGATGCAAATGAGAGGGATTTAGAATCGTTATACGAGAAAAGGTTGAGAAAGAAATTGGAAAATAAAGAGAAATAGCAGATCGCATCGGAAGTCGATCCGGTTGATGCACTTCTGTAAAAACTTTGGATGGACAACTTTACTATAGAAGAGTGGCAAAAGGCCGAAAGAGGTCAAGGGAAACAAAAGAAGGTGAAAGTAAGGATCCCCGCTTTGGTAAAGTTGACAAAAGCGTAAAAAACGTGCGAAATTTAAGAAATTGAGGAAAGAGGCATAGAAACAAGCGAAGAAGGAAGTGCAACAAACACCTCAGTGAAGTGTTGGATGAAGTGAAAAAGATCCGGAAGAAGAAGAAGCCGGTGAGAATAAGAAATATAAACTTGCTGAGTTGGGAACCGCACTACTTGGCGATCCTGAATCCAATATTAAGCATATAAAGGAGATGTTGGAGATTTGAATAGATAGAGATAGTGTCATTGTCATACTTGGCCTCAAATCCTTATTGGTTGTTTTTAAAGACATCATTCCCGGTTACCTGATCAATCGAGGTTGCCCAATGAAAAGGAACAAGAGATGAAGGTTTCAAAGGCGTTAAAAATGCGATTTTATGAGTCCACTCTACGATGCATACAAGGCATATGTGCGAGGAAGTTGGTAGCGCCGCAACAACAGCATCGTTTATAAGCGAGTAGTTGTTCGTTGCTTATGTACTCGCTTTGTACCGTACCACACTTTAACTTCCGTGATAGCTTGTTGGTGCGATTTGTGAACAATATAAGCTCCCAAGATGATGTTGTAAGACAACTTTGTTGTACAGACCATTAAGTCACTTTTCACGATGAGGGGAAACATGGTGGCGAGGCTACTTTGTGGAGGCCATTAAATTGATTGCGATCTTGTGAAAGCTCACAATCGCTAACTACCTCCTAATTCTATTGAAGTGTTTTTGTCTTTGTCGTTTGATGAAGATCTTGGAAAGCGAAAAAGTTCGATATAGATAACAGAGCCAAAAACAAAAATCCAAGAGAAGAGGAAGGGCTTGGATGAGCAAATCACATGCCGAAAAATGGCGGAAGAAAAATAAGAAAGAGATGTTGGCAAAGACAAGGGAGGAGGTAAGTGCCAACTACAAAGTCTTTCATATGCTCAAGATCCTCAATAGAGAAGAAGGATGCGATCTTAGACAATTTCATTTGTATTTCAAACATTCTTCTCGCATCTTAAAGCTTGTTGCAACCAACCAATATCGGCCGCCTTCGCGTGCTCGTTGAATCGAAACCCATTCCCCGCTTGCTCCATGTTTGGATGGGATTGGAAAATTTTCTCCTTTAATTGACTTGGATTTTATGGTGGTCTCATGCATTGTCTCGGAAAACTTGCCGTAATGGCGGCAAGTTAGAAGACTCATCCGCAATTCTTGTCAATTAACGATTGTCTCAACGGTTTCTTGCCACCGCTTGCATTGGCGCTTTCAAAGTGATGAGGAACAATCCGGATGCTCAATGTTGATTTACTACAGAGTTCTTTGTCCAGTTTTACAACTGATACTAGAGTACCGCCAGGAAAGGGATCGGGAGAGGTGTTAGATGAAGCTTTGAAGATAATGTTGTGTGATGATAGACAACACGATATGCAAAGGGTCGCAGCCTTCACAAGAGATTGGACACACTTTCCTTATGCTTTGGGTCGGTGAGTCCATGGCCGCTTTGTTATCAGTAAAGCATCTTCTACGAAAGAATATCAAATGTCGAATCTGTTAGAGAATGATGCTTTGAGGTGGATCTTTCTTGGTGCCATGGCTAAATACCAACCTCATGCGGTGGACCCTAATCGTAGTGGTGCACTAGCTTGATTCTTTGGGAGATTAACCTTCTAATGAAACATTATCATCCATCGCTTTAGTCAATTGCTTCTAGCATCTCAACAATGAACACTTCCAATAACCAGGTTTATCATTCACATGTCTCCCCGCAACAAGCCTATAAGGAGTTATCACAGAAAACAAGTCTCTTGCTCCATCTAGTGGAATAAAAAGAGCAAGCGAAAGAAAAAAGAAGGGGAAACGATTACATGCCTCGTTAAAGTTGGATCGGACCTCAATTTGACAAATCAAATTGAGAAAATGAGGTTAGGAAGAAACTTTCCGAGCATTTCGGTTGCTTTGTGATATTCGGAGAATGAGAGATTAAGGTCGGAGTTAGACCGCGCAACATTGTCACCGAATCTTTATGAACACTACAAAAACAAAAGAAGAGGAAGACAAGGTAGCATGTATTACAAATATCTTGTAAAACACTATATTATTATTTCCTGCCTAGCGAGTTTTGAAGTTTTATGCCTTCTAGCTTTGTTGTATATCATTTTTATTTTTTTCCAAAAATATTTAAGAAAAGGTCTGTAACCTTTGAAATTTTTGGCTTAATGACTTTACTGGAAACAGTTCTATAACCCCTGTGATATGAGCCTGACTTTGCTCGAAGTTCACAAAAAAAAATTAAATATGATGTCATTTCGATGTGCCATAATAGCCAAATGCAAGAAATGGTCGCCACCCTCCCGTGAGAAAAGAAATCACAAGACCGAAACGGAATTCCATTAAATGAACCGAAATTCATTAAAGCTATATACATTACGCAAAGTCACATCAAATGATGTAGCAATCCAAGAATAGAGATACGTGCCATTTGAAAATCCTAGAAACCCACAATATAAACTCGCTCATGAAACCCAATCTTTCTCAAAGACATGAAATAAAAAATCCCATCGAAGAGTGTTGAACGCTTGCGAATGTTAATTTTGAGGATCATACTGGCATTTTGGAATTGCTCGGAAGACAATTCACACCTTCGAGGCAGGCAAGGGCGATACAATCATGAATTTTCTTGCCAGAATGAACCCAAATTGCATCTCTCAGAATCAGCTTCTTGAGAATCAACCAAAACGGGAGGCCAAATTTTGGTGACAAGTCTTAAATAAAAAGTCACTCAATATAATTGGCCTAAACTCCACCCCCTCTGCTGCGCTTTTAGATTTTGGAACCAAGACCATGAAATCGAATTACACCCCGCAGAAGAACACCCATCACAAAGAAAGATCTCACCGCCACCATAATATCTATCTCAATCGTGTCCCAACAATGTTTGAAAAAATGACCACCAAAACCATCAGGGCCCGGGGCGCTATCTGGACTCATCCCGAAAATAGCCTCCTTGATTTCCTCATAACTAGGGATGGCACATAAAAAATTGTTCTCGAAGATCCTTAATAATTATTGGTAAAAAATCTTACCATATCTCTTTATCTCCCACGATTTCGGGCTTCTATCTCTCTCTCACGCATCGGACATCCCCTTCCTTCTCTCCGGCGCCGTCGCCGGCCATGGCTTCGCCGGAGTCTCTGGCTTTCTCCGGTTTGACTTTGAATTTTACCCCGCACCATGCCCGTCCGCGTGGATCAACAACTTCACAGCCTTTTCTTCTCCGCGCACCACTCCGCCTCGCGCATGGACAATAATTGACGTCGGGGACATTCTTCTTCTATGGGGTGCCAAGGACTTTCTTGTCCTCTTCCGGCCGCTCCGGACAAACCTCCCTCCACGAGTGCATCATCAACACGAGTTGTCCACGACAACAAAGAACACACGACAATCGAATATTGGCGTGGCGTCGGCCTCCTCGCACTGCAGCAAGAAGATTTGCCCTCCAAATAAGTGGTCCCTACTTGCGTCCTTCAACCGCACGCGCATGTTGCGGCAAAGACTGGAGTGGTCCCCATCATGGTCCCAAGCGCACAACAACCTCCAGCATCTGGCTGCGGCGCCCGCATGGTCCCCTCGCATCCTCGCCGCTCCTGGTGGTTATTATGGGGGGCGGCAATACTTCCCCCATGGGGACCGCCCCCTCATCCATCTCTTGGGGGCCGGATGTCGCCACTACATCCCGGGCCGCCCTTTTCCAGGGGAGTGATGACCCGCAGGCTGCCGTCCGCCATCCGCAGGTCCCCGCATGCCAGGCCACATCCGATTCCCAAATCCAATAACGAGCAACGAAACACCGGATATCTTGCTCCAATGTCTTCCGATTATGAAATGAATCTGCGAAATTCGCTCATACTTCAAATGCTAACCCCAATTTTGGATACTCTTTTGCTAAAATAGTTGCGGTACCAATCATCCGATCCCACGCCTCGTGCCCCGTAATGCAAACTTGTTTTCCACAAAGTGGTTTTACGTAAAAGTCACCCATTCCAAAACCGGTTCAGAAAGGTGATTACTATTCCGTAACAATTGATGATAATGTTTACCAACAACGCCTCGCCTTGAATTTTCCTATTCTTTAATTGGATGGGTTCTTTTGGGAAAAGGTAACAAGCCATGGGTGACTATGCTTTTGCATAAACGCCTATCTCAATTATGGGGTATTAACAATGATCGAAATTAATTCCTTTGGGCAAGGGATTTTTTGTGTCAAATTGTTTAGTGCGCATGATCGTTCTCGTGCTCAAGAACGCACTACTTAGACGCTTAATCCTGGTACTATCCGCCTATCTCCATGGGTGCCGACTTCACCCTTATAAGGCTCGAACCTCCATGGCCGTGTTTGGGTTCGCATTTTTGAACTCGATGAATACCGGGATCCCGATAACATCATGGGGATCGCCAGATTTTTGAAACCCATTACAAATTGATCGGCGCTCACTAGATGGTTCTTTGGGTCATTTCATCCGGTTCGTGGACATTGATCTCTAAGTCATTGAACAACACATCATGGTCGAATGCACTGGCAAGTATTCTTTTGTTTCCGCTCGATTATGAAAAACTACCTCGCTTTGCTCAAGGTGTAATGTTACGGGGCACTCAATAGCTTCTTGTCGTCTTAACAAAGTAGGTAATAAGGATACGGAAGGCGTGTATCACCGCCCAGAGAGACAGCACTGACACAATTCGATTCGGCCGAGGGCGTTCCAGGGTTCGTAGAGTTTATCATCCTGTTGATGAGACAAGGGCAAGGCCGTTGATGACTCAATGGGAAATACGGGTTTTACGCGCGCAGATCTCCTCCTCGCGCCATAGTCACTTGCCCTTCGACATCCACCTTGGTAACACATTCGAGGCTCTTGGTTCAATTGACTCAGGATCGCAACCCGAAGATGTCCACGCCGAGTATCCAAATAGGAGTCATCTCCCAAGGCCAGCATTTCCAATACGAGAACAGTTTCCACCATTATGCCTATCACAAGATAATATCCTTTGGGGAAGCCTATTTGTGCTCGAGTTGTGCTTTCCGACAAATTTCTCCTTGGATTCACTAAAGATTGAATTCTCCAACAAGTCACGCCGGGGCCGTTGCCCCTGCTCATGACGTTACTATTGAAACGGAGAGTTCGTAAACCACACGAGATGAACTTTGCGGCTTCCAAGAAATGGGCGGATCTATGCGGATGAAGTGGGTCATCCTCAATCATCGACTCGCTTTCGCACCACACGCCTCTGCTTTTCACCGTGCGGTCATCACGCACCACCTTCCCAACCTTCTCAATGAATTGCATCTTCCGGAACATCCGGGGATTGGGAATGTTGCAACTCGCAATGTTCTTAAGGCCTTATGTCAAAAGCATAAGCCTTCGATTTTGGCTATTTGTGAACCTAAGGTGGACATTTCGACTATTTCCGATTCGTATTGGCATGGCCTGGGTTTGACTTTTGCGGGTCAAAGTTTTCGAAGCAATGGACGGCCAGACATTTGGGTACTTCACGACTCCACGATCTCCATTCTTAATCGGGTTTGGTTTTCTACCCAATGTATTGTTCTCCAAGTTCAATTTGGTGCTTTGATTTTTCATGTTGGCTTCACTCATGGTTTGTGTGATTACATTGCACGACGTGAGCTTTGGGCCGGATTTGAGGAATTTAGGTCTTACTGATCTGTTACTTGTTGGGGATTTCAATGTTATCTTGGGACATCATGAGCTCTCGCGCAATGATACTCTTTCCCAAGCATCTTGTCGATTTCGGGGACTTCATGGAGGATGCGGGTTTATTCATGCGGTGCCAACTACGGTAATTCATTCACCTGGTGCTCCCAGAAGGCCTCTATTTTTACTCCAGCTAAGCCGACAGAGCCCTTGCAAGTTGCCCATTTCTCGCTTTTTGGCAGTCAGTCAAGGGCTTAGTTCTTCCTCGTATTGGATCGAGATCACCACCCCATTTTGGTTTCCTGTTCTTCGCCATTAGCAGGGGACCGACTCTTTCGTTTCCGGTGTATGTGGGTTCATCACGATTCTTTCGGGATTTGGTTACAACTTCTTGGTCTCTCCTTGTGACACGCCCAACCCTATCTTGCGTGTTATGAGGAAGCTCAAACGGTTGCGACAGGTTATTTAAGTCTAGAACAAGAATGTTTTTTGGGATGTAAATCGTAGGGTGGATAGTCGATGATGGAGCTACTTCGCGATTCATCGACATTGACACATTGGTTATACCACGACCTCCGGGATAGAGAGTTGGGCCTTGGTGAGGCTCTCACACACTACATTGCAATCCAACTTCCTTAAGCAAAAGGCCCGCACCGCCGGCTTAGGGATGGGGGTCATAACACATCATTTTTTCATCGGCGTAACCGATTCGTAAGGGCCACGCGGGGATCCAGGGACTTATGGTGGCGGCGCTTTCACCGATGATGCCACGGTCCTTGGGGATCATATTATTTTATTTTACGAGGAGCTCTTTGCGGACACACCGGCACTCTACATCGGATTTCTCGTTAGTCGACCGTGTTCTTACTCCTATGGTTGGGGCGTGTGATAATGCAATCCTTACGACCATTCCCCGGGATTGAGAAGTGCGGGGAAGGGGTATTTGATATGGATTTAGGCAGGTTCTCAGCCGGGCTGATGGGTTCAATGATTTTTTATTGCCATTTCGGGATGTCATCTCTGTGAGGTAATCGCATCGTTCACTTTTTCTTCAATAATGTAACGCCCACCTTCCGGATCGATGATCGTCCCCACAAACCAACACGAGTCTTTTCCAGTAGCGCTTTGTCCTCACTCATGTGCACCCGAGAGCAACGCTTCCCAGGGGGTTACCCATCCCACAATTGCTCCGGGCCAAGCACGCTTAATTTCGAGTTTTTATGAGATGAGCACCAAAAAGATGATGCATCTTGTTGATATGAGTAGTACCTATCAAATCTTTTAAGCTCTCCTTAATCGTATAGTCCCATACCTACACAGTCTCGAATCTCCTCTTATTCGGGTATGGGATCGGTTCATTCATGCCCCCCGCTTTAGAAGACTGCTAGAGCCGCTCCTTGTCCGTGCCTTCTTGCACGGCGATCACTCCCGCCCTCTTCGGCCCGGGCGTCACATCGGGACATCCGATAAAATTGAACGATCTGAGAAGATTAGCATGGCCCTGCGCAAGGATGACACGCATAAATCGAGAAATGGTCCAAATTTTTATTTGTAACGCCCGCCTTCCGATCGATGATCGTCCCCACAAACCAACACGAGTCTTTTCAGTAGCGCTTTGTCCTCACTCATGTGCACCCCGAGAGCAACTTCCCAGGGGTTACCCATCCCACAATTGCTCGGGCCAAGCACGCTTAATTTCGGAGTTTTTATGAGATGAGCACCGGAAAAGAAGATGCATCTTGTTGATATGAGTAGTACTATCAAATCTTTTAAGCTCTCCTTAATCAGATAGTCCCATACCTACACAGTCTCGAGAATCTCCTCTTATTCGGGTATGGGATCGGTTCATTCATGCCCCTCCGCCTAGAAGCACTGCTAGAGCCGCTCCTTGTCCGTGCCTTCTTGCACCGGCGATCACTCCCGCCCTCTTCGGCCCCGGGCGTCACAAGTAATTCGTCATTACCTCTGGGATTGAATGCCGCTTCATGGCGCTCATCCCAAAGACAAGGATGCGAATGTCATTGAAAACTTTCGCCCGATTGTTATGAGCAATTTCCTTTTCAAGATTATCATGAAGATTTTGGCTATGCATCCGGGTTTGATTATTGCCGACTATCTTTCTCTCGACTCGGTTTGGTTTTATCCCGGCAGGCAAATTCACGATTGTATTTCCATGGTATCCAAGGGTTCAATGTCTTACAGGGTCGCACGGATTCTAATATGATTCTAAAATCGATATCCGTAAGGCATTCGACACATTGAGGTGGGACTTCTTACTATACGCCTTGAGGTGGAGGTGGTTCTTCTGGTCGTCCGGGATATCATCTTTGTTGAATGGAATGCCGGTTGGTTATTTTCCATGTTTCGAGAGGAGTTAGACAAGGGGATCCTTTATCACCCTTATTGTTTTGTATTGCGGAGGAGGTCCTGGTCGGTTTATTGCGCGGCGATGGATCGCTCTCCATTATCTCGCCTTCAAGGCGCCAAGGGGTATTATCTTTCCATTGTCCATTTTATATGCGGATGATATTGTCATCATGTGTGGGCGTTTTCTTCCAATGCCCGGTCTTGCTTCGATTCTTACTCATTATGCGGATATCTCGGTCAAGTGTTTAGTCCACAAATCCAAGGTCTACTTGGTTCGCAGTTTTCGTCATATGTCCGTGGAGGGTGCAACACATTTTGGGGATCCATCCAGGGCGTTCCCCTCTCAGGTACTTAGGCGCTCCAATCTTTAAGGGCGCTCCCAAGGTGGCGGATCTTGACCGGTTTTTGAAAAGATAATTCTCAAATTCGAAAGATGGAAAGGTTCGTCTCTTTCCCTTGCCGGGTAGAGTTTGTCCAGTTAACTCCTTGATTACTAGTTCTTTCGTACACACCATAATTGTATATAAATGGCCACGTCGCTTCGCTCAAGCAAATGGAACGAGCCATGCGCAACTTCATTTGATCGGGATGTGAATTCCAAAGGGAAGGTGGTGGTCGGTTGGGATAAGTGTTGCACGCCTGTAGAGCCGAGGGGGGATCGGGCGTGTGATCTATTGTGGCCGCAAACACCGCTTCCTGATGAAATTGGATTGGAAGGTTTTGAACTCGGACTCGTGGTCTTGAGAACCCTTAGACAACGGTACTTTACAAGAAATGGGGAGATTCAACGGTCCTTTATCCCTTCTTCAATTTGGGCTGGGATTAAACCACCATTTCGATTGCTTGACGATGCTCGTTGGATCCCATGCGCCAATTCTAGGTTTTTATTCTCGGATTGATAATCGGGTTGGGGTACTCTATAGCTGATAGAATTGGCATCCTGCAGGCCTATAGATACTTATTTCAAAAACGCATTTCGACTACTTCTACGATGGGTCCGCACATTACACTCCCTTTCGTGGAGGCCTATCTCGAGCTAGTTCGGGCCATCATGCGCGTCCCTATCGCACTGCAGTCCCGGGATACACGTGTTTGGTTGAATTCGGAGGATGGTTTGGTTACCTCGAAGGGAGCTTATGATCATATTCGCCATCGCGCCCGGCGCTAAATGGGGTTCTTGGATTTGGTCGCAAAGATATCCCTGAATCTTAGATCGGTGGTAGCATGGCGGGCAATACACAACCAATCGGCTGTCCAGGATTCTCTACGAGCTAGGGGAACTTTTAATGGCCCTTCGGTTTGTGTTCTTTGTAGGGAATCGGAAGAATCGGTTGATCACTTATTTGTCTATTGTGCTTTTGCAGAAATATATGGCGTTGGATTTTCCATGCTTTCCAAGTTCACCATTTTCGGACTTACGCTTTCAAGGAGCTTCTTGCGGTTAATATCTTTTCATTTCAGACCAGAGTCGCTTTCCTTTGGCATGTGGCAATTCTTTCCTCGTGATCCGCTTATATGGCATATCCGCAACGAGCTCATTTTTAACAACAAATCGTGGACTCGGAGGCGCGATTATTCAACTACGAGTTCTCATTGTGGAATCATCATCTTTGGATCGGGGATGCATGAACAACAATCAACAAGACCTCTTTATCTTGCGCGGGCTGCGGTTCCTGACATGACCCGAGAGGCTCAAGATTGTGGAGGTAAAGTGGCATAAACCCCTCCCGAGATGGATCAAGGTTAACACGGATGGCGGCGCTTCGGGCGCCGGCGGCCTCACGACTTCCGAGTCTTCCTGAATCAGAGGTTTCTTTCGAGGATGCTTTGTCCATCATTGTGGTTCGGATACGCGCGTTTAAAGTCGAATTGGTTGCGGCAATGTGGGTGATTCAATATGCCTTTGCGAAAGGCGGGCGCACCTTTGGGCCGGAATCGGATTCAATGTATGTGGTGAACCTCACCGAGAAGAGAACAATGGAGGTCCCGGCGCCACCTCGCTTCTTGGCGCCATACACCGCATCCGCCGGAGGTATTGATCTTGTAGTATCTCATATTTTTCTGGGAAGGCAATCGGGTTGCGACATGCCGAGCAAAAAGACAGAATGCGGCACATGGTGGGTCGTCATGCCCACGAGCTCCTCCGCTACCTCATCGATGATTATCTTTGGTCAATCCAACTATAGGTTTGTTACTTAGTGCACCACCGCTTCCGGTTTCTTTTTCCATTTTAGGCGCCTACTTTTCCTTTGGGGTACTCTTTTTTCTTCCAAGGGTTTTTCCCACAAGGGTGGGTTTTATCTTGGAAGGTTTTAACGAGGCCCAACCATTCACCATTTGGTCGGCTTGTGACCATTTCGTTTGGTTTTATGACATTATTTTCGTGCTTTCTTTTGGTTACCTGATCGCCTGTGATCATGAATACTCTTTTTCATTTTTATTATATTCAATTTATTCAAAAACATAAAAATTGTTCTCCGCTTCATCATTGTGGTCCGAATCACCTCATCTACCATTGAATAGTCAATCCTCGTGTGTTGTTGCTCGAGAAGAGATTCTCATAAAAAGAAAGAATATGATTGTGAATTAATTGTCTATCCTCTATAAGAACACCATCAACCACCACGGTGACGAAGCACGCCTTAGCTCTTTTTAAATGAGCTGTGAAAGAAATTTGAGATACGATCCCCATCTTTCAACCAATTAACCCAACTCTTCTGACACAATAATTCATATTGACAATTTAACAAGTTAACCGATACTCCTAGAACTATTGGGGTCATATCAGAATATGCCATTTTCCTTTCTTTTTACTTTTGTTTTCCTTTCAAGGACGCACAAAATATGAGATTTACTTTGTAGTACAATCGTGTTAACAGCTGCTAGCAATGGCAACAACACCGATGATTCCACCTGCAGTGAACTCGGCCTTGGGCGGCGTTGGGCCTCCAACAGCGCGGCGGCTCCACCGACGCCGGGAACAGACATGACCAACATCTGTTTTCACGATCACATGTGGCTCAACACATATCCACTCGACTGAAACCTAGTTTTCGATTACTTCGCTCTCTCCCATTCTACGATTACTCGTGCCATAATGAGCAGCTTTGCCACCATGCTATTCACCCCCTCGACATCTCTCACCTCTCGAAGATGACTGGAACAGAGTATATGCTGAGTGAAGTTCTGGTGCCTTATTTGTTTGTCTTTAGAAAGCAAAAGAGGGATGGCCCTGAGAAAGTGACACCTATGCTAACTTACTACGTCTTGGATGGATCAATATACCAAGCGCCTCAGCTTTGCAATATATTCGTGTCTCGAGTTGGACGTGCGTTGTACCATATTTCAAAGGCTTTTAATACTGCAACATCGAAGTTAGAGAAAATTGGATATGTTGATGCCAAAAACGAGAGTACATCCTTTGAAACAAAAGTTGCTAAAGAGACCATTGACTTCAAGGAACTTAAGCGTGTAGACCATATTCTTGCATCACTACAATGCAAGCTGCCACCAGCCCGCCACCACCACCTTTTCCCGATGGGTATGCCCATCCCACTGCAGAAGGAGATAAAAGCTCCGATACCCAACAAGTAGAGCCATTGCCGTCTGTTGATCCCATCATCGACCAAGGCCCATCCAAGAGAATGAATTTTTGACATGAGAGTTTGTTTCACCTGTTTGGTTTGGAAAGCAAATTGACAAGAATTCTCAGAGAATCAACTGTTATTCTTTGCTTCATCAGTCCTTACGTACGATGATGATCTCGGTTTGGAACGCTTGGCACGATTGGAACCATATTTAGTTTGATGTAGTCGCTAGGATTAATTCTTCAATATAGCATTGTCACCATTTGAACTGAAACCAAAGCTGAGCCAAATTCAGGGCCATAGCTTTATGAATTATGACATTTTAGCTAAATATTATACTGGTGAAAAAAATAGTGTGACAATTGACATGAGTACTTCTGAAAGGTTTAGCAGATATACTGTCATAACCCAAAACCTTTGCATTTTTAATGACCAGGGTTAATTATTCATAAGCAAAACGGCCCACATTTTTATATATCATATTCATATTAGATCGCATGTAAATCCCTAAAATTTAGATTTTTAAAATAATAATGTTATATACCAATATATTTAATATTAATACAACACACACACGACATATGTATATATCATATTGTACATATATATATATATACGTGTCCTATGTGTGTGATAGAGATTGGCATAAAGAAATGTGTTGATCATATATAAATTATAGTATATATAAATATATATGTGGCATGTGCATTGGAGAGCAGACATTGCTCACTTTAAAAGTAGAATTGGTATTTTGTAAATGTTCTTCTAGAGGTTACTTTAATTACAATTGGGCCATCTGGTATGTTATAGATGAGAATGAATAAGAGATATGCATCTTTCCTTTACTTCTCTTGAACCCCACGTGGCCGATCACTTAAACAAATAGTTATATTATATATGTATATTCATATGTTGTAAGGATATATCAAAGACACTATGTGTATTATATTAACCTGTCTTTCACCGCCTTTGACGATTTCATCGGATAAGTGTATGTTGGCTGCTATCTCATTTGGCTAAGAAATAGATACCACACACACACACCAAAATATTCATGAAGAAAAGTCTTACAATTCAAGCTTTCAGGTGACTATTCTCACCAACATTTTTAGTGGAGAAATTCTTTGTTCAATATTACCTAATTTCTACTTTATGGGATGTAATTTAAAAGACCTTGTTTATTTAGTCTTAATACTATTAAAATCTGATTTTGTGGATTATTGATGCTAAGATAAGAGCTTCAGATTCCTAATTAGTTCAAGAAGTTTACTCTTAACACTTATTCTTAGTACTGTTAATTTAAATAATAATGAAAGGAACATAAATTATTTGATTAATTATGTATATAGAAACTTATGCACAAATCTTTATTTTATGCTCATGTATGGTTTAATCATAATTGAATATTATGTTTTCAGATTTGGAGGTATTAAGAAATCTGATTAGGGATTGTAGAACAAGGAAAAAAAAAGGGTTATACCCCTGTTTTTCCCGTCCAGCAGCAGTCTGCTGCATCTTTAGGCCATTTTGAACGATTTGCTCTCGTAATTTGGAAACAGTTAAAACACGAAAGTTAGAGAAAATTGAATTATCTTTATAGGAGCACTCGAATCACCCCAATATCATTTATATACTGAAAATTATGATAAATATACTAAAAGCTGCCAAACTGGAATTTTCATGCATTTTGAACATATAAATACTTGAAGTAATTTATAAGTTTAGTGATAATAGGAGTGACTTGATAAAGAATTTAAACCAACTGAATTGATATTAATTTTTCCTTATTTTAACTACTGGCATGGGAATTAATATGGAAATAATAGCGATCAAACAGAATAGAATGGAGTTACATGAGACTAAATTGATACATGTTCTTAATTCAATATAAATTATATATATTCTTGAAATTATTAGGTTCTGATTTGTGATTACAAATGTGGTTATGCCTTTTGGATATGTTATTAGGTCAAAATCCCGATAAAGAAGCATACAAAAGCCAAGTAGGCAAAATCATCGAGATAAGGACACACACTTGTGAGTATAATCCTTTAGCTTTCTATTTGACTTGTGTGATTATATGATTAATGTGTTGGAATGAGTTGTTTACTTATTTGGCTACAGTGATTAGTAGCTTATCGTGCCCTAACGTGAATTGCATGATTCTCTATGATGATATTGTGATATGTGATCTCTATGTGATGAGATGGATATAAAATTGAGATATATGATCTCTACGTGTTGACATTGAAATGGAATTGAGATATGTGATCTCCACGATGTTATTGATATAGAAATGAGAAACGTGATCTCCACGGATGTTATTGATATGATAATGAGATATGTGATAACAGAAAGTGCATTCACCGAGAGATTAATGGATTCTCTGTTATGGCCGCTAATGACCTTGAATCATGTGTTACGAATTACAATCATCCGCATTTACGGATCACAAAAATCTGACCACTCGAATTCACCGAACTCTACGTGAATAAAGAATTACAGAGTGTTATGGCCATCTTCATGATCACGATATATTCTTGGTATTAGTTGGCCCATAACAAGAAAAGAATGTGATCAAGCACGTGCATTTTTATGTGTTTATGAATATTTTGAACAAAGTGTGTGAAATGATTACTAATGATGTGCCTATGTGATGCTAAATAACTTGTTCTTGGATTATACTTGCTTGAGCTTGCAACTCACCAAATACAACTCGAACAACACCATGCACGTCCTACTCTTCCATGTTCGCAAAATCCATCGACGGTAAGTCTTTGTCAACGGGCGAACTTCTCCTTCTATGGCGTGCCATGGCACTTCATGTCGAGTGGATCAAGCACGCGCGATGGTCTTCGACGTCCCCGGCGGGCGTGGTCTGCTCGCGCCGCACATATACCGCAGCCCACAATCAACAACCTCGTACCGACCCTCCCGATGGCGCGCCAACAACCTCGCGCAACAACCGCCCATCGTGGTCCCCGCGCCAAAGAAGCAAGTTTCAACGAAGCACGTCCTCACGCACTGGCAAAGTAGATGGCCCCTTTGATGGGGAGCTCCTTTACCCCCATGGCCGCTGCCCACCAGGGGGCCCGCCTCCCATCCGCCCATGGGGTCCTGGCACTCACCTTCCATCCCGTGCCACCTCGCACTGCAGGCGGGCTTGTCTCCTAGCGACGTGCACCGAATTGCCCCACGCACGCACCGCCGCGTCTATGGATGCTCTCTTTACCCCCACGATGATGCTTTTGTCCATGGGGGGCCGCCTATAGTCTCCATGAGGGCCGACTACCACTCTGTCCTCTAGTGGTCCTCTCCTGGGGAGTGATGCCCCTGTAGGCCACGATCTCCCATCCTCGAGCACTCCTCCCGCATGTCCACCAATGAATGCTTCTCACTTTGCCGGATGCTCTGCCACCATGGGCCGCACCAACTCGTCAACCCAACAACCTTCGGCTAGTAACATTGGTCATCAAGTTTATTCTTTTGCGCAGTTGTTTGAAACCCCCATCCGACGAATTCAACTTCCCCATGAAGCTTCGGTATCAAACAAATGGATTCAACGACTCGGGCCCCGGGTAATCCCAACTGCTTTCTACAAAGGGTCTCTGGTAAAAATCCGATCCCCAAACCAATTCGCAAAGGTGATTACTATTTAGTAACTATTGATGACAACATTTACCAAAGAACGTCTCATTTGTTTTCCTATTCATTAATTGGACGGGTTATTTTAGGAAAAGGTACCAAGCCATGGGCCACCATGCTTTTACATAAGCGCTTATCCGAATTATGGGGCATCAAGAATGAATGGAAACTAATTCCCCTGGGCAAGGGATTCTTTTGTGTCAAATTGTTTAATCGCGCAGATCGCTCTCGGGCTCAAAGAATGCACCAATTGGACGCTTAACCCTGGTACTATCCGTCTATCTCCGTGGGTGCCTGACTTCAACCACTTACAAGGCTCGGTCTTGATGGCTTGATGTTTGGGTGCGGATCTTTGAACTCGGCTGAAATACTGGGACCCCAATAACATTATGGGGATTGCCGATGCTCTTGGGAACCCATTCTGATTGATCAACGCTCTTTGGATGGTTCTTTGGGCCACTTTGTTCGGGTTCTAGTGGATGTGGACCTCTCAAAACTTTGGAGGAACACATTATGATTGAACGCACCGCAAATGTTCTTTTGTTTCCATCACTTATGAAAAACTACCCGCATTTTGCTCGGCGTGCGGTGTTACGGGGCACTCTACGCTTCTTGTCGTTTTAACACCGTGGGTAATACGGACAAGGATGGGTGTAAATCACCGGCCCAGAACGGCCACGGAGCCTACTAATCGCAACAACTCTGTTCAGCGGGGGCGATCCAGGGTTCGTAGAGTTTATCGTCCTATTCAGCAGATAAGGGCAAGACCGTGGATGACTCAATGGGAAACACGGGTTCGAATACGCCGCGGATCTCCCCCTCGTGCCATAGTCGCTTCTCTCCGTAAATCCATCTTGGTAACACCTTCGAGGCACTTAGTTCGGTTGAATCACAGGATCGAAGAACCCGCAAATGACTACACCGAGTATCCGGCCAGGGGTCATCGCCAAGGTCGATTTCAAGTGCGAGAACCGTTTCAACCTCCGCAATTATGCCTATCACAAGATAAGATCCTTTGGGGAAGCCTATTCGTGCTCGGGTCGTGCCTTTGGGATAGCTCTTTGGATTCGACCGGATCGAATTCTCCGAGAAAGTTACGTGGCCGATGCCCCGCTCATGACATTACTATTGAAACGGAAAGTTCGAACCTCACGAGATGAACTTCGCAGCATCAAAAAAATGGGCGATTATGCGGATGAAGTGGATCTTCCATAATCATCGACTCACTGCTATGCGTCACATGCATGTTTTCACCGTGCGATCGTCACGGGTGACTCCCTCAACCGTCTCAATGAATTGCATCTTCTCGAACATCCGGGATCGGGAATGTTGCGTCTCGCAATGTTCTTAATCAGGTCCAGTCTTCTACCCGGTCATTGTTTTCCATGTTCAATTTGGTTCTTTGATATTTCATGTTGGATTTACTCATGGTTTGTGTGATTACATTGCACGACGTGAGCTTTGGTTGGATTTGTGGAATTTGGCCCTGGCGGATCTGTTTGCTTGTTGGGGATTTCAATGCGGTTTTGGGACATCATGAACGCTCGCGCAATGATATTCTTTCCCAAGCCTCTTGCCAGGATTGCGGGGATTTCATAGAGGACGCCGCTTTTGTTTTGCGGTTCCGACGACGGGAATTCATTTACTTGGTGCTCTCCACGGAGGCCTCTATCTTTACTTCAGGCTAAGTTGGATAGAGCCCTGGCTACTTGCCCTTTTTTCGCACTTTGGAAGGATGTCAAGGGCTTGGTTCTTCCTCGCATTGGTTCTCGATCATCACCCCATTTTGGTTACTTGTTCCTCGACCATTACTAGGTCCTGGTTCCTTTTCGTTTTCAGCGTATGTGGATTCAACACGATTCATTCCGGGATTTGGTTACAACCTCTTGGGGCTCTCCCTGTGACACGCACAACCCTTTATTGCGAGTCATGGGGAAGCTCAAGTGGTTGCGTCATGTTATTAAAGATTGGAACAGGGATGTGTTTGGGGATGTTAACCGCAACGTGGATAGCCAGATGGAGCACCTTCGTCGATTCGAGGCAGATATTGAGGTTTGGGCTATACCTCCTCTCTCCGGATAGAGAACTGGGCCTTGACTAAAGCTTTCGCAGATGTTGCGGTCACAGGCTGAATTCCTTAAACAAAAGGCCCGTACTGCCTGGCTTAAGGATGGGGATCGTAACACAACATTTTTTCATCGGCACAGCCAGATTCGTACGGGACGCACGGGGATTCAGGGGCTTATGGTGGCAGGGAATTTCACTGATGATGCTACGGTCCTTGGGAATCATATTATTTCATTTTACGAGGAGCTCTTTGCGGAAAACGGGAGCTCCATCACGGATTTCTCACTGGTCGACCAAGTGCTCACTCCAATGGTTGGGGCGCGGGACAATGCCACCCTAACAGCCATTCCCTCCGATTAAAGGTGCGATACAGCGTGTTTGACATGGATT
This sequence comes from Rehmannia glutinosa, assembly GCA_016081115.2. Lineage (NCBI taxonomy): Eukaryota > Viridiplantae > Streptophyta > Magnoliopsida > Lamiales > Orobanchaceae > Rehmannia > Rehmannia glutinosa. The sequence goes on along the minus strand of JABTTQ020002489.1, from coordinate 238,909 downwards.
CGATACTCCCAGGGCCTGATGGGTTCAATGGGATTTTTACCGCCATTTCTCGGATGTCATATCTGGCTGAGGTAACAGACGTTGTTCGCTATTTCTTTAATAATTCATCTCTATCTCGGGATTGAATGCCGACTTCATGGTGCTCATCCCTAAGACTAAGGATACCAATGTCATTGAAAACTTTCGCCCTATTGTCATGAGCAATTTCCTTTTCAAGATTATCACGAAAATATTGGCTACGCGCTTGGTTCGATTATTGCTTGACTATTTATCCCGACTCGGTTTGGTTTTATCCGGGTAGACAAATTCATGAGTGTATTGCGATGGTATCGAAGGGTTTAATGTCTTATAGGGACGCACGCATTCGAATATGATAATGAAAATCGATATTCGTAAGGCATTCGACACATTGAGGTGGGATTTTTACTACATGTCTTGCGACGTTTTGGTTTTTCCGAGACGTTCGTGCGTTGGGTGGAGGTGGTTCTTGATGTCGTCCAGAATATCGGTGTTGTTGATGGGACGCCGGTTGGTTATTTTTCCCCTGTTCTAGAGGAGTCGACACAAGGGATCCCTTATCACCCCTATTGTTTTGTATTGCGGAGGAGGTCCTGGGTCGGTTTGTAGGCTGCAGCGATGGCTCGATCCCGTGTATGCCTTCACAGCGCCAAGGAGCATTATCTTCCCGACATCCATTCTATATGCGGACGATATCGTCATCATTTGTGGGCGTCTTCTTCCAATGCCCGGGCCTTGCTTGATTCTTACTCACTATGCGAGATATCTCGGGTCAAGTGTTCATCACGAGAAATCCAAGGTTTATTTTGGCGCAGGTTTCGCATTATGTCCGTGGGAGGGTGCAACATATTTTAGGGATTCATCCAGGGACGTTCCCCACCATCTACTTGGGCGCCCTATCTTCAAGGGAGCTCCAAAGGTCGCGGATTTACAGCCTATCTTTGACATGATAATCCTTAAGTTCCGACGATGAAAAGGCTCGTCACTCTCCCTCGGTAGGATTTGCCTTGTTAACTCGGTGATAACTAGTTCTTTCATGCATTCCATGATGATTTATAAATGGCACACCACGCCGCTAAACAAATGGAAAAAGCCATGTGTAATTTCATTTGGACGGGAGACGTGAATTCTAAAGGAAAGGTAATGGTCAATTGGGATACATGTTGCACGCCCGGGCGGCGGAGGAGGATTGGGCGTGCGATCGCTCAAAGGCTGCGCTAACAAGGCTTTCTTAATGAAGTTAGGTGAAGGTTCGAACTCGGACTCATTGGTTTTCGTGACACTCGGACAAACGGTACTTTACTAGAAATGGGGACATCCGGCGGTCATTCATTCCTTCTTCTATTTGGCCTGGATTAAACCCCGTATTTTTGGTTGCTTGGATGATTCTTGTTGGATCCCGGCGCCAATTCCGAGTATTATTTTGGATTGATAATTGGTTGGGATATTCCATTCTTGTGCACTGGAATTCCAAAGGATTATAGGTATTTATTCCAAGCGTATCTCGATTATTTTTATGATGGATCCTGCACTTCACCCTCCCCTTTGTGGAGGCTTATTTGGAGTTGGTTCGAGCTATCGCGCGTGTCCCAATTGCGCCTATATCCCGGGATACTCGTGTTTGGATGATCTCGAGGATGGTTCATCACCTCGAAGACGGCTTATAAATCCTTACGCCCCGCCCTGGGTACATTAGATGGGGTTCTTGGATTTGGTCTCAAAGATATCCTGGAACGGAGATCGGTGGTGGCGTGGAGAGCTATACACAACCGATTGGCGAGTCCCGGATTCTTTACGAGCTAGGGGAAGTTTTATCGCCCTTCGGTTTGTGTTCTTTGCGCGGAATCGGGGAATCGGTCGATCACTTATTTGTTTCTTGTGCTTTTGCAGGGGGCATCTATGGCGTTGGATCTTCCAAACCTTTCACGTGCACCCTTCCAAGCTTAGAGTTTCAATGAACTGCACGTACGACTTATGGCTCTTAATTTTAGTGACCGTGTCGCTTTCCTTTGCGTGTGGCAATATTAGCTTTGCATCGGCTTCTTTGGCACATCCATAATGAGCTGATTTTCCACAACAAAATCTGACTCGGAGGCGGCACTCATTCACCTACAGTACTCATTGTTGAATCGGATCTTTAGACCGGGATGCATGAATAATGACCAACAAGACCTCTTTATCTGCGTGGTTTAAGAATTCCGGAAGGTCGGGCATGCTCAAGATTGTAGAGGTCCAATGGCAAAAACCCCTCTCGGGTTGGATCAAGGTTAACACGGATGGCAGCGGCGCTACGGGCGCCGGCAATCTAACCGCCTCCGGTGTCTTCCTAATTGTAGAGGATTCTTTCGCGGATGCTTTGTCCATCACTGTGGTTCGGGTGCGCATTTGAGGCTGAATTAGTCGCAGCAATGTGGGTGATTCATTACGCATTTGCAAAAGGATGGACACAACTTTGGCCGAATCGATTCAATGTATGTGGTGAACTCCGGCTGGAGAAGAGAACGATGGAGGTCCCATGGAGCCATCTTAGCTACGGCGCCATACCTTGCATCCGCTCAATGACATTGATCTTGTAGTCTCTCATATCTTTCGTGAAGGCAATCGGGTGGTGGACATCTTTGCGAGTAAGAAGACGGAGAGTAGCGCTGGTGGGCGTCCCGCCTGAGACCTTCTTCACTACCTCACCGATGATTATATTGGCCAATCCACCTATAGGTTTGTTACTTAATGCGCCACCACTTCAGTTTCTTTTTGGCGCCTATTTTCCTGGGGGTACTTTTTTTTCCTTCCAAGGTTTTTCCCACAAGGGTGGGTTTTACCTTGGAAGGTTTTAACGAGGCCCCAACCATTCACCATTTGGTCGGCTTGTGACCACTTCGTTTTTGGTTGTTAACATTATTTCCAGGCTTTCATTTGGTTACTTGATCCACTTTGTGATCGATTACTCTTTTTCATTTTTAATATATATTTTCGCAATTATTAAAAAAAGATAAAAGATGGTCTGTGGGGTGTGACGGAAGTTTAAAGCATGGATCAAAGGTCGGCGGATGGATTCCCATTCTTCTCCCTTAGCTCATCATTTGCATTTCATATAGGAGTCTATTTTGGATCTGTGTATAAAAGGGCACACGATCGTTAATGTCCTTTAATATGGATAAATGCACATGTGCGAATTAGTATTGTTAAATCTTCTTAAGTGAATACTCCGCTTGCGAAAAAGGGTTATAGATCATGATTAACACGTTTATATGATGTGCAATGCATCCGTGCTACTTATGAACTATTGTTTTATGCTATAAAAATACTTTTTATAAGGGTAAGGGTGTTACATGTTAGTTTGGTATCAGAGCCCAGGTAGGGGTTCTGCAGATCATGGCATTACATGTCCATTATCATTCATGTAGATAATGATGAGCAAAGTGTTCATGGAGGGGAAGGATCAACCAAGCCATAGTCGACTCATCTCATTTACATCCACATAATGTACATGGATTACATGCTCACTTTGTGTATGCACCATATTCACCGGTAAACCCCCTTGTACCATGCGAACAAAAGTATGATAAACTTAGAAAAAATGGGAGTTATTGATTTTGTGGATGATATTGATCTAGCAGAGGCAAAACAATAAAAAATGCTAAAATGAAATTAGAGGATTTTGAAGTTGATGAAAATGTACCTCGGTAGAAAAAGTTTGATTATGTAGTATCACTTCTTTAGGGAAAACGCTTATGATTGGTGGGATGCTATACCTCATATTACTGTTCAACCACCTGTATTGACATGCGATGATTTTCTAAAGGAATTTGATGGTACATACTTGCCAGATGTTTATAGAGATCAGAAAGAAATATACATTCTTGAACTTAAATAGAGGAATAGATCAATTGCAAAGTATGAAGTACGATTTAATCAGCTTTCTTATTATGCCTCGTGTATTGTAGATAAAGAAAAGTAAAAATGTACTAGATTTAAGTTCCGACTTGGATTTTCTATTCGGAATCGTATTGCACCTATGGATTTGGAGTCTTATAGCAAGTTGATAGCTGAACGATACGTGTTCGAAATCGGATAATGAATCAAAAAAAAAAAAGAAAACTTTCAATACAATAAGAAGAGATAGGGTGACGATACATGAGGATTTAGAAATAAAAAGGAATCTGCTGAGCCCATACAGAAGGGTTTCCCAAGCAGTTCAATAGATGGTAGTTTTAGTGGTGCAATATCAACTAGTAAGAGTGTAGGTTCTAACACCATCAGTTTCCCATATGCACATTGTGGAAAAAGTCAATATGGGAAATGCAAGATGCTTACGGGCAAATGTTTTAGATGTGGGGAACCTAGTCATATAACAAGAAACTACGCGAACGCATAAAGAACCCACATTGAGCAAATTATATTTCGTGGTTTCAATCCTAATAGAGATAAAGGTCGAGGAAGATTTGAGTACGGGGAATATGTGGTGGTGCATAAGAAAGTCAATCGAGTAGACTCCAGCTCGAGTTTTTGATATGACATGGGAAGAAGCTGAAGCTACACTGACTCGAGTTACTGGTAATCTCTCTATTTCTGGAATAAATGCTTATATTTATTTGATCTGATAACAACCATTCATTTGTGTCACAATCATTTCATCACATTTGGGAAATAAAACCGGACACGTTGGGTTATGATTTACTTATTCGAACCCCAATAGGGCATATGGTTATTGTAAATATTGTATATGGTGATTGTAAAATTCGATTTGGGATCTAGAATTAGATAATATATTACTTGTTAAGCCACGAGATTTCGGCCATTTGGTTGATGGTGGAACTAATTAGAGTGGGGAAATATTCTCTCTCTAAAAATTCTCTCTCCAATTTTTGCCCTACGTTCGCCGGCGCGTCGTGCCCGCCTCCGTCGCGGCGTCGTCTCCGCGACCTGGTCGGCAAATCATCATGACGAACTCACCTTCTTTTCTTGGCCTTCGACTTCCACTACCTACCCTCCGGTTCGTCCTCCGAATGTCTCAACATCGCTGTCAGGCCATCCGCCGCGCTCTGCGTGGATTGTCGACATCGCAGCCTTCCTCTCCGCGCATAATGTCGCCGATCACGACTCACAATTGAAGGGCCCTCGGCATCCTTGCACGAACGTCTCACCACCGGAAGGAACCTCTCTACGCGTGCGCGGGACAAATGGCCTTGGGAGCCTTCCTCGGTGCATCCTTGTACCTTCCCGACCACATCGTACTGCAGGTAGGCTGTCCCCCAGCGACGTGCACCTCCACCTGCCCCTAAGCGCCCACGCTAGTCGGTGGTCCCCCCATGTGGCGGTTATAGGGGACGCTCTCTTTACCCCCATGGCTGCCTTTAGCCATGGGGCTGGCCCCTCTAATCTCCATGAGGGGGCGGCCCTCTGCCTCTAGAGTGGTCCTTCCCGCGGGAGTGATGACCCCCGGGCCACGATCTCCCATCCCCAGGGCAATCTTCCCGCATGTCCATCCATGAATGCTCCTTAACTTGCTTGGATGCTCCGCCAACATGGGCCACCCTAATGCATCGAACCCTCAACATTCGGCTTATAATATTGGCCATCAAGTTAGTTCTTGCGAAAGTGGTTTAAAATCCCCATCCAATGAATCCCAATTTTGCAAATACCTCGGCCGCAAACACCAATCATCTGGATTCCACGACTCGGTTTCAGGTAACACCAATCTGTTTTCCACAGTGGTTTTACGGTAAAAATCATTCCATCCCCAAACCAGTCCGCAAAGGTGATTACTACTCTGTTACCATTGATGATAATGTTTACCACAACGTCTTGCTGAATTTTCCTACTCGTTAATTGGAAGGGTTATTTTAGGAAAAGGTAACAAGCCATGGCGACTATGCTTTTGCATAAACGCTAACTCAATTATGGGATATTAAGAATGACTGAAACTAATTCCCTTGGGAAAGGGTTTTTTGTGTCAAATTGTTTAGTGCGCAGGATCATTCTCGGGCTCAAGAACAAACAAATTAGACACTTAATCCTGGTACTATCCGTCTGTCTCCATGGGTGTCGGACTTCACCCCTTACAAGGTTCAAACTTCCGTTGCCGATTAATGCGTATGCATTTTTGAACTCGGCTGGAATACTGACCCCAATAATATCATGGGAATTGCTAGCGCTCTTGGGACTCCATTAAAAATTGATCGGCGCTCATTGGATGGTTCTTTGGGTCATTTTGTCCGGGTTCTAGTGGACGTTGACCTCTCTAAACCGCTGGAACAACACATTATGGTGGAACGCATTGGCAAGTGTTCTTTCATTTCTCGTCGCTTATGAAAAACTCCCTCGGTTTTGCTCGAGGTGTGGTGTTACGGGGCATTCTACAGACTTCTTATCATTTTCACATAGTGGGTAATACGGACAAGGATGGGCGCACGTCACCAGCCCAGGGGCGGCCACATGAGCCTGCTAATCGCAATAATTCAAGATACAAAAGGGGCGTTCCAGGGTTCGCGAGTTTATCGTCTGTTCAGGACAAGGGCAAGGCCATTGATGACTCAATGGGAAATACGGGTTCGATCGCGCACGCAGATCTCCTACCCGTGCCATAGTCACTTGCCCTCCGAGATCCCGGCTTGTAATACCTTCGAGGCTCTTGGTTCGATCAAATCCCGGGATTAGCAACCCGCAGATGACCAGGGCGAGTATCCAGCTAGGGGTCACCGCCCAAGGCCGTTTCGATGAGTACCGTCTCAGCCTCTCCACATTATGCCTATCACAAGATAAAGTATCCTTTGGGGAAGCCTATTCGTGCTCTGAGTCGTGCCTTCCGGGACAGCTCTTTGAATTCAGCTAAAGATCGAATTCTCCAGAAAGTTACGTCGGGGCCATCGCCCCCTGCTCATGATGTTATTATTGAAACGGAAAGTTTAGAACCACATGAGATGAACTTTGCGACTTCAAAAATGGGCAGATTAAGCGGATGAAGTGGATCATCCCCGGTCATCGACTGCTGCGTCACGTCACACGCCTGTCGTCACCGTGCGATCGTCACGGGCGACTCCCCAACCGTCTCAATGAATTGCATTTTTGGAACATCGGGGGATTGGGAATGTTGCATCTCGCAATGTTCTTAAGGCTTTATGTCATAAGCATAAGCCTTCCATTATGACTATTTGTGAACCTAAGGTGGACTTTTCGACTATTTCCGACTCTTCTCGGCATAGCCTGGGTTTGACTCTTGCGGGACAAAGTTTTCAAGGCATTGGGCGGCCTGACATTTGGGTACTTCACGACTCCACTATCACAATTCTAAATCAGTCCGTCTTCTACCCGGTGTATTGTTTTCCATGTTCAATTTGGTTCTTTGATTTTTCATGTTGGGTTTACACATGGTTTGTGTGATTACATTGCACGTCGTGAGCTATGGTTGGATTTGCGGAATTTGGGTCCGATCTTTTGCTTGTTGGTGATTTCAATGCGGTTTTGGGATATCATGAGCGCTCGCGTAATGATACTCTTTCCCAAGCCTTGTGCCAGGATTTCGAGGATTTCACGAGGACGCCGCTTTGTTTTGCGATTCGATGACGGGAATTCATTTACTTGGTGCTCTCCCCGAAGGCCTCTATCTTTACTTCAGGCTAAGTTGGACAGAGCCCTGGCTACTTGTCCTTTTCTCGCATTGTGGCGGGATGTCAAGGGCTTAGTTCTTCATCGCATTGGATCGATCACCACCCCATTTTGGTTTCTTGTTCTTCGGCCATTACCAGGTCCTGGTTCCATTTCGTTTTTAGTGTATGTGAGTTCACCACGATACATTCCGGGATTTGGTTACAACTTTTTGGGGCTCTCCATGTGACACGCACCACCCTTTATGCGTGTCATGAGGAAGCTCAAGCGGTTGCGATATGATATTAAAGATTGGAACAGGGGATGTGTTTGGGGTTGTTAATCGCGGCGTGGAGAGACAGTGGAGCATCTTCCTCGGTTCGGGGCGGATATTGAGGCTTTGGGCTATACCTCCTCTCTCCCGGGATAGCGAGCTGTACGCCCGATTGAAGCTTTCGTAGAGACGTTGCGGTCATAGTCTGAATTCCTTAAGCAAAGGGGTTGCCTTTATGCGGCTTAAGGATGGGGATCGTAACACAACATTTTTTCATCGGCGTAGCCAGATTCGTAAGGGTCGCGCGGGGATCTTGGGGCTCATGGTGGCGGGGAACTTCACCGATGATGCTACGGTCCTTGGGAATCATATTATTTTATTTTACGAGGAGCTCTGCGCGGACACCTGGAGCCCTACCACGAATTTCTCGCTAGTCGACCAGGTGCTCACTCCAATGGTTGGGGCGCGGGATAATGCCAGCCTAACAGCCATTCCCTCGGATTCTGAGGTGCAGACCGCGGTGTTTGATATGGACTCAGACAGTTCTCCGGGACCTGATGGGTTCAATGGGATTTTTTACCGCCATTTCTGGGATGTCATCTCTGCTGAGGTAACAGACGTTGTTCGCTCTTTCTTTAGTAATTCGTCACTACCTCTGGGATTGAATGCTAGTTTCATGGCGCTCATCCCAAAGACTAAGGATGCAAATGTCATTGATAACTTCCGCCCGATTGTCATGAGCAACTTCCTTTTCAAGATTATCACGAAGATATTGGCTACGCGCTTGGGTTCGATTATTGCTGATTATTTATCTCCGACTCAGTTTGGTTTCATCCCGGGTAGACAAATTCATGAGTGTATTGCCATGGTATCTGAAGGGTTCAATGTCTTACAGGGATGCACGGATTCGAATATGATAATCTTTGAAAGTCGATATTCACAAGGCATTCGACACATTGAGGTGGGATTTTTTACTACATGTCTTGCGCCGTTTTGGTTTCTCCGAGACGTTCGTGCGTTGGGTGGAGGTGGTTCTTCGGTCGTCCAATATCGGTCTTTGTTGAATGGGACGCCGATTGGTTATTTTCCCTGTTCCAGAGGAGTCAGACAAGGGGATCCTTTATCACCCCTATTGTTTTGTATTGCGGAGGAGGTCCTGGGTCGGTTTATTGCAGCAGCGATGGATCAGTCCCGGTTATCTGCCTTCACGGTGCCAAGGGGTATTGTCTTTCCATCATCTATTTTATATGCGAGATGATATTGTCATCATGTGTGGGGCATCTTCATCCAATGCCCGGTCTTGCTTCGATTCTTACTCATTATGCGATATCTCGGGTCAAGTGTTTAGTCCACAGAAATCCAAGGTCTATTTCGGGGGCACATGTTTCGTGATTATGTCCGTGCGGGGTGCAACACATTCGGGGATTCATCCAGCGCGTTCCCCACCACCTACTTGGACGCTCCTATCTTCAAGGAGCTCCAAAGGTCGCGAATTTGACTTATCTTTGACAAGATAATCCTTAAGTTCCTACGATGGAAAGGCTCGTCTCTCTCCCTTGCTTTGGTAGGGTTTGCCTTGTTAACTCGGTGATAACTAGTTCTTTGGTGCACACCATGATGATTTATAAATGGCCTGCCACGCTGCTTAAACAAATGCAAAAAGCCATGCGTAATTTTATTTGGACGGGGACGTGAATTCTAAAGGAAAGGTAGTGGTCAACTGGAATACATCTTTGCACGCCCGGGCGAGGGAGGATTGGGCGTACGATCGATCATGGCTGCTAACAAGGCTTTCTTATTGAAATTGGGCTGAAAGTTCTCGAACTCGGACTCGGTGGTTTTCAGGACAATCAAACAACGAACTTTACTAGAAATGGGGACATCCGGAGGCCCTTTATTCCTTCTTCTATTTGGTCCGGGATTAAACCCTGTATTTCTAATTGCTTGGATGGTGCTCGTTGGATCCCGGGCGCCAATTCCGAGGTATTATGTTGGATTGATAATTGGTTGGGATACTCCATTCTTTGATGAAATTGGCATTCCGAGGATTACATATATTTATACCAGCGTATCTCCGATTATTTTTATGATGGATCTGGCACTTCACCCTCCCCTTTGTGGAGGCTTATTTGGAGCTGGTTCGAGCTATTGTGCGCATCCCAATTGCGCTTACATCTCGGGATACTCGTGTTTGGATGAACTCGAGAGGATGGTTCGGTTACCTCGAGACGACTTATAATTATTTACACCCCGCCCCCAATCGAATGATGGGGTTCTTGGATTTGGTCCCAGCATATCCGGAACGGAGATCGTGGTGGCATGGAGGGCTATACACAACCGACTGGCATCCCGAGATTCTTTACAAGCTAGGGGAAGTTTTACTGGCCCTTCGGTTTGTGTCCTTTGTAGGGAATCGGGGAATCGGTTGATCACTTATTTGTTTCTTGTGCTTTTGCAGGCATATATGTCGTTGGATCTTCCAAGCCTTTCACGTGCACCCCCTCCGGACTTACGGTTTCAATGAACTGGGTACGGTTTATGTCTATTCATTTTAGTGACCAGGTCGCTTTCGTTTGGCGTGTGGCAATATTATCCTGCATCCGGCTTATTTGGCACATCCGTAATGAGCTGATTTTCTACAACAAAACCTGGACTCCGGAGGCGGCGCTCATCCACCTACAGTACTCATTGTTGAATTAGCATTTTTGGACCGAGGATGCATGAATAATGATCAACGTGGGCCTCTTTATCCTGCGTGGTTTAAGAGTGCCCGGAAGGGCTAGGCATGCTCCGAAGATTGTGAAGGTCCAGTGGCAAAACCCCTCCTGGGTTGGATCAAGGTTAACACGGATGGCAGCCCTTCGGGGCGCCGGGCAATCTAACAGACCTCCTGTCTTTCTGGAATTGTAGAGGATTCTTTCGCGGATGCTTTGTCCATCACTATGGTTCGGGTATGAATTTGAAGCTGAATTGGTTGCAACAATGTGGGCGATTCATTACGCATTTGCAAAAGGCGGACGCATCTTTGGGAATCGATTCGATGTATGTGGTGAACTCCGCTGGAGAAGAGAACGATGGAGGTCCCATGGTGCCATCTTAGCTATTGGCGCCAAACCTTGCATCTGCTAAGTGGCATTGATCTTATAGTCTCTCATATCTTTCGCGAAGGCAATCGGGTGGCGACATGCTTTGAGTAAGAAGACGAGAGTGGCACCTGGTGGGGCGTCCCACCCACCTTCTTCTTCAATACCTCACTGATGATTATGTTGGCCAATCCAATTTTAGGTTTGTTACTTAATGCGCCACCGCTTCAGGTTTCTTTTTTTAGCGCCTTTTTCCTGGGGTACTCTTTTTCCTTCCAAAGGTTTTTCCCACAAGGGTGGGTTTTACCTTGGAAGGTTTTAACGAGGCCCCAACCATTCAGCCATTTGGTTGGCTTGTGACCACTCTGTTTTGGTTGTTGACATTATTTACAAGGCTTTCATTTGGTTACCTGATCATGTCTGTGATCGGGATTACCCTATATATATATATATTCGCACTTATTCAAAAAAAGCCACAAAGGGATTTCAATATGATTATGGGTATGAATTAGTTAATCGAACATCATGCTAAGATGTATTATTTTGCTAAAGAAATAATGTTAGAGCTCCTTGATCGAGACACAATAGTATTTAAGAGGAAAAGGAAAATTTTGGTTGCATGTATAGTATCTTTATCTACAACATTCAGGATGATGAAGGAAGATTATGATTATTACTTAGTCTAGGTAATAGACATTCGATTATGTGGTTTGAATTCTTTTTAAGTTTCTTCATGTACATTGGATGATTAGTACCTTGATTGGTTTTCAAACGAAATGGATAAAAATGTTGGAAGATCTTTTTTGGATTTGTTAGTGATGATATTCATAGATGATAATGTTGGGTGTACTATGACTAACATGGGAAATTTAGTTTATATTTAAAAAGATGCTCGTAACTATGAGGATTGGAAAAGAAGGATTATTAGTATGATAAATTTGTGATCTTTTGGTTCTATAGTACAATATGATTTTGAGACAAGTAAATCGATAATAGGTATCCGTGTGAATATATTAGATTTGGATGTATATTGCAAAGGAAAGAACCAAAAAGGTGATTGAAAGAAAAAACTTTCTTGAGTAAATGATGATATTGGGTATTCGAAACTTTCTTTTAGGTTATTGTCCATAATCATTTTACACAAGTATATGGTAATGATGTATTTAACTGAATGAAGATACTTGTAATTAATTATGGATAGTTTAATATGAGCTTTGTGTGAATCGACTTAGATGTAAGATGATAGAGATACTCAAATTCTTTACAGAACTAGATTATTTTACAAAGTATTTTGAATCGATAACTAAAAAGGTTGAACAAGAATAAGAATTAATATTCATTATTGATATATTAGTTTAATAGATCTTATTCAATTAATTTTCTAGGACACTGATAACAGGGATTCAGTTGAGACGGAAGCCACATGGGAAACTTTACGAGGTTTTTGATAACTAACTAGAAGACCACATATGAATCTAGATAACATGAATCGTGTATGATTTTGTTTTGGATAATGATCATTCCACTTCAACTTTGGGGTTATCTAGTGGTAAAAAAGTGTTATGATCTAAATAAAGTTATATATATCTGGTACTAGGATATTGCATCCAGACAACTTAAGGTTACAAGGGCACTAATGATATTGTGTTAAAGTTTTTAGAGGTTATAATATAGATGTTGCTCATTTTGTAGATTCACTTATTGATAGATTACCAGGCACATATATATAGATCTATGTGAATCGATGGGATCACTTGAGAATATCACTTATAGATTTTGATAGAGACCCAATAATCTTATCGAACTGTCTAGATGATCTTTTATTAATTTGAGGTTAATAGGATGGATAATTACAATCATGGGTTTTCATAGAAACAAAATCTATGAGTTTATTATTATTGGGATAGTTCTCTATAAGGTTTTATAAAGTATGAAGGACATGTAATGAATTATTTGCGTGATGTCATATGGTTACGGATATATATGATTTAAAAGATCACAATAGAGTTATGTAGTTTAAAGTAGAACATTGTTATTTCAAAGAATACGGATGTCATGTATTTTAATATATGTAGGAAATAAAAGGGAATAAGCAAAACTCAAGTCCTGATATATTGGCTGTTAAATATATTGAAAGTATTGAGGATACTATTCTTAGACTTGGCCAATTATTTTCGATTAACCTATAGCGCTAAAATATATCGAGTCATGGAAAATAATGCAGTTTAGGTTAAATTGGTCGACTAACAAAATCAGCTCACTTTTCACCATTTAGATGTGGTCTTACTCTTGAAAATCTATCAAAGAGGTATGTTAATGAAATTGTTAAACTACATGGTGTACCCTTTTCTATTGTTTCAGATTGCAATCCTTGTTTTACGTGTAGATTTTGGGGTAGCTTACAACACGTATTAGGTACTAAGTTATATTTTAGTACAACATTTCATCCACAGATAGGTGGGCATCAGAGAGGACTATTCAAACTCTAGAGGATGTGCTTCGTGCTTGTGTTCTTGAATTTAAAGGTTCTTGGGATGAATACGTTGCGTTGATGGAATTTGCATATAATAATTAATATCATAGTAGCATTGACATGAAGCCTTATGAAGCATTATATGGTAGGAAATGTAGGAGTCCAATATGTTGTGATGAAGGGGAATACGATTACTTGAAGGTTCAGATCTGATTCAAGGCACAGTTGAAAATGTGAAAATAGTAAAAAGTCGATTAAAAACAGCTCAAGATAGGCAAAAGAGTTATATTGATCAACATAGGTGGGAAATGGAATAAAAAATTGGTGAAAAAGTATTTCTCCGTGTTTCCCCTTGGAAGGGTATTCTCAGATTTTGAAAGAAAGGTAAATTGAGTCCTCGTTATATCGGCCTATATGAAATACTTGAAAAAGGTTGGACCATTAGCTTATAAGCTTGCCTTGTCACCTAAATTGTCTCAGATTCATAATGTGTTTCATGTTAGTATGCTTCGGCTATACAGATCAGACCCATCACATGTTCTTCGAGATGAACCAGTTGAAATTACTGATAATTTGAGTTATATTGAAGAAACAGTTGAAATAGTGGGGTACAAAGAAAAAAACTTAGAAACAGAGTGATTCCATTGGTAAATATTTTATGGAAAAATCATTCAAAAGAAGAAGTTATGTGGGAAACGGAACAACACATGAGAGAGCAATATCCATGGTTATTTAACGATACATGTACAAATTTCGAGGACAAAATTTTTAAGGGGGTAGAATTTTCATAACCCAAAATCTTTGTATTTTTAATAACCAGGGTTAATTATTCATAAGCAAAACGACCCACATTTTTATATCTCATATTCATATTAGATCGCATGTAAATTCCTAAAATTTAGATTTTTAAAATAATTATGTTATATACCAATAATTTAATATTAATACAACACATACACACAACATATGTATATATCATATTGTACCTATATATATATATATATATATATGTGTGTGTGTGTGTCCTATATGTGTGATAGAGATTGACATAAAGAAATGTGTTGATCATATATAAATTATAGTGACTTTGAATAATGCCCGTTGACCAGCCATTTTCCTACCACTCCAACGCCGGATTCATACCTGAAAATGTAATTCCCCCTCAGCCGACTTCAACCACGCTCACCAAGACCGGAAACAGTCCGAAACGCCGTCCATTTTGGCCAGCAAAACCGAGATTCGCGCACATTTTCAGCGAAAATTTCGAACCTTCACCGCGCCAACTCCGACCACCAAAATGGACGTGCCACCCCAGGTTTTGCTCGCGCTCTCCTCATGGGCTTTCATGCCCAGTCATCAATTTGGACTTTCCGATTCGTCTCCTCCCTACAATCGACGCTCTTCCAAAAAACCCAAACTTTCAATCAATCTCTAATTCCGACCCCAATAAGTATCCAATCCCAAAATTGACTCTACCATCTTCTAATTCACTCCAAGGCGCACATATCCCACCCCCAAATCGACCAAATTGTGCCCGAATCAAAAAAAAACCAAATTGGGGATCCGAAAATCAATTTTCGGACTTTGGACGCCCGATTGACCACCAAAACGGCCGATTTGGACTTTGTTGAAGAAGGAAATATTGCTCAGGAGGTCGAAACGAGTGGATCTAGCCCATCCAATTATAGTGACGCCACCGCTCCGGCAGATCACTATTCATCGCCGGGCCGGGCCCACACGCATCCGTATGCTGCCACAACTTCTTCTTTTTCTCCATTTTCATTTTCCACTGCTCTCATTCAACCCCCGGGTACTTGCTTACATCCGAATCGGCCCACAAATTTCTATTCGTCCGACATCACTAATGTGTTGGGACTCGTTCCAGAATCGGTTTATCTCAATGTGCAGCAAACTCCGGCCTCCACTCCTAAATGTCCTACACAACGAGTCGATCACGGGTCCAAGGTCACAGATTATCATCTGCATGCCAATATGGTCTCTGGAAACTCTTCCACACATGGCGTTCATGACGTTTCTATCCTCCGATCATCCACAAGTCCACGATACTTGCAACATTCGGCTCTTTCAGGCCAAACTCATACCCACGTGTGGAAACAACTTTTGCGCAAATGGTTTCTCGGTAAATCCTCCGACACCGCATCTCCTCAAAGCATGGCCTGTAAACCTCCATCTTTTGCTAAAATTGTTTCTGGTCCCTATAATCCTATCCCCGAGCCCATTAAAAAAGGTGAATATTATTCTGTGGTTATGGATGAAAATGTTTATCAACAACGACTTGCTGAATTTCGATATGCTTTAATTGGTCGTGTTATGCTCAGCAAAGGTAATAAACCGTGGCCAATTATGCCTCTTCATAAACGGCTTTCTGAATTATGGGGCGTTAAAAATGATTGGAAGTTGATACCATTGGGTAAAGGTTACTTCTGTGTTAAATTTAACAACACTTCTGATCGTTCCCGTGCTCAAGCGCGGGCTACTTGGTCTCTCAATCCTGGTTCCATCCGTTTATCTCCCTGGGTTCCAGATTTCAACCCCTACAAGGTTAATACTTGGCGCCTTCCTGTTTGGGTGAGAATATTTGAGTTGAGTATCGAATCTGGGACCCCAGCACATTATGGGATTGGCCAAGGCCATTGGCACCCCAGTTCAGGTTGATGAACGGTCTCTGGATGGTTCTCTTGGACATTTTGTCCGCGTTTTGGTTGATGTGGACCTTACTAAACCTCTTCAGGATCATATTATGGTTGAAAGAAAGGGTCACTGTTCGTTTGTTTCTATCGGGTATGAAAAACTTCCTTTATTTTGTGGAACCTGTGGTATTACGGGACATTCGGCTGCGTCTTGCCGACGATTAGGAAATAATGTCAATTTGCAGGAGCCACAGGGACGACCCACTCCTCAACGTGGTCGCCCCCCGAACTCGTCGAGTTTATCGTCCGCTCATAACCCATCGGATAAGGGCAAGACTCGGGATAACTTAGTGGATAATACGACTTTGTCTATGCGCCCGGCTCCTCTTCTTGTGCCATCGTTACCGCTTTCCTCGGATATTACTCGGATAATACTTTTTCTCGCTTTGGACTCGAGGATCCTTCTATTCATACTTCGGATGATATGCCACCTCCGGTGGTTAAACGTACATCCGTCCCCAAACCTCCTGGTTCTTCGCGGTGACCAATCATTCTCCGCCTCGATATTCATCATAGGCCTATCACGGTGCAAGACCCATTGGAAAAACCCGTTCGTCCGTTGTATAGGGCTATCCGTGCAAATCTGTGATGCCAAACATAGGCTACTTCAATCGGTAACGCAGGTAACAAGCCACTGTTCATCAATTGGAGATTGAGGATGATGAACATGGATCTAAAAATTTAAACAAGGCTGCCCCGAGAAATGTTGGGCTGATTATGTGGATGATGATAATATTTATGGGGTTGATACATCTGCGCCCACACACTCCGGATCTCCTACCCGGATCACCTCACTCCGATCCTTCCCAATGAATTGCTTCTATTGGAACATTCGGGATTGGTAACATTGCTTCGCGCAATATTCTTAAGAAGCTATGTAATAATCACAAACCTTCTTTGGTTGCTATTGCGAACCTAAAGTTGACTTGCATTCTATCTCTCGATTCTTATTGGGCCGCCTTGGTTTACGCTTTGTGGCTCGAGAACTTTCGGAGTATCGGGGAAGTCGGATATCCGGATCTTCGACGGTCGGATATAACGATTCTTCAAAGGTTTTTATTTCGACCAATGTATTATTCTTAAGGTCCAATTCTCCAATTACATCTTTCATGTGGGGTTTGTTCATGCTATATGCAATCACGTGATTCGTGATGCCTTTGGTCGATATTATTTCTCTTGGTTGTGATGATCTGGTTTTGATGGGGGACTTTAATGCTATTCTCGGGAACCATGAGCGTACAAAATGTCGGGGGTCACCTTGATGGCGTCTTGCCAGGATTTTCGGGATTTTTATGACAATGCGGGGTTGATGGCTATCCCCACGATAGGCAACTTCTTTACTTAGTGCAGACGCGTCCTCATCGTGACTCTCATTCAAGCTCGGCTTGACCGTGTTATAGCTAGCCCTAGGTTTGTTAATCTTTGCAGAGGGACTAAGGCTTTTGTTCTCCCTCCGCACTTGCTCGGACCATCATCCTCTTTTGCTTTTGTGTGAGACTTCGGCTCATAAGGGCCCATCTCCTTTTCGTTTTCAACGTATGTGGACTAAACATCCTGGTTTTCACGGTTGTTACTTCTTCTTGGAATCAAATTGCGCGATCACTACTAACCCTTTGATTCGATTGATGATAAAATTGAAAAGATTGCGCCTGTGCTTCGTTCTTGGAATTCGAGGTTTTTGGGGATGTCAATCGTGGGGTGGATGATAAATTAGAAAAGTTGAGACAGATTCATCGGACATCGAGACTTTGGGGTATAGTATAGCCCGTCGGGACTGGAGCTTGAAGCCCAAAATTTGCTTAATCAGGCGTTGCTTCTACAATCTGAATTTCTTCGCCGTAAAATCTCGGGCCGCTTGGTTGGTTGATGGAGACCGCAACACTTCTTTTTTCCACCGTTGTTGTCGGACTAAGGCCGCTGGGCTGGTATTCACGGCCTGATGATCAATGGTACGCTTTCCGCGGACCCATCCCTCATCCATAGTCACATTATCCGATTCTTCCAGGACTTATTCACGGCGCTATTGGTCCTATTCCGGACTTTTCTTCTATTGATCGAGTTATTAATCCGGTGGTGATGGATGTGGAGAACAATTGCTTAACCTCTTTACCTATGGATTTAGAGATTCGAGATGCGGTTTTTGATCTTGGTATTGACATTCCCCAGGCCCGGATGGATTTAATGGATCTTTCTATCGAGTTGTTGGGATATTATATCTAATGACGCCATTATCTGGCCAGGCGCCACTTCTTCCATCCTGTCTCTCGCGGATGGACTCAATTCCACTTTATGGTTCTCATTCCTAAAAGCAAAGATGCGAATATCGTTGATAATTTCGTGGCCCATTGTCATGAGCAATTTCATCTTCAAAATTATCACTAAGATATTGGCTACTCGGTTTGCCCGTGATCGTTAGACGTATTTTGTCTCCTACACAATTTGGTTTTATTCCGGTCGTCACATTCATGATTGTATTGCTCTAGTCTCGGAAGGCTTTAACATTCTCCATAATCGGAGTGACAAGAATATGATCCTCAAAATCGATATCCGTAAGGCCTTTGACACTCTCACCGACTTTCTTTTATATGTGTTACGTAGATTTGGCTTCTCCGAGAAATTTGTTGCGTGGATATCTGTCATTTTGAACTCGCCCGTATCTCGGTTCTTCTTAATGGCTCTCGATCGGATACTTTGCTTGCACAAGAGGGGTGCGTCAGGGGTGATCCTCTTTCACCCCTTCTTTTTGCATTGCTTTGAAGAAGTCCTGGGAAACTTATCTCTCATCCGGTGTCATCCCATCTTCTCAAGTCTTTCATGGCTCCACGTAATATTGTGTTTCCGCCCTCCATGCTTTATGCGAGATGATATTGTCATCCTTTGTGCGCAACCTCGGCAATGCACGTTATATTTTTGATACTCTTGGTCATTATGCCTCTCTTTCTGGCCAGGTGTTCAATCCTGTCAAATCGAAGGTGTTTTTCGGTACTGGGGTCTCGCATTATATTAGACATCGCATTCAGACGATCATGGGCTTATCGGTTGGATCCTTTCCTACTAATTATCTTGGGGTTCCTATATTCAAGGGTGCCCCCAAACATGGTGTGTTGCGGCCTTTGTTTGATAAGATTATGGTTAAGTTTAAGCGTTGGAAAGGTTCTTCTCTCTCTTTGGCAGGTCGTGTCTGCTTGGTTAACTCTATTATTGCCAGCTCCTTGGTTCACAGTATGCTCATTTACAAATGGCCTATCGCGCTGCTTAAGCAGTTAGAGAAAGCTATGCGTAACTTCATTTGGACTGGTGATATTAATCAGAAGGGTTCTGTCGTGGTTAATTGGACGCGTTGTTGCTCTCCTAAGAACGAGGGCGGTCTTGGCGTCCGATCCCTCATTTCTGCAAACCGAGCCTTTATTATGAAGATGGGCTGGAAACTTCTCACATCGGATTCCATTGTCTTTGATACTCTCGTCACGCCGTTTTTGATGGACAATGGTTCTATTAGGCGCTCATTCTTGCCTTCTTCTATCTGGGCGGGGCTGCGTCCAACTGTGGAGGATTGTCAAACTGATTCAAGATGGATTCCTGGGGCTCACTCTTCGGTTAATTTTTGGACAGATAACTGGCTTGGCTACGTCATTGCGGATCGGATTGGCATCCCGCATGAATTTCGGGCTAACTTTCGTAATCCCATATCGGACTTCTTTTTTGATAACAAATGGCATCTCACTATGTCGTTTGTGGAGGCTTACTTGGATATTGTTCGGGATATTGTTCGTTGTCCGATTGCTCCAGATTCTTTGGATAAACGAGTGTGGACTCGCTCTGTGGATGGGACAGTGACTTCTAAGTCAGCATATGCATTTATTCGACCATCCTTTCCTTCTGTTAAATGGGGATCTTGGATATGGTCCCCCTACATTCCGCAGGCGCACGGTTGTGGGTCTGCGGGCGATATTCGGACGTCCTGACAGTCATGGATGTTCACCGCCCCAAAGGATTTATCGGTCCTATTTTGCTTGTTGTCTCTCAGAACTCTCATTCGAATCGATCGATCACATTTTTGTTTCTTGCACTTTTGCAGGAGCTCTTTGGGACTGGATTGCGGGTTCATTTGCGGTGGCTTTTCGTAACGTCTATAGCTTCAACGATTTTATGGTTCATTTAATGGAATTTCATTTCAGTGCGCAGATCGCTTTTCTCTGGAGGGTGGCGATTGTTTCTTGCATATGGCTTATTTGGCACATCAGAAATGACGTGATCTTTAATCACAAACATTGGACTACAGATGCGGCGCTTGTTCAGCTGAGAGCCATGATTATTGAGTCTGCTTCGCTTGATAAAGGGTGCATGCAGAATACCCAGGAGGATCTTCTTTGTCTACACCGGCTGAAGGTTAGTGGACGCCCTCCTAAGGCCCCTCGCATTATCCCAGTGCCTTGGTTTCTTCCCCTTCCTGGCTGGATTAAAGTCAACGTAGATGGTAGTGCTATCGGAGCTCCAGGTCGTATCACGGCGGCAGGCATTTTCCGTACCTATCGAGGATTTTTTCGTGGGTGTTTCGTGGAGCAGTGTGGAACGGGCTTTGCTTTTGAGGAATCGAACTTCTTGCTGCCATGACCGCAATCTCCTATGCTTTTCACAAGGGTTGGACTAATATTTGGCTGGAATCGGACTCTACATATGTTGTTGGCCTTCTTAGATCTCGAGACGGGCTCCATCCCGTGGCGTCTCGCTAATCAATGGCGTTATTCTCTCTTTCTCGCTTCCCGATGCATGTTGTGGTTTCTCACATCTATCGAGAAGGCAACCGTGTTGCGGACCATCTCAGCAAGTTCACGTGTGACTCCTCTTGGTGGGATGCCCCAATGGATATTATCTCTCTCACTGATGACTATGTCGGACGCATACAGTATAGATTTGTTAGTTAATTTGTGCTATGTTGTTTTGGTTTGGTTGTATGGCTTTCACTTTTCTCATCAGGTACTCTTTTCCTACTAAGGGTTTTCCCCACAAGGTGGGTTTTACCTTGGTAGGTTTTTAACGAGGCCCCAAACATTGGGCTACCTGGTCGGCTTGTGACCAGGATTTTCATTTCTTTCTATTATATTTCGATTCTTATTAAAAAAATATATAAATTATAGTATATATAAATATATATGTGGCGTGTGCATTGAGAGCAGGCATTGCTCACTTTGAAAGTAGAATTGGTATTTTGTAAAAGTTCTAGAGGTTACTTTAATTACAATTGGGCCATCTGATATATTATAGATGAGAATGAATAAGAGATATGCATCTTTTTTTTTACTTCTCTTGAACCCCACGTGGCCGATCACTTAAACAAATAGTTATAATATATGTATATTCATATGTTGTAAGGATATATCAAAGACACTATGTGTATTATATTAACCTGTCTTTCACCGCCTTTGACGATTTCATCGGATAAGTGTATGTTGGTTGCTATCTCATTTGGCTAAGAAATGGATACCGCATACACACACCAAAATATTCATGAAGAAAAGTCTTACAATTCAAGCTTTCAGGTGACTATTCTCACCAACATTTTTAGTGAAGAAATTCTTTGTTCAATATTACTTAATTTCTACTTTATGGGATATAATTTAAAAGACATTGTTTATTTAGTCTTAATACTATTAAAATATGATTTTTTGATTACTGATGCTAAGACAAGAGCTTCAGATTCCTAATTAATTCAAGAAGTTTACTCTTAACACTTATTTTTAATACTGTTAATTTAATTCTATTAAGGGGTAAGAATTTCTTGACAAAAAGGTCTCGCTCTCTCTAGGTTTCTCTCTCTACTCTCTCTTGATTATTGATCGGACATTCCGTCTCCTATCACCGGGCGCTGTTGCGCCATGGCCTCGCCGAGTCTCTTGGTCTCTCCGGTTTAACTTGAACTTTGAACGCACCATGCACGATCGCATGGATCACGCTCTTCCTAGCCATTTACAATTGCTTCTTCCACACGTACCCCCCAGTCCGACGATGGGAATTTCTTGTCATGCAAATCCTCCTACATCAAGACGCCTCCTTTGACGTTTACGGCGGATGAGTGGTCCCCCACATGCCTACAATCATGTGCCATCAACATCCTTGCTTTCGCCACCTTGCAGGCCCCTTGCATGGGCGTGGTCCTCAAAGAACAAGGCCAACATCAACCTCGTACCCGCCTCCTCGCGTTTCCCCCACGCTGTCCGTTGCAGCGCCTTCAGCACATCATCCTGCCGCTACTCTTGTGGGCGGTAATAAGGGGGATGCGCACCCTCATGATTCAGCGCCCCCTGTGGGGCGTCCCTTTACCCCCATGGATTCCTACATCCATGGGGGCCGGCCCTCCTTGGGAGGTTATGGGGGGGCCAACGACAGCCACAAGTCCTGGAGGGGGGGTGATGACCCTTGGGCCAATCTCACCATCCTCGGCGTATTCAAGCCGCACGTCCAAACATCAATGGTGTTCAACCGGGCGAACCTTCGACAACAGGGCCACCCTCCATGCATCGAACCTATGACAATCGGCTCATGAATCCAACACTAATCCTCACTTGATCAATTCTTATGCGAAAATGGTTTCGGGAAATCCCCATCCTTCTGGTTCTACTTTCCCACAGGTCGCAGGTACTCAACAAGACATGGACTCCACTACGCAGGCCCAAGGTAATTTTAAAACATTCTCCCATGTGGTTTTGGGTACAGCCAGTTCTATCCCTAAGCCGGTAAGAAAAGGCGATTATTATTCAGTCAATATTGATGAAAATGTTTACCAACAGCGCAAGACGCTGAATTTTCTTATTCATTGATTGGAAGAGTGCTTTTAGGGAAAGGAAATAAGCCATGGGCGATCTATGTCACATAAAACGCCTATCGGAATTGTGGGGAATTAAAACGATCGAAACTAATCCCCTTGGGTAAGGGATTTTTTTGTGTTAAGTTTTCTAATGCGCAGGATCGTGCTCAAGCTCATGTTCGTATTAATCAGGGCGCTCAACCGGAACTATTCGACTCTCTCCATGGGTTCCTGATTTCAATCCATACAAAGTGCACACGTCTTTGGCTAGTATTTGGGTTCGTATCTTCGAGCTTGGTCTAGAATACTGGGATCCTAATACCATCTTGGGGATCACCAAAGTGCAATTGAAACCCAATACAAAATAGACCATCGTTCGCTGGATGGTTCGGCCGGGTCATTTCATTCGGTGTTGTTGGATATTGATCCGTCAAAGCCGCTGGAAGATCACATCATGGTTGAACGAGTGGATCAGTGCTCCTTCGTGCCGTTAAGCTATGAAAATTGCTGGAATTTTGTTTGAAGTGAAGTATAACGGGACATTCAACGGCTTATTATCGTTTTACTCCAAGAGGAAAACCAACTACGGAAAAGCGTCCCTCGCCCGATCGGGACATCCCGTGACTTCAACAGACGCCGAGAGTCAATGCAAATGGGCCGTTTCAAGGGTCCGTGAAATTTATCGCCCTATGCAGCAGACAAGGGCAAGGTCGTTGATGACTCAATGGGAAATACGGGTTCGACTATGTGTGCAGGATCCCCTACCCGTGCAATAGTCATTTGCCCTCTTGATATAAATACGAGTAACACTTTTGAAGCTCTTGTTTCGGAGGACACACCAGATCGGCCGTCACCGATTCTCACTGATTATCCAAATAGGGAACCAGTCCCAAAGCTTTGACTTCCAACATGGGACCGAGTCCACCATTATGCCTATTACGGTTCAAAGATCCGTTGGGAAAGCATATTCGAGGCTCTTACTCGCGCTTTCCGGACAACTCTCTCGACTTAGCTAAATCCGACAGTTACTCAGTGTCACCAATGGTCCATCACCAGCAATTCATGACATCACTATTCAATTGATCGCCTTGTACCACATGAAATGGACTTTGCTGCATCTAAAAGATGGGCAGACTATGAAGATGAAGTGGGTCAGTCCCCACCGTCCGAATTGGCTTCAAACACACTCCGGTCTTCACCGCGTCGTTCGTCATGGTGCTACCTCCCCACAACCTCAATGAATTGCATCTTCCGGAACATCCAGGGATTGGGAATGATGCTTCTCGTAATGTTCTTAAGGCTTTATGTCAAAAGCATAAACCTTCTATTTTGTTATCTCAGAACCTAAGGTGGACATTTCGCGATTTTGGATTCTTATTGGAATAGCTTGGTTTTGACTTTCGTGGCTCAAAACTTTCGGGAAATGGACGGGCGGATATTTGGGTATTTTTGCGACTTCGTATCTCCGTTCTTAACCAGGTTTGGTCCCCCGCCTAATGTATTGTTTTACAAATTCAATTTGGTTCTATGGTTTTTCATGTTGCTTTTGCTCATGACAAAAATCATTTCTACTCAAGTTCAAGAAGAAGAAGAATGAAAAGTGATCAATTTTGTGCCTACGCACCAATATTCGTGAGCCTAATCGCTGGAAATAGAGACGCCTACGATTTTTCTCTCTCTACGATTTCTCGATAGCCGCTACTCCTCTTCTCGCCTCTCCGGTCATTTTCCACGGCTGCTCCATGGCGAGCAGCCCTTTTATGGTCTTACATCGAATTACGATCCGCCTCCAAAACCACAACGGCTTGATTGCTCATCTTCTTCACACGCGGCACATATTTCCAAAGTGCCAGGTTGTTTCCAAGAAACTACGGTCATCTCGTGCACATCTCCGATGGTCCCGTCAATATCCACCGACAAAGGCCGGTGATGCTATGCCATGCCGCTTGTCCTTTTCTTGCTCGTTGCTTACAACGCCTAGGGTTTCTCAAGTCCCAACCCACTCCCACGCAATGTTCCGACCGATGGCGACGACAAGCCCCTTCACTTTCGCGGTCTACGAATCCCGACCAACTTTGTGCCCTCCAAGAAGCCTCCATGCATCCCCTCGACGTGCCATCCATATGCAAATGATATTCCTCCATACCAATACCGCAACCACCGCCCGCTACCCGCGAGATTCCCCATCCCATGCTTCTTATGTCGCGCCTTCAAGGGGGGGGACCATGTACAACCGCCCGGCGGTTATTATGGGGGGCGCCAACAACTTCCCTCCCATGGCCGCTGCTTGCCATGGGGACCCTTTGCCCCATCCTCGGGGGGGTGGGTAAGCCTCTCCACGCCCAAGACCCCCAGGGGGAGTGATGACCCCGGTTTCAGCCGCCGACCGCAGTCGCATGGAATCCCGCCCTCGTGCCCCCGCCAATATCTCGTCCTGGTCGGTACACCTCACATTGCGGAACATCTAACGCTAATCCCAATTTTGGACACTCTTTTGCTAACATTGTTGCAGTCCCAATCGCCTGGATTTCACATCTCGGCTCCAGGTAATCCTACTCTGTTTCCACGGTGGTTTCGTAACTCTATCCCAAAACCGATTCGAAAATGTGATTACTATTCCATCACAATTGATGATAATGTCTACCAATAACGCCTTGCTGAATTTTCCTATTCTTTAATTGGACGGGTTCTTTTTTTGGAAAAGGTAAATGCCTATCTCAATTATGGGACATTAAAAATGACTGAAATTAATTCCCTTGGGCAAGGAATTCTTTTGTGTCAAATTGTTTAGTGCGCAGATCGCTTCTCGTGCTCAAGAACGCACTACTTGGACGCTTAACCCCCTGGCACTATCCGCCTATCTCCGTGGGAGCCGGACTTCACCCCTTATAAGGCCCGGACCTCCGTGGTAAGCATTTGGAGTACGTATTTTTGAACTCGATGAATACTGGGATCCCAATAACATCATGGGGATCGCCAACGCTTCTTGGAAACCCATTACAAATTGATCGCTCACCGATGGTTCTTTGGGTCATTTGGTGGACATTGATCTATCTAAGCCGCTAGAACAACACATCATGGTCGAACGCACCGCAAATGTTCTTTTGTTTCCGTCGCTTATGAAAAACTACCTCAATTTTGCTCAAGATGTAATATTACGGGGCACTCAACCGCTTCTTGTCGTCTTAACAAAGAGGGTAATACGGATACGGAAGGGCGTGTATCACCAGCCCAGGGGACGCCCATAGGAGCCCGCACCTCGTCACAATTCGCCCAAAGTGAGGGTGTTCCGGGTTCGTAGAATTTATTGTCTTGTTCATCGTGATAAGGTAAGGCCATTGATGACTCAATGGAAAATACGGGTTCGGCTACACGCGCAGACTCTCCTCCTCGTGCCATAGTCACTTGCCCTTCGGACATCCATCTTGGTAACACCTTTGAGGCTCTTGGTTTAGTCGACCCCCGTGATCGACGAAGATGATCAGCGAGTATCCAACAAAGAGAGTCATCTCCAAAGGCCGATTTCCAATACGAGAACAGTCTCCACCATTATGCCTATCACAAGATAATACCCTTTGGGGAAGCCCATTCGTACTCGAGTCGTGCTTTCCTAAGATGTGCTCCTTGATTCAAATAAGGATCGAATTTTACAGAAGTTACTTCCAGGGCCGTCGCCGCTTCATGATGTTACTATTGAAACGGAGTTTAGAACCACACGAGATGAACTTTGCGGCTTCCAAGAGATGGGCTGACTATGCGGATGAAGTGGGTCATCCTCTCAATCATAAGACTCGCTACACACCACACGCCCAAGCTGTTTCGCGATCGTCACGCGCCACCTCCCCAACCTTCTCAATGAATTGCATCTTCCGGAACATCCGGGATTTGGAATGTTGCATCTCGCAATGTTCTTAAGGCCTTATGTCAAAAGCATAAGCCTTCGATTTTGCTATTTTTGAACCTAAGGTGGACATTTCAACTATTTCCGATTCGTATTGGCATGGCCTGGTTTGACTTTTGCGGGTCGAGTTTAAGCAATGGACGACCAAACATCTAGTTCTTCACGACTCCACAATTTCAATACTTAATCGGGTTTGGTCTTCTACCCAATGTATTGTTCTCCAAGTTCAATTTGGTGCTTTGATTTTTCATATTGGCTTTACTCATGGTTTGTGTGATTACATTGCACAACGTGAGCTTTGGCGGGATTTGAGGAATTTGGGTCTTACTTGATCTATTACTTGTTGGGGATTTTAATGTTTGTCTTGGGACATCATGAGCGCTCGCGCAATGATACTTTTTCCCAAGCATCTTGTCGATTTCGTGGGACTTTATGGAGGATGTTGGTCTATTTGCGGTGCCAACTACTGGCAATTCATTCACTTGGTGCTCCCCGAAGGCCTATATCTTTACTCCAGGCTAAGTTGGATAGAGCCCTTGCAACTTGCCCATTTCTCGACTTTTAGCAGGCTGTCAAGGGCTTAGTTCTTCCTCGTATTGGATTCGATCACCACCCCATTTTGGTTTCCTATTCTTTGTCCAAAGGCGGGGTCCGACTCCGTTTCATTTTCAGCGTATGTGGGTTCATCACAATTCATTCCGAGATTTGGTGACAACTTCTTGGATTTCTCGCATGTGACACGCACAACCCCTATTACGTGTCATGAAGAAGCTCAAACGGTTGCGAAAGGTTATTAAAGAATGGAACAGGGATGTTTTTGGGGATGTAAATAGGGAGGTGGATAGTCGATGGAGCAACTTTGCCGTTGATCAAATGACATTGAGACATTGGGCTATTCCGCGGACCTCCGGGATAGGGAATTGACGCCAAACGAGGCTCTCGCAGACATTACAATTGCAATCTGAATTCCTTAAGCAAAGGCCCGCACCGCCTTGCTTAAGGATGGGGATCATAATACAACATTTTTTCATCGGTGTAGCCAGATTCGTAAGGGCCGCGAGGATTCGGGGCTTATGGTGCGGGGAATTTCACCGATGATGCCACGGTCCTTGGGAATCATATTATTTCATTTTACGAGGAGCTCTTTGCGACACCGGTGCCCTCACTGCGGATTTCTCGCTAGTCGACCAGTGCTCACTCCACTTTGGTTGGGGCGTGATAATGCCCGGCTAACAATGCCATTCCTCGGATTCCGAGGTGCAGGCCGCAGTGTTTGATATGGACTCGAGCTTCTCCGGCCTGATGGGTTCAATGGGATTTTTACCGCCATTTTTGGGATGTCATTTCTGCCGAGGTAACAAATGTTGTTCGCTCTTTCTTTATTAGTTCGTCACGCCTGGGGATTGAATGCCGCCATGGCTCTCATTCCTAAGACTAAGGATGCTAATGTCATTGAAAACTTTCGCCCGATCGTCATGAGCAATTTCCTTTTCAAGATTATCACGAAGATATTGGCTACGCGCTTGGGTTCGATTATTGCTGATTATTTATGTTCGACTCAGTTTGGTTTTATCCCTGGAGAAAATTCATGAGTGTATTGCCATGGTATCTGAAGGGTTCAATGTCTTACGAGGCGCACGATTCAAATATGATACTAAAAATCGATATTCTCAAGGCATTCGACACTTTGAGGTGGGATTTTTACTACATGTCTTGCACCATTTTGGTTTCTCCGAGACATTCGTGTGTTGGGTGGAGGTGGTTCTTTGGTCGCCCGAATATCGGTGTTGTTGAATGGGACGCCGGTTGGTTATTTTGCCTGTTCTAGAGGAGTCGACAAGGGGATCCTTTATCACCCTTATTGTTTTGTATTGCGGAGAGGTCCTGGGTCGGTTTATTGCGGCAGCGATGGATCGCCCCCAGCTTATCTTCCTTCTCGGCGTTAAGAGTATTATCTTTCCATCATCCATTTTATATGTGGATGATATTGTCATCATGTGTGGGGCGTCTTTATCCAATGCCCGGCCTTGCTCCGATTCTTACTCATTATGCATATCTCGGGTCAAGTGTTTAATCCACGTAAATCCAAGGTCTACTTTGGTTCGCAAGTTTGGGTGTTCCTCTTTACCGTGTATTTAGGCGCTCCAATCTTTAAGGGCGCTCCCAAGGTTGCGGATTTACAGCCGGTTTTTGATAAGATAATTCTCACCAAGGACGCCAATACTATTGAAAACTTTCATCCGATCGTTATGAGTAATTTCTGTTCAAAATTATTACTAAGATTCGGCTACTCGTTTGGGGTCGATCATTGCTGCCCATTTTTCTCCTACGCAGATTCGGTTTTATTAAAGGAAGGCGATTCACGACTATATTGCCATGGTCTCTCGAAGGGTTCAACGTTTTGCGGTCTTTCAAAATTGATATCCATAAGGCATTTGATACATTGAGGTTGGAGTTCTTACTACACGTCTTGCGCCGCTTTGGTTTCTGGAGATTTTTGTCCCAGGTGGACGTAGTCCTTGATGGCGTCCCGAATTTCAAAAGATTTTTAAATGGGATGCCTAGTAGGTTACTTTCTTTGTTTTAGAGGGGTCAGCGGGGTGACCCATTATCCCCGTTATTGTTTTGCATGGAGGAAGAAGTACTTAGTAGGTTTGTTGACACGACAATGGATCGAGAGACTATTGGTTCCGTTTCAGCGCCCAGGGGTATCACTTTTCCACCGTTGATTTTATATGCCGATGATATTGTTATTATGTGGGGGCTTCTTCCGCCAATGCCCGTGTTCTTCTTCGGTTCTGAACATTTATGTGGATATCTTGGGCCAGGTGTTCAATCCTCGAAAATCTAAAGTTTACTTTGGCTCTCGAGTCTCATCGTACATCCGGGAAGGGTGCGATAATATTGGGGATTCAGCCCGTGCGCTTCCCCGTTTACCTAGGTGCACCAATCTTCAAGGGTGCCCCCAAGGTTGCGACCTACAGCCCGTCTATGATAAGGTAATCCTAAAGTTCGGAAGATGGAAAGGTTCTTTGCTTTCCTTACTTTGGTAGAGTTTCTTGTTAATTTGGTGATTACTAGTTTTTTTGTGCACACCATGATGGTCTACAAATGGCCCAACACTTTGCTCAAGAAAATGGAAAGGGCCATGCGTAATTTCATTTGGACCGGGGATGTGAATACTAAGGGTCGGTGGTGGTGAATTGGAATAAGTGTTGCACGCCTGATCAAGGGAGTTTGGGCGTCCGCTCGATTGTGGCAGCTAACAAGGCTTTCTTGATGAAATTGGGTTGGGCGATTATGAACTCGGATTGAGTGATCTTCAAAATCCTTAGGTGCCGTTTTCTTACAAGGGATAGGGCGATTCGGAGGTCCTTTAATCCTTCTTCAATTTGGGCAGATTAAACCTTGCATTTTGCTTGCCCGAATGACTCTCGTTGGATCCCCAGGGCAAATTCTCGAGGTATATATTTTGGATTGATAATTGGTTGGGTTACTCTATAGCGCATGCACTGGAATCCCGAGAGGACTATAGATACTTATTTCATCGCGCATTTGATTATATTTATGACGGGTCCTGGCACTTCACCTTCTCTTTCGTGGAAGCTTATTTGGATCTAGTCCGTGCTATTGTCGCATCCCCATTGCCCCGAATTCAAGGGATACACATGTTTGGCTGAACTCGAGATGATGGTTTGGTTACCTCGAAGGCGGATTATGAGCATATCCGTCCCCACTATCCGCAATTAAGTGGGGGTCTTGGATTTGGTCACAACATATCCCAGAACGGCGATCGGTGGTGGCATGGCGGGCTATTCACAATCGACTGGCTGTCTTGGACTTGCTACGTGAGAGGGGCAGTTTTACGGGGCCCTCGGTTTGCGTGCTCTGTCGCGAATTTGCGGAATCAGTTGATCATTTATTTGTCTCTTGTGTTTTTGCAGGAGCTCTCTGGCAATGGATCTTCGATTCTTTCCACGTTCACCCTTTTGAGGCCCATAGCTTTAATGAATTTCTGGTGCGTTTAATGAACTTTCATTTTAGTGAACAGGTTACTTTCCTCTAGCGTGTGGCTATTATCTCCTGCATATGGATTATCTGGCATATCCGAAATGAGCTGGTATTTCATAACAAAATCTGGACGGTGGAGGCGGCCACAATCAATCTTCGGGTACTCATTGTAGAATCATCATCATTGGATCGGGGTTGTATGCACAACGATCAACAAGACCTTCTCATCTTGCGCAACCTGCGAGTCCCTGGGCGGGCTAGACAAGCACCAAAGATCGTGGAGGTTAACTGGCAAAAGCCCCTCCCGGGTTGGACCAAGGTAAATACTGATGGCAGTTCATCAGGGGCGCCGGGAAATCTCACTGCTTCCGGGTTTTCCGGAATTGTAGAGGTTTTTTTCGGGGTTGTTTTGTTCATCACTGTGGTTCGGGCTATGCGTTTGAAGCTGAATTGGTCGTCGCGAAATGTGGGCAATTCAAAAGACGCTTTGAGAAGGGCTGGACATATCTTTGGCTGGAGTCGGATTCCATGTATGTAGTGAGCTTGCTAGAGAAGCGATCGGTGGAAGTCCCGTGGCGCCACCTTAGTCATTGGCGTCACACTTTACATCTCCTCACGAAGATGGATTTGATTGTCTCACATATTTTTAGGGAAGGCAATCGGGTAGGTAGCCGACAGTTGAGCAAGAAAACGGAGTACGACACATGGTGGGGCGTCTCGCCCACGAGCTCGCCAATATCTCAATGAAGACTATGTTGGCCAATCCAACTATAGGTTTTGTTAATTAGGCGTCACCGCTTCGTGTTTCTTTTTCCCATTTTTGGGCGCTACTTTTTCCCTGGGGTACTTTTTTTTTCCTTCCAAGGTTTTTCCCACAAGGTGGGTTTTACCTTGGGAGGTTTTAATGAGGCCCCAACCATTTAACCATTCGGTCGCCTTGTGACCTTTTTTGTTGTTCTTTATAACATTGTTTCCGAGGCTTACATTGGTTACCTGATCACTGGGGATCGGGGACAACTCTCTTTTTTCATTTTTATATATTATTCAAATTTATTCAAAAAAATACTTAATTTAAATAATAATGAAAGGAACATAAATTATTTGATTAATTATGTATATAGAAACTTATGCACAAATCTTTATTTTATGCTCATGTATGGTTTAACTATAATTGAATATTATGCTTTGATTTGGAGGTATTAAGAAATCTGATTAGGGATTGTAGAACAAGGAAAAAAATACCCATGTTTTTCCTTCCAAAGAAGATCTGAATCTTTATGTCATTTTGAGCGATTTGCTCTCGAAATATGGAAACAGTTAAAACACGAAAGTTATAGAAAATTGAATTATCTTTCTAGGAGCACTTGAATCACCTCAATATCATTTATATACCGAAAAGTGTGATAAATATACTAAAAGCTGCCAAACTGGATTTTTCATGCATTTTGAACATATAAATACTTGAAGTAATTTATAAGTTTAGTGATAATAGGAGTGACTTGACCTCTGAATCCGAAGGATAACCATCAAAATGACATTATCTCATTGTCGCCACCGTCGAGATATGACCCGATCCACCATAGAATAATCCGAATGGGACCCCGATGTCGAGAAAAAAAGCTCTTTATTGAAGGAAGTAATGTGATTCCCAAGAACAATCGGATCATCCGAGAAGTTGCCATCAATTATCAAACCTTGAATCCTTGAACGGCTCTCCCGAATCTAACAACGACGATGAAAAAATGTTGTATTACGGTCTCCATCCTTAAGCCAGCGGGAAACGCGCCTCGCTTCAGGAATTCAGATTGCAAAAGCAACTATAAACCAACTGAATTGATATTAAATTTTCCTTATTTTAACTCGACAAGGGAATTCAGGACCACAACCGTGCGCCTCCTAATCGATTTCTTTGTCTACACCGACTGAAGGTTAGTGGACGCCCTCCTAAGGTCCTCGCATTATCCCGAGTGCCTTGGTTTCTTCCCCTTCCGGCCGGATTAAAGTCAACATAGATGGTAGTGCTATCGGGCTCCAGGTCGTATCACGGGCGGGCATTTTCCGTGCCTATCGAGGATTTTTTTCGTGGGTGTTTCGTGGAGCAATGTGGAATGGGCTTTGCTTTTGAGGCGCCGAATCGTAGCCGCCATGACCGCAATCTTCTATGCTTTTCGCAAGGTTGGACTAATATTTGGCCGAATCGGACTCTACATATGTTGTTGACCTTCTTAGATCTCGGACGGGCTCCATCCCGTGGCGGTTGCTTAATCAATGGCGTTATTCTCTCTTTCTCGCTTTCCCGATGCATGTTGTGGTTTCTCACATCTATCGAGAAGGCAACCGTGTTGCGGACCATCTCGGTAAGTTCACGTGTGACTCCTCTTGGTGGGATGCCCCCAATGGATATTATCTCCCGCTTCTGAGATGACTATGTCGGACGTACACGATATAGATTTGTTAGTTAATTTGTGTTTTGTTGTTTTGGTTTGGTTGTATGGCTTTCACTTTTCTCACTTTGGGGTACTCTTTTCCTACTAAGGGTTTTCCCCACAAGGGTGGGTTTTACCTTGGTAGGTTTTTAACGAGGCCCCAAACATTGGGCTACCCGGTCAGCTTGTGACCAGGATTTTTCATTTCTTTCTATTAAATTTCGATTTATTAAAAAAAAAAACTACGACAAGGAATTAATATGAAAATAATAGCAATCAAACAGAATAGAATGGAGTTTCATGAGACTAAATTGATACATGTTCTTAATTCAATATAAATTATATATATTCTTGAAATTATTAGGTTCTGATTTGTGAATATAAATGTGGTTATGCCTTTTGGATATGTTATTAGGTCAAAATCCCGATAAAGAAGCATACAAAAGCCAAGTAGGCAAAATCATCGAGATAAGGACACACACTTGTGAGTATAATCTTTTAGCTTGCTATTTGACTTGTGTGATTATATGATTAATGTGTTGGAATGAATTGTTTACTTATTTGGCTACAGTGATTAGTAGCTTATCGTGCCCTAACGTGAATTGCATGATTCTCTATGATGATATTGTGATGAAATTGAGATGTGCGATCTCTATGTGATGAGATGGATATAAAATTGAGATATATGATCTCTACGTGATGACATTAAAATGGAATTGAGATATGTGATCTCCACTGATGTTATTGATATAGAAATGAGATACGTGATCTCCACGGATGTTATTGATATGAGAATGAGATATGTGATAACAGAAAGTGCATTCATCGAGAGAGATTAATGGATTCTGTTATGGCCGCTAATGACCTTGAATCATGTGTTTACAGAATTACAATCATCCGGAATTTACGGATTCTGACGAGTCTGCCGTCGACCACCCCGAGTTCACTGAACTCTACGTGAATAAAGAATTACAGAGTGCCATGGCCATCTTCGTGATCACAATATATTCTTGGTATTAGTTCGCACATAACGGTAAAAAGAATGTGATCAAGCACGTGCATTTTTATGTGTTTATGAATATTCTCAACAAAGTGTGTGAAATGATTACTAATGATGTGCCTATGTGATGTTAAATAACTTGTTTCTTGGATTATACTTGTTGAGCTTGCAACTTACCAAATGCAATGTTGCCAATTTTTAGTTGTAGATAAAAGTTGATATGTGGGGTGTGACGGAAGTTTAAAGCATGGATCAAAGGTCGGCCGGGCCGGATTCCCATCCTTCTCCCTCACTCATCATTTGCATTTCATATAGGGAGTCTATTTTGGATCTTTGTATAAAAGGGCACGGTCGTTAATGTCCTTTAATATGGATAAATGCACATGTGTGAATAAGTATTGTTAAATCTTCTTAAGTGAATGCTCCGCTTGCGAAAAGATTCTGAGATCATGATTAACATATTTATATCATGTACAATGCAGCCATGCTACTTTTGAACTATTGTTTTATGCTATAAAAATACGTGTTATAAGGGTAAGAGTGTTTCATATACAACGAGTCTCTCTCACAAGAGTATTAAATTTTTTTAACAAGTTAGCCAACTCTTTGTGGATCTCAATCTCCTGCTTTGAATTAATAAATTCGAATAACCATTCAACGTGATAGACTCTTGAACCTCTTTAAGATTATTTTGAATCTCCTCCACCTGAATATCACCAAAAACTAAAAATTCCAAGCCCGAAGAATAGGACGCAATCTTTTCGGTTTCATCACAACCACAAGAATTCCTTCCATGAAATTATCCACAATATCCCAAAAACCCTCGTCTTTGTAACCACATAGATTGAAAACAAAACAGAATAGGCCCTGTTTTTTTTTTTTGATAAAGTAATCGGATATATAAAAAGAAAAGATGGTGCCGCTTACAAGCCAAGCGACTAGCATAAACCAAAAGCGAAACGTCTCAATGTTCGAATAATCGTAAAATCAAAAGAAACTCAATGAAATCGCTTACAAGCCAAGCGGATAGCCAAAATTGGGGTCTCGTTAAAACCTATCAAAGTAAAACCCGGAGGGAAAACCTTTGATAGGAAAAAAAGAAAAAAGTACCCCAAACCTATGCAAACCGAAATGAAATTTGTCCGTTCTTTGTCTTCATTCAACTCGGTGACGATCGTCTCGATGTCGTGTAAGACCACTCCAAGGGGACGTCCATCTTAGAAAGTTTATCCGCTACTTTGTTGCCCTCTCTATAGATATGTGAGACCCGAACTCCATGTGAGAGATATAGTGAAGTGTCATCCTCCATCTAGCTAAGAACTTCCATGGTACTGAAGAGATCTTGTTTCCGGAACCCGCATACGTCGTTGAGTCCGATTCTAACCACAACTTGATCCGTCCTCGCTTAAATGCCCTCTCGATTGTCGTCATCGCTGCAATAAGTTCTGATTCAAAAGCAAAGCCTCTACCAACATTATGACTAAAACATCTTGTGAAAAAACCTTTGCAATTTTGAAAGATGCCCGACCCATACATCCGCCGGTGCTCCCCGCGCACATCCATCCGTATTCATCTTCATCCATCCTGGTAATGGAGGGTACCATCTAACGTGCTTGATCACGGGTGGTGGTTTTGGCCTTCCTGTCTGAGAGAACCTTCTTAAGCATAAAAGATCATAAACCGAGTTGGACATATAGTTGCGCTTTGGTTGTTTGATTCCATGATGAACGCTTTAACCAAAATGATAGCGGCCGTGTGAAGGGGCTAACGCCCCCGAATATCCACTCATTGCGTGCATGCCAAATAACCCAAATAGTCGAAATGATAGTCAAGCTGTTTTCCCAGTGAAGCAAGTCTGGATCAATCGATGGGATGATGATCGAACCATGACGCACTCCCACATAACCTTTCACCCTATTCCAATGATTCAAAAAATTACTGAGTCGCCATAATTCTATCCATCCTGGCTTGAACTCACCCCCGAGAAGATCGAAAAGAACTCCACGTAAATATGTTACCATCCAAAGGAACCTGGGAGAGATCATTATCATCAATAAACTGCTTGAACTCCCTACAAGCCGTCCCATGAGGCAGAGACCCTCCCTGACGTTCATGAGCTCCCAAAATGGCGTTAAAAATGCCAAGCAGCACAAAATCTGTAAGCCCTAACGACTGAACATCCAACCATAATTGCTGTCGAGCTATATAAGAGCAGTGAGCGTGCACAAATCCCATGAAGAATAGCATATTTTAATATTTCACCTCACAAAACAAACATTGATCGAACTAAAAATAGCACGAAATTGAAAATTATAAGAGCGAGAGAAAATCCAAATATCCTAATGCCATTAGATTTGAAAGATTCACCCACTAGAATCATACCAACTCGCTTGCCATAAATTATGATTAATAGAAGAAAATTGTACCATAGGCTCCACAATAGCAATAATGTCGGGTTTATGTACACGACACAATTTCTTAAGCATAGATTTCGAGGATACCTCCAATATTCCAAAACATGCAATTCATTAAGAAGGAGAAGAAGGGGGCATACCGCATAGTTCATCAAATCTGTCAAGATCTTTTGTTTTGCTCCTCCTCCTCGGCCATGTCGGACCACCGTTTTTTAGCGGCCCTATGGCCCGAAAGTGTCCGACGGATCCGTTTTCTTCAAGACATACTCCAAAGGAGGATTACTTTTTGAAACAACCTCAATTTCTCTGTAAAAGGATTCCTGGCCTTGCTGATCAAGACTGTCGGAAAGCACTATCGTACTAGCCTCTTTGTTGTCTCCATTAATTGGGTTATAAACCACCAATGTTCAATCTTTATTTGCAGGAGTAGTCAGAGAAGAATGAGAAACTCCATGCGCATAGTTATCCACAAATTTCACCTTCTCGGGGATGGTTTTAGCCTCCAAAGCCATCCTTCTGTCAGAACTGACCAATGGAGGTATTATCGTCGCCCTCTTCGATCCTTGAATAGATTTATCCTTGTTCTCATTCACCTGAATAGCCCTCATGTGATCCCCATTGCCATGCAATTCCACACCATCGAACTTTTTCTGATTTTCCACCTGCTTGTTACTGTTGACATCGAGTTTCTCCAAAATATCGAACGGATTTTGGGTCGCAAAACCCGATGTAGAGGCTATGTTATCTCAGTATTGTCTTTTGAGGGTCGTCTCTTTCGCTTTTC
Source organism: Rehmannia glutinosa (assembly GCA_016081115.2). Lineage (NCBI taxonomy): Eukaryota > Viridiplantae > Streptophyta > Magnoliopsida > Lamiales > Orobanchaceae > Rehmannia > Rehmannia glutinosa. The sequence goes on along the minus strand of JABTTQ020002489.1, from coordinate 201,425 downwards.
ACTTGTACCCAAGTTTCATCAACCTCCTTATCTTTTCGAACAAGAGATCTTCCCTATTATAGTACCTAAAGCCGACTGCTACGAGGACGCACCTCGAATTGAGCCTCGCTTAACCTCATAAAGTTGTTGATTATCCGCAATGATTAACATTATGACCTACATTCGACAATGAACACAATATTCCAGATTTTTTATATCCGATGGAAACAAAAGAGCAATGACCTGCTTTCGTTCAACCATTATGCAATCTTGAAGGGGAGAGCTAAGGTCTAATTCGATAAGAACACGGACAAAGTGACCCACCTCACATGTTAAAGAACGATCAATTTGCATAGGAGTACCTATGGTGTGCAAGCCAATTTAAGTAATCAATGTAGGGTGCTAATATTCCAAACTAAGCTCATAAATGCAAACCCAAACCCGAGCCTTGGGCGTATTGATCTTGTACGGATTAAAATCGGGTATCCAATTCATGAGACGAATTGAACCCGGGGCTAAATTCCATGTCGCCTTCAGAGAATCCATTTTGTCTCTCGATGTCCGACATTTGGATGTTGCAATACCCCTTGCCCAGGGGGATGAATTTCAAGGAGAATGATGGCTCCATATTTGTGACAGTTTTTTCTTAAGTTCTTCCAACATCATCGACTTCGTGCCCTTTAGAAAAAATAAAACGACCAATTAAGGAGGTTCTAAGTTCCGCAATCCGTTGTTGATAAATTTCTTTGTCCATGGTAATGGAAAAATATTCCCCCTTTTTACCGGCTTGATCGTCCCCGTTGACACGGTATGAGCAAAATCGTGTGTTTTTTTGGCCTTGTTCCATCGGGATGTTGTTGCAAAGCGGTGTGACTCAATTTTTGATCCCCAGGTTCGTGATGTTCGCCGTTGAAGAAAGCGAGCCCATTGATCATTAACCATATCGTCATGCATGTGCGCGAATGAGTAGAGTTTAGACCAACCTAGCGGAGAATTAGGGTTTGAACAAACCCTAGCAAAGAACCCTAGAAGATGGCGTGCGATCAACCTTGAACGGGCGTGGCCCCATCATGTCATATCATTTGGATATGAGAAGTCCGGGAGTTGAAATTCGTAGCGCAGCCGTTATGCGAGAACTTGATGGTATTATCATTGAAGATGACACGTTCAACGGTCGAAGGATGAAGTTTTATTCTTGAATCTGGGAAAAGCAAGTTATCAAGATCCATGGTCGTGTAATCGAGATAAGAAATTAAACGTCGTGGAAGTCTTTGAAAGACGATCGTCGGCCGATTTTTTAGAGCATTTTTATCGCCTTGTGATGTCCGACTCATATGTTTCTTTGTCTTTGGAGGCTTGTCTTATCAAACATGGCTTTTTAACTTTCTTTTCTTCTTTTCTTCTTTTAACCTAAACATCTTCTTGTTAACGTGGAATCGGTTTTCCATTCTGAGAGGAATGCCCTTCACCGCCATCAAGTGGCCTATCACTAGACCATATCCAAACGAGCCCTCGAACAATCCATCATCATTAATGCTCTTATTCATGACATTCTCAAATTTTGGCAAAGATGAACTCAACTCGTTCACCTTTTTCTCTTCTATAATAGCGAGGCATCAATGTCGACTTGGTCCTCGACGGTGATTAAAACGCCAAACTTCATGTCGATGCACTTGGCTACCACGTCCATGAGTTCGTGGTAGTCCTCCTTGAATAAGGACTTCTTGGTCATATAAACAGACTTTTCGCAGGCAGACTCGACTTAGCAATCTCCTTCCATGCCGCGGCCAGTTAATATCATTCTCTGTGATCTCCTTCAACCCGGATGAAAGCGGATGACGATTCGGAGCTAAGTCTGCGTGATTATCTTGATTTCCTTGCTATGGATGGACGAGCAAATTTCACCACCGTGAACCTCGGCATTCACATAAAACATCGCCACCTCTTCAAGATAAGTGTGCGAGCACTCCATAGAGAAAACTCCTTGAGACGGATTTCTCTAGATTTTCAACAATCTTTTTACTAGAGCCTTTTCAATCCCTTGCTTGACCATTCCTTCAATATCCACCGTGGCTCCGAGTGGATTTTCTCACCATCTTCGGATAGTCTATGTAGGAGCCATTTACGAGTCTTGAACAGAAGATTGAGCGAGTAGAGAACTATGGTTTTGCTTCGCCGGTTGCGAGAGAACTTCTTTCGTTTGCTTGAGAGAGATGAATGTAGTGTGAGGAGACGAAATTGGGTTTTGAGTATATATGGGATGTGAGGGGATGGTTTTGGAATTCAAAAAGTTCAAAAAAGATCAACGGTTGAGATTAAATCTTGAAACCGCATTAAATGCAGCATCATTTATATCCAATCATAGGTAAAATGGGTACGGGCTTTTTCGACACCATAATTACTGCGATGTTATGCCCAAAACATTCTCGCCATTAAAACGATCGTGTGTTTTGTCACTTAGCTCTTTAAGTAACTCATCTATGTTCAATAAGTGGCTTAACTCGCTTATTTCTTCACATAATAAGCACTCGGCGGTCACGACTAACTCGATACAAACTAGCCGTCTTGGCTATTTCACTTTCCCGAAAAATGAAACTTTGTTGATTTCAATACTCTCTTCATTGACTCTACCGATTGAGTCTTCTCGGCCTCCTAACTCATGTCAATCAATCCAAGTTCGCTTTTAAGCTCTTCAAATCTCGATTCACATAATGGCTTAGTGAATATATCACTAACTACTTATCGGTTGATATGTATTCCAATGTGATGTCTTTGTTTTCAACATGATTTCTTATAAAATGATATCTCATATCAATGTGCTTGGTTACGAATGCACATCACGGGTTACGAGTAATTGCAATAGCACTTCGTTATCACACATAACTCGAATTTCTTTTTCTTCTATATCATAGTCTCTCGGTTGTTGCCTCATCCATAACACTTGAGCACAACAAATGCCTGCAGACTATGTACTGCTGCTTGAGCTGTGGATGTAGCTATTGAATTTTGTTTCTTCAACCAAGAAACCAACCTATTTCAAGCATTTGACAGTACATGATGTACTTTTCTGTCCACTCTACATCCAAAGCATAGATACCGAGTCCGAGTAGCCAACTAGCTTGAATCCTCCATCCTTTGAATGCCATAAGCCAACTTCTTGGCATTCCTTCAAATACCTTAGGTTCTCTTGGGCTGCCGTCATATGACTCTCTTTTGGTGCGATTGAAATCGGGCACATAAACCTACAACAAAGGTGGTGGCTGTCCTACTTGTTAAATAGAGCAAGGATCCAATTTGGGTTCTATATCTGGTTTGATCAACAACTTTGCCATCTGCATCCATATCCATGTTGACCGATGTATTCATGGGAATCTTCACGATGACTTCTCTTCCATACCAAATTTCTTCATCAAATCTCTAGTATATTTGGTTTGACTTATAAAGGTTCCATCCATCATTTGCTTTGTTAGAGAATGGTTAGATCTAGCTAAGATGGTGAGTAGAAGAGGCGTTCCCCTTGATATGGAATCCCGGTCCTCAAATAGCTCTCTTGATATCCCTTTTAGCCAAATACATAGTATATCTTCTTCTCTTTCCCTACCTAGATTTTCTACTAGCCATATCGAAAATACAATAGAATACTCTACTATTCCAAGCAACAATGTTATAGGACAAACTGTTTCCCAGGTTGTTAGTCCATTGAATATATACGAAAATCGTGGTACTTGGCCCAAACACATCAAATCTATTATCTTTAACAAGAGTACTCGGTCAAAAGAGTACATCTAATCATCCGAATGGATCATCTGTGGTCTTCCTCCAACTCAACAAGAGCAAGAGTACATTCCACCCGAGTTCATCACATGATTGAGATTGGAAGGTTATACTCATCTCCACCTTGGGTTATACGACTTGTTCTCTCCTACAATGGAAGGAAAGGTCTTCCAAGATCTGCAAGAATTGCTCTTCTTGATACTCGTTTTCTCCAATATGAGCATGCGATTATTGGTATAGTTCTCTCTACACTCAATGCCAAAAGTGTTGTGGTCATTTTCTTTCCCAATTTTGCAGTATCTTTGAGTGATCCAACTCTTGCATCTACCTTCAAGGTGCAAGTTCAACTTTCCTGGAGAGCGGTCGGATCTCAAATTCATCATAGAAACCCTTCATCACCAAGTTGTATCGGGTCGATCTTCAATCCTCGCAAATCCAAAGTTTATTTTGGCAACCGCTTATCTAATCATGTGTGTGGCCGTATTCGACGATTACGGTATCCATATTGGGGCCTTCCCAATGTTATACTTAGCGTCCCCATCTTCAAGTGCGCCTAAGGTGGCGGATCTGCAACCATTTTGATAAGATTATTCTTAAGTTCGAGGCGGTGGAAAGGGACATCTTTGTCTATTGCTGGTCACGTATGCTTGGTGAATCGGTGATTACCAGCTCTTTTGTACACACGATGATGGTTTACAAGTGGCCTAGAACATTGTTCTTGCTGCAAATGGAAAAGGCCATACGTAATTTCATCGGACTTGAAATGTCAACTCTAAGGGGTCGTAGTAGTTAAGCGGAATCGTTGTTGTATGCCCCGGTGAAGGTGGGTCAAGCGTCCGTTCAATTGTGGTTGCCAACAATGCATTCTGATGAAGGGGTTGGAAGATTATGACTTCAAACTCTTTGAATTACAATATCCTCGAGAAGACGTTTTTGACCTCGAGGGGATTTCCACGCCATTCGTTCATCACCTCTTCCATCCGGAATGGGGTCCGGCACTGAATTTCGGGTTTCTTGGAGGACTCTCGTTGGATCCCCAAATGTAACTCCGTTGTTTTATTTTGGCCTTACAACTGGCTTGGGTTACACCATTGCCGATAGGATAGGTATTCGCAGGAATACATGTATCTATTTCGGCATCACATCTCAAGTACTTTTATGACGGATCTTGGCACTTCACTTTCGTTCATCGAGGCATATTTGGATCTGGTCCAGGATATTATTAGGGTCCCCATCGCTCCAGGCTTCAAAGGATACGCGTGCCTGGTTACATTCTCGAGGATGGAATTATCACTTGAAATCGGCTTACTCTTACCGCGCCCCCACTCCCGGTGGTTCAATGGGGTTCTGGATTTGGTCACCTCACATTCCGAGCGACATTCGATTGTGGCATGGAGAGCCATCCACAATTGATTGCGGATGGATGTCTGCGTCCCACGGGGTTCCTTCACAGCCCCTCGGTTTGCGATCTTTGTTGTGCAAATGCTGAATTTGTTGATCATTTGTTCGTCTCTTGTGCTTTTGCGGGGCCCTCTGGCGGTGGATTTTCGACTATTTTGATATCCGCTATTTTATGGCTTATAGCATTAATGAATTCCTGGTGCGTTTAATGGGTTTTACATTTTGGTGAGAGGTGGCTTTCTTATGGCGAGTTGCGGTGTTATCCGGTATTTGGCTCATCCGGTTCATAAATGACTTGACCTTCAATGATATTAATTGGATAGTGGAGGCGGCCATCCTAGGTCTTTGTGTACTAATTAAGTCTTCTTCCTTAGGCGAGGGTGCATGCATAATGATCAAGCATGACTTATTCATTCTTCACACACTTCGTGTTCCCCGGGCGTCCCGCATGCCCCGAAGATTGTGCAGTTACTTGGCAAAAACCCTTACCAGGCTGGATCAAAGTCAACACGGACGGCAGTGCTTCGGGGCGCCTGGGCGTCTCACAACTTCTGGGGTTTTCCGAAACTGCAGAGGCTTCTTTGCGGTTGCTTTGTGGAATGATGCGGTTTGGGATTTGCTTTTGAGGTGGAATTGATGGTGTCCATGCGGGCAATTCAAGATGCTTTTGCGAAGGGCTGGACTCGGCTTTAGCCGGAGTCGGATTCGATTTATGTGGTGGAGTTGCTGCGAAGAGATCCGAGGAGTACCCTGGCGCCATCTTAGCATGTGGCGTTATACTATGCACCTTCTCTCTCGGATGGATTCGGTGGTCTCACACGTTTTTTTTGGGAAGGTAATCGGGTGGAAGATATTCTTAGCAAGACGACGCACGCCGCAACATGGTGGGGCGCCTCCGGCGGATATTGTTTCGTCTCTTACTCGGGATTATGTTGGTCGATCGAATTATAGGTTTGTTAGCTAGTGCGTCCGGTTTCATGTTACTTTTCCCATCTTTGGACACTTTTTTTTTCTCTTATAGGGTACTCTTTTTTTCCTTCCAAGGGTTTTTCCCACAAGGGTGGATTTTACCTTGGAAGGTTTTAATGAGGCCCCAACCATTCAAACCATCCGGTCGGCTTGTGACCATTCCATTATAATTTCGACATTGTTTCCGGCTTTCTTTTGGTTACCTGATCAGCCTATGATCGGACAACTCCTTTTCATTTTTATATATATTCGCATTTATTCAAAAAATATGCGAGAATCAAGGCATAAAAGATGCTTTGATGGTCCTTGCTTGAATCTGGATCGATGTCCCTACAATCGTGTAGATACCCCGGACAAATCCAAAGAAAAGACTTGGAGCAACTTGTTCCAAAAGAATGGATCATCACCAAAAAGTCCCTTCACCAACAAATAAACAATGCAAGCAACCAACTTTAAATTTCAAAGGTTGAAGGATGGACGTGTGAAGATGATCTATCAGACACCGTCCAGCTCTAGACCTCCAAATCCCGAATTCCAGCTGATGGTTTATCCAGTTGAGGTCAATGCATCTACAAACATCCCAATCACACGTTTTTGCCCAGATGGATCCCATACTTACAGGATGTGAGTTAATGGTCATTTTGTATGGGATGTTGATCCATCCATGTGTGATCCAGAATATTCTTGTGGGGAGGAATCGACTCGATAAAGAAGAACATATATAGAGAAGAAGCAGAGAGAAAAAAACCACAAGACCACAACGTTGTATGCCGATGATAAACATGACCCTCCCGATCCAAGACCACAACCCTTACCATGTTACAGAAAAGGGTTAGCTGTCGTTCAAAAGGAAAAGCATGGGTGTCGAAAAAGTTAAGGCACCTTCTCCTCCAACTCCTCCTGTTGTCCAACCTTGTTTCATGTTCGGATATGAAGCAAAATTTCCACCTTTAGAATGGAAGGTTGACACTCAACAGGAGGATTACATCCAAGCCTTTATGTGCAAAGCACCACTATGGAACATGACGGAAAAATAAAGGGTCCTACTCAAGCGGAGGAAGTTCTAAATTGGCGGACGGCCAATGCATGTGCCCAAAACAAGTCTCTGCAGGCGATAGACTCTAAGGTCTCATAGATTCTTACAATAGTTCAATCTAACTGGACAAGGTTAATCTTTGTAGAGAATCAACTCCAACGATATATATGAAAAGTCTGAAAGATAATATCAATCGGTGGACAAAGATGTGAGGAGCCTTATTGAACAAAACCAGTTTGGAGCGGAGTTCTGCAGAAAAGAAGATGAGATCGGAGACTAAAGAAGGAACTTTCTCAAATCGAAAGGGATAGGAGCATCAAAGTAAGTCCTTATCCTTTTTCCCGATTATAGTTCCAAATATGGATCACCTCCTATATCTCCTCCGAATTATCCTACTTATTCCTAAAAAGTAGTCCACTCGATATTCCTAAAAAGACAAAGAAAAAGCTTTCTACTCTAAAAAGCCAACTGCCTCCAAAGAATCATGAGATACCTCCATCCTCTAAAGAGAAAAACCCAATCGAATCCTTCATGGCCAGACCATCCCTTATCCCAGGAAATAATCCATTACAATGGTCAGAAAAATCAGACCCTGAAGAAACCACCTCTTCCCAATCTGAAAACGAATCAGACTCTGAGGATGCTAAATCATCCCTATCTGAAGAAGAATCCTATGATGCTAAGTCTGAACCAGATGTTGTTGATCTATCTCGCTATACTTATGGTCGGAGATATTACGAAAACAAGCCAAGAATATATCGAACAAGTGTGCGAAAGTTCTCAAGAAGATATGGAACCGTATAGAAAGACCACGTCCTCGTCCTTCGATCAACTTTCCATCCCATTTACATCAAGAAAGCCTTATTAGCGATAATGATCGAACGAACCCCAAGGCCACCCTCCTCACGCAACATGCAACATTTCTCCCAATTAATCAGAATGAACCCTTCGTAAGAATGTCCCCGTCCAAATAAAATTACGTATAGCATTTCCATATCCTTAAGTATGGAAACCGCCATCTGTAATGAGCATACTATGAACAAAAGAATCGACAATAATCAATTAACTGCAAAATGTGCCCATCCATAGATAAAGAGGTCCTTTCCAACGTTTAAATTTCAGTAATATTTTATCAAAAATAGGTTGCAAGACGGCGGGTTTGGGCGCCCTTTGAAGATGGGGACACCATGGTAGGTAGTGGGGAGACTACCCATGGTAATTCCCATAATCTGCTGAATCCTACCCCGAATATAGGGAGAAAATCTATTACCGAAGAATACCTTTGACTTCGCCAAATTAAAAACCCGCCAAAAATGGAGGCATACTTGATTAAGAGTCCGAAACACCGACGTGCATTAGAAGTGGAACCTTCACAAAGAATCACAATATCATCGATAGGAAATGCTAAAAGGGAAAATGATATGTCTCTGTCGTAAACGGATTTATATTCTCGCTCTAAAATAGAACAAGCAAGAGCACAATCCAAAACCTCATCAACAATACAAAAAAGCAAGAGAGATAGAGGATCTCCTTGCCGAATGCCCCAGGCACACTGAAAATAACCCACAGGCGAACCAGTAATAAGAATCAAAATCTGGGCTGAATGAAGCATAGCAGAAATCCATGAAATAAATGTGTCAGAAAACCCAAACCGGCAAAGAACTTGAAACAAGAAACCCTAGTTCAAGGTGTTGAAAGCTTTTTGCTTGAGGATCATGTTATTGTCCCCCGCGATTCTGTAAAATATTAAAGCCTTCCAAAACCACCACTATATAATCATTTTAATGTCATTGTTGGGAATCATGAACAACAAGGAGGTACGCAAACTCACAACATCTCTTGTCAGGAATTTCAGCAGTTTATTGATGATAATGATTTTTCACAAGTCACTATGATGGGTAATTCTTTTACATGGCGTATTTTTCGATCTTTGAGAGGGTTGGTTCGTGCTCGTTTGGATAGAATTTTGGCTGGATAAGTGGTAGGTTCTTAAAGGGTATGTAGGGGTTCGGATCATAGTCTTATTTTTCTTAATTGCATTCGGAATTGCTCTCCTGGTCCAATTCCATTCCGTTTCCAATCTATGTGGATTCAGCACCCTGAGTTTAAAACAGCTGTGAAGAACTCATGGGAGTACCGCTATTCGTCTACGCATCCAATGGTTCGTATAATGGTGAAGCTCAAACGGTTACTACATGTGCTTAAAGAATGGAATCTTTTGGTGTTTGGAGATATTCATAGGCAAGTGGATATTGTTCAAACAAAAATGAACGATTTACAATCCAAAATATCATCACAAGGTTATTCGAATGACTTAATGCAACGTGAATTGGAGCTACATACGGAGCTTGACATATTGCTAAACCGCCGAGATGAGTTTTGCGCGAAAACGGTTCAATGGATTAAGGATGGAGATCGCAACATGGGGTTTTTTCATAGAAAATTGTGCTCTAAGCAAATCGAGGGGGTCATTAGACATCTATTGGTGAATGGGGTTTTTACTACGGATGCCCAGGTTATCAAAAATCACCTTATCAATTTCTATGAAGAGTTATTCTCTTATAATCAGGTCTCAACTACATATTTTTCAGAGATTGATAATGTTATCAACCCTACGGTGGACACGGATGATAATATTAGGCTTTGTGTTGTTCTTAGTGATGATGAAATTAAAGGAGCTATTTTTTTATCTAAGCCCATACAACTGCGCCGGTCCGGATGGATTTGTAGGGCATTTTTATCATAATTGTTGGGATATTGTTGGAGGAGACGTTATTGATGCGGTTAGATCTTTCTTCACTACAGGACAACTGCCCATTGGTTGTAATTCTAGTTTCATGGTCCTTCTCCCTAAAACTATACATGCTGATCATGTGGAGGACTTCAGACCTATTATTTTGAGTAATTTTATCTTTAAAACAGTCACCAAAATTCTGCATAATAGATTTGGTGCTATTTTAAAGACTCACGTGTATAAGGGGTAATTTGGATTCATTCCGGGTGAACAGATTCATGATTGCATTGCATTGGCGTCAGAAGGTGTGAATTGTCTTTTAAGCAGAAATGTGGCCCCCAACATGATTGTCAAGATTGATATTGAAAGACTTTTGACACTTTATGGTGGGATTTCATTACTTATGTCCTTCGTAGAATGGGGTATGAAGATGCGTTTGTTAATTGGGTGTCAACTATTTTTAATTCGGCCAAAATTTTGATCTTAATTAATGGTAGCCCAGAAGGTTATTTCAGATGTACAAGAGGCATGCGCCATGGCGACCCACTTTTCTCGCTTCTATTTTGTGCGGCCGAAGAAGTATTGGCACGCCTTCTTGAGAATGCCATACAACAAGATCACATTGCTCCTTTCATTGCGCCTAGAAATATGCAATTCCCCCTATGCTTATTATATGCGGATGACATTCTCATTATGAGTGCGGCTTCTTGGTGGAATTATCAATGGCTATTGGAGATTATAAATGCGCATGGGGCGATTTCGGGCCAGATTTTTAACGGTGATTACACAAGCTCAAAATCTAAAGAAGACAATGTAACAAAAGTCTTAAACGCTCTTCCCGGTTCTTGGTTCGAAAAAATAATGGTGATTATGGAAGCTCAAAATCTTGAAACTCTTAAGTTTGATGAGCTTATTGGAAATCTTCTCATCTACCAAGTATATCTCAAGGAGAGGAAGAATTCCAAACCATCCACCTCTCAATCGGGTATGCAATCTATTCCTAAAGGCTTAGCATCTTCTTCAAATAATATATATTATGCTAGCGATGAAGATGATGAGGAGACGGCCGCCTTATCCGGAAATTTGCCAAGTTTGTTAATAAAAATAAGGCAAGGAAGTCTAGAGACAACTCGTGTTTTAAATGCAGGAAACCCAGACACTACATAGCCGATTGCCCAGAATTATTGGAGGAAGAGTAAAAGAAGAAAAAGCCTTTTCCCAAAAATTAAGCTCTAAATGCGGAAGCCAAAACATGGGAGAGCTCCTTGCCACATCCAATGAAAAGAAGAAGCCGAACATGGTCTCATGGCCATAGATGATGAAAACAACGAGGCACGCTTTAACTTTTCATCTTCTTATTTAATTGATGAATTACAATGTGGGTATGATGAATTGCAAAATAAATTTAGAGATATGATTTATAAATACAAGATTTTGAAAAAGGAGTATAAAGAGCTTAAATTAGAAAAGGATAAATTATTTAGTTCTTATGAATCACTTAATCATGCTCATACTATTACTCTTGCAAATGCTCAAAAAAGAAATTAAAAATTTGAAAAAGGATGTGCAACGTTTTAATTTGAGTACAGATAATGTTACAAAAATTCTTGGTGCACAAAGAAGTGAGCATTCCAAACTAGGACTTGGTTGCAAACCTTTTCAAACGGTTTCTAAGAAAAATGACCAAGCTCCGACTTTCATAAGTGCTAGTAGTCCTAACATTATTACTTGCTTTTATTGTGGTAGAAATGGATATTATGCTAATGATTGTAAACTTAAAAATAGCTTTAGTCATTTTTGGAGACCCAAAGGTCTCAAGACTAACCCCCATGGACCCCAAAATTATAAGGTACCTAAAAATAATTTATTTGTAGGTGCTAGGGGCTATAACAATTCCAGAAGATTCAAAATGGCTCGTGGACAGCGGGTGTTCGCGCCATAGACCGGAAGAAGACAACTCTTTCACATCAAGCTCCAAGAAGAAGGTATGGTCATGTTCGGGAATGGAAAAGGAAAAATTATTTGCAATTGAGATGTTGGTAACTCTTTTTCTCTCTTAGTAATATTTTATTAGTTGAAGGGCTAAAGTTCAATTTGATAAGTGTAAGCCAACTTTGTGATTCCAATTATGATGTTGTTTTTAATCAAGGAAAATGCCTTATTCTCAAAAATGATAAAATTATTTGTGAAGCTAGTAAAAAAGACAATCTTTACAAAATTTGCATAAGTGAGTCCTCCCTTCCTTACATTCGAACGGTTCATCATTGCCGGTAATTTTTGCCACCGTCATGGCTTCATCGGAGTTTTATGGTCTAACTTCTAACTACCTTCCCCTCCACGCAAATCCTTCTCTATCGCACGCAGCAAATGGCGAACCTTCAGTCCCACATCTTCCTCCCATGTCGAAAGCACACTGGTGACGGGATGTCGCAGCGCCATTGCACATTGCCACCAGCAGCGTCACCAAGCCCTCCGACGGGAACTCTTCAGCCGTTCCGTTCACTGCTGCGATATTCCATGGACTTTTCTTCCTTGCCACAACCTCGTCGTCGTCTCTCCTCTCCACTGCGGGCATTGTCTCTCCGGAGGCCTACCTCCCTCCACCACCGTCATCTCGTGGCTTCCAAGGAGAGGATCGAGAGACAAGGGGGCCGCCCCCCTTCTTCCATGCAGTCACGATCATGGGGAGACCTCCTTACCCCCATGGCCGCTATTGCCATGGGGCGGCCCCCTTCCACCTTCTTATGGGGGCGGCGGCATCCTCTACCTTCAGCCGCCGCCCCGGGGAGTCATGACCCCCGGGCTGTTGTCTATCGTCCGCATGGACCCCGTCCACGGGCCCATATCCTATTTCGATCCCGAGAACGTGCGCAGATTCTTTGGAAGCTCTCCTACGTCATCCGATTTTGAAACAATCCTCCGACATTCGGCTCATATTCCAAATGCTAAATCCAATTTTGGTAACACTTTTGCTAAAATCGTTGCGGTACTCATCATATGGATTCAACTACTCAAGCCCCGGTAATTTTATACCATTTTTCCAAATGGTTTCTAGTAAACCCCATTCTATCCCTAAACCGGGTTAGAAAAGGTGATTACTATTCCATTACAATTGATGAAAACGTTTACCAACAACGCGTCGTCGAGAATTTTCTTACTCTTTGATTGGAAGAGTTATTTTGGGAAAAGGTAACAAGCCATGGCGACTATGCTTTTGCAAAAGCGCTATCTGAATTATCGGGGATTAAGAACGATTGGAAATTAATTCCCTTGGGCAAGGGATTTTTTTGTGTCAAGTTTTTAATGCGCAGGATCGTTCTCCGCTTATCAACGAACCGGTTGGGCGCTTAACCTGGGGACTATTCGTCTATCTCCATGGGTGCGGGATTTTACCCCTTACAAGGTGCAAACTTCGGTGGCCAGCATTTGGGTCCGCATCTTCGAGCTCGATCCTGAATACTTGGGATCCCAATACAATTATAGGGATTGCCGGTGCGCTTGAAACCCCCTACGGATAGATCAACATTCTCTTGATGGCTTCCTCGGTCACTTCATTCGGGTTACGTAGATATTGATCTTTCAAAGCCTTTGGAGGACCATATCATGGTGGAACGCATTGGCAAGTGCTCCTTCGTGTCGATCGATTATGACAAACTTCCTGGAGTTTTGCTCGAAATGTAGCGTTACGGGGCATTCGACAACTTGCCATCTCAATAACGCGGGCTATTCGGCTCTGAAAAGCGCACATCTCCTGATTAGGGGCGTTCCGGGCACCGACCACTCGTCCAAACTTCGGTCTGGTCGTTCCATGGTCCATAAAGTTTATCGTCTGTGCGGCGGAGACAAGGGTAGGGCGTAGTTGACTCAATCGGAAATACGGGTTCGGCTATGCGGTCGGGATCTCCTACTTGCGCTATAGTCACTTGTCCTTTTGATATACCGATGAGTAACAATTTTGAGGCCCTTGCTTCAAATGACAATCCAAACATACCATCGGCAGACTCTCGATTCGATTATCCGAAAGGGAACCAATTCCAATGGCCTCTACCTCCAACACCGCCCCATTTCCACTATTCCGCCTCTTACGGTCCAAAGATCCATTAAAAAAGCCTATTCGGGCCCTCACTCGTGCATTCCGGAATAGCTCCATCAACTCCGCTAAATCAAGATTAATCGAGAGTGTCACTAAGGGTCCATCACCAGTAATTCATGACATTAACATTGAAACAGACGCCCCAGGGCGAATGAGTTAGATTTTGCGCTTTTAAAGAGATGGGCGATTATGCGGATGAAGTGGCAAATTCGCGATCATCGGACTCGCAACACACCATACTCCGGTCTTTACTGTGCATTCAACACACGCCAATCCCCCCACCGTCTCAATGATTGCATCTTACGGAATATCCGGGAATTGGGAACATCGCCTCTCGTAATGTTCTTAAGGCAACATGTCATAAACACAAACCTTCAATTTTGGCTATTTGTGAGCCTAAAGTGGACATTTTTTCGATATCGGATTCTTATTGGAATTGCTTGGGATTGAGATTCGTGGCTCAAAATTTCGGGCAAATGGACGTCCGGACATTTGGGTCTTCGTGATCTTTGGTATCTCTGTCCTTAATCGAGTTTGGTCCTCTACTCAATGTATTGTTACGAAAGTTCAATTTGGTTCTATGACTTTCCACGTTGGTTTTACTCATGGTTTGTGTGATCACATTGCTCGGCGCGAGCTATGGCTGGATTTGAGGAATTTGGGTCTTATTGATCTGCTGCTTATTGGGGATTTCAATGCGGTTTTGGGACATCATGAGCACTCTGGCAGTAGTACTTTATCCCAAGCTTCTTGTCAGGATTTCAGGGATTACTTGGAGGATGATGGGTTGTTTGCGATTCGACTACGGAAATTCATTTACTTGGTGCTCCCCTAGAAGGCCTGTATCTCTCCTTCAGGCTAAGGGATCAAGCCCAAGCAACTGGTCAATTTTTCTCCTTTTGGCAAGTGGTTAAAGGCTTGGTTCTTCCGCGCATTGGATCTGATCACCATCCCATTTTGGTGTCTTGTTCCTCTTCCATTAGCAAAGGTCCGATCCCTTTTCGCTTTCAGCGTATGTGGATTCATCATGATTCTTTCCAGAATATTGTCACTACTTCTTGGGCGCTCCCGTGCGCGTCACCCAATCCATTATTGCGCGTCATGTGGAAACTCAAGAGGTTGCGACAGACGATTAAGGTTTGGAATAAGGAAGTCTTTGGGGATGTTAATTGTCAGGTGGATTATCAGATGGAAAGGGTCCGTCAAGCTGATATTGAATCCGAGGGTTTCACTGAGGCTCGCAGGGATATGGAATTTGAGGCTCGGAATGCGATGTCTCGTACTCTGTTAATGCAATCCGAATTTCTTCAGCAGAAAGCCCGCTCGGCTTGGTTAAAGGATGGGGACCGCAACACGACTTTTTCCATCATTTGTTGCATTCGTAATGGGCGCTCGGGGATCATGTTTTGATGGTTGATGGTAGTTACACGATGATCCGATGGCTCTTGGGAATCATATTATTTCCTTTTATACGGACCTTTTTGCGGACCACGGGGCATACCAGCTCGATTATTCTTTGGTCGACCAGACTTATTTCCCATACGGTTAGCTCGATTGACAATGCACTTTTGACGACTATTCTCTCGGAGTTGGAAATAAAGGAAGCGACTTTTAATATTGGTTTGGGACGATTGTCCTGGCCCGGGCGGTTTTAGCGGGAGATTCTACCAAAGACTTTTGGGGCGTGGTGTCCGATGATGTGGTGGCGGTTGTCCGTTATTTTTTCATCATCTGCGTCCTTTCTCGGTGGGATTGAATGCCGCTTTTATGGCACTCATTCCAAAGACTAAAGAGGCTAACGCGGTGGAGGACTTTAGGCCTATTGTGATGAACAACTTTCTCTTTAAGATTATCACCAAGATTTTGGCGACTCGTCAGGCTCTATCATTTCTTCTTACTTGTCTCCTACTCAGTTTGGATTTATCCCGGGCAGTAGATCCACGACTGTATTGCGTTGCTTTTGGAGGCTTTCAATATTTTGCAAGGGCGAAATGATGCCAATATGATTTTTAAGATTGATATCCGCAAGTCTTTTGATACTAATTAATTGGGGGGTTTATGTTACACGTTTTACGTTGCTTTGGTTTCTCAGAAGTGTTCGTTCACTGGATTAAGATTATCCTTCAGTCTTCAAGAATTTCAGTCCTTCTGAATGGGTCGCCTGTGGGTTACTTCTCTTGCTTTCGGGGGGTTAGACAGGGGGATCCATTATCACCTCTGCTCTTTTGCATCGCGGAGGATGTTCTGAGTAGAATTTTGGAGGAGGCGGTCAACCTAATCGATTCGAGGCATTCATGGCGCCTAAGCAGGTCGTTTTCCCCTCGTCTATTATGTATGCGGATGATATTGTGATTATGTGTGGGGCATCCACGATGAATGCACGCTTTATCGTGCGATCCTCAATCTCTATGCTAGTATTTTGGGGCAAATTTTCAATCCTAAAAAATCTAAAGCATATTTTGGCAGCCGGGTTTCTAACTATGTGCGTGGTCATATTCGAGGCGATCATCGGGATCCATATGGGAGCTTTCTCTACGGTCTATCTAGGCGCCCTATCTTGAAGGGTGCGCCTAAGGTGGCGATCAACAACCGGTTTTTGATAAAATTATTCTTAAGTTCGAGAAGGTGAAAAGGGACTTATCTGTCTATTGCTGGTCGTGTTTGTTTGGTGAATTCAGGTGATTACCGTTCCTTTGTGCATACGATGATGGTTTACAAGTGGCCTAGAACATTGTTACTGCAAATGGAAAGGGCCATGCGTAATTTTATCTAGACTAGAAATGTCAACTCTAAAGGGTCAGTGGTGGTTAACTAGAGTCGTTGTTGTATGCCGCGGGCAGAGGGTGGAATGGGCGTTCGCTCCATTGTTGTCGCCAACAATGCATTCCTTATGAAGATGGGTTGGAAGATTATGACTTCAAACTCTTTGGTTCACAACACCCTCAGAAAGCATTTTTTGACCTCAGACGGAGTTCCACGCCGTTCGTTCATCCCCTCTTCCATCTAGGGGCGGGATTTGGCTTGGGATTTCGGGTTTCTTGGAAGACTGTCGCTGGATTCCCGAAAGTAATTCTGGCGTTTTATTCTGGCTAGATAATTGGCTGGGTTACACCATTGTCGATAGGATTGGTATACCGCAGGAGTACTGGTATTTATTTCGGCATCGTATTTCGGATTAGTTTTACGATGGGTCTTGGCACTTCACTCTCTCGTTCGTAGAGGCATATTTGGATATGGTCCGGGATATTGTTAGAGTCCCCATTGCTCTGGCATCGACGGATACGCGGGCCTAGGTTCATTCTGAGGAAGGGATTATCACATTGAAGTCGGCTTATACTTATCTGTGCCCTCATTCCCCCTGTGGTTCGATGGGGTTCCTGGATTTGGTCACCTCACATTCCAGAACGACATTTGATTGTGGCATGGCGCGCAATCCATAATCGACTTGCCATATTGGATGTGCTGCGTGTGTAGGATTCCTTTACAGGCCCTTCGGTTTGCGGTCTTTGTTGTGCTGACGCGTAATCTTTTGATCATTTGTTTGTCTCATGTGTTTTTGCGGGGCACTATGGCGGTGGATTTTTGCATCTTTTGATATCCAATATTTTATGGTGTTTAGCTTCAATGAATTTTTGGTGCGTTTAAGGAGTTTCCATTTCAGTGAGCAGGTGGCCTTTTCATGGTGGGTTGCAGTATTATCCGGTATTTGGCTCATATGGCAAATCAGCAATGACTTGACCTTCAAGGACTAGAACTGGACAGTGGAGGCGGCCATCCTACGCCTTCGTGTTCTGATTTTGGAGTCATCCTCCTTAGACCGAGGTTGCATGCATAATGATCAATAGGACCTTTTCATTCTCCGCAGACTTCGTGTTCTGGGGCGCCCAAGACAGGCCCCGAAGATTGTGCAGGTCACTTGGCAAAAACCTCTGTCGGGCTGGATCAAAGTCAACATGGACGGTAGCGCCTCGGGGGCGCCCGGGCGTCTCACAACATCCGGGGTTTTTAGAAACCGCTGAGAGCTTCTTTCGTGGGGCATTATGGAACGTTGTGGTTTGGGTTTTGCTTTTGAGGCGGAGGCGATGGCGGCCATGCGGGCAACTCATTACGCTTTCGAGAAGGGCTGGACTCAACTATGGCTGGAGTCGGACTCGGTTTATGTGGAGTTGCTGCGGAAGAGATCCACAGGGGTTCCTTGGCATCACCTTAGCATGTGGCGACACACTCTGCACCTTCTTTCTCAGATGAATTTGGTGGTCTCGCACATATTTCGGGAAGGCAACAGCTGTGGATATCCTTAGCAAGACGGCACATGATACTACATTATGGGGGTGCCTCGTGGCGATCATTCCGACTCTTACTCAGGATTATGTTGGCCAGTCTAACTATAGGTTTGTTAGCTAGTGCGTCTTGGATTCGATTTTCTTTTCCTCTTTTAGACGCATTTTCTATTATGGGGGGTACTCTTTTTCCTTCCAAGGATTTTTCCACAAGGGTGGGTTTTACCTTGGAAGGTTTTAACGAGCCCCAACCATTCACCATCCTGATCGGCTTGTGACCATCTCGCTTTTATTCTTGACTTTGTTTCCAGGCTTTCATTTGGTTACCCGATCGACTGTGATCGGACAACTCTTTTTCTTTTTTATATATATATATTCACATTTATTCAAAAAAATATTTGCACATGTATTTTGGTTAGTCAAAATGTTTCTTGTCTTGTCGCCAATAATGATTTAACAAGTTTATGGCATAGGCGACTTGAACATGTTGGATATAAAAATTTGCAAATGATTTACAAAAACCAACATGTCAAAGGACTACCCAAATTAAATTTTGAAAACCTTGGCTTATGTAAGACTTGTCAAAAGAACAAATTAGTTAAAAGTAGTTTTAAGCCCAAAAATGAAATTTCTACAACCAAGCCTCTACAATTACTTCATCTTGGTTTGTATGGGGATATTGGCACCAAAAGTCTAAGTGGAAAACATTGCACATTTGTTATAGTTGATGATTTTTCTAGATACATTTGGGCTATTTTTCTTGCAAATAAAAGTGATGCCACTAATGAGTTTGCTAAGTTGTGTAGACTTATAGAGAATGAAAAAGAAGATACAATTAAGTCTATAAGGAGTGACGGAGGAGGAGAATTTGATGATGACTTTAGAATATTGTGTGAAACCAAGGGGTATGCACATAATTTTTCAGCTCCGAGAACTCCACAACAAAATGATGTTTCTTTTTTTTAACTAAATAAGGAATATATAATAATTTAATGGTGATGTTTACAATGCCAAACATCTAGTAAATAGGAAACGGGAAAACCACTAGTTAAGAAGTAAAGCCGAGTAAATAACAAAGAAACCCGGTCACAAGCCGACTCGGTAGCTGAATGGGGACCTCGTTAAAACCTACCAAGATAAAACTCACCCTTGTGGGAAAAAACCCTTGTTAGGAAAAAGAGTACCCCGAAAAGAAAAAGAAAAACGCCGTCGAGCCACCAAAGAAATCCTTCCCGGAGAGTGTATTACATGCTAGAACACGCACGGGCCGTGCGGGAAAGCACAACCTGGCCGTGCGTGTTGCCAAATTAAAAATGTTATGGATAGAAGACACAAAGGGCGTGCGTTCCCACACGGACAGGTCGTGCGTGAGTGCAAAGAGATGAGGTCAAGGCTAGGGGACGCACGGGTCGTGCCACTAGGCACGGGCGGATCGTGCGTCCATGCGAAGCATGAAATCCCCATAGAGCTATCGAATCCTGTAGAAACATTTGCCCATAGCATCCGCATGGAGGTCCGTCAAAATCGAATCTAGGGGGATGTGTGACCACGAAATCTCCCTATCCATTTTAGATAAAATATCAGCAACCCGATTCCCTTCCCTGTATATGTCAGATACCAAGAACTCCATCTTCGATATGTAGTATAGAGTAGTCTGCCAAATAAGTGCATAAAACTTCCAGGGCACTGCAAAGAACCGAGAGGACAAAAGACCACAAACATAAGTAGAATCCGATTCAAGCCATAATTTTTGCTAACCCCATTTGTAAGCCCTTTCAATAGCAGTCATTGCAGCCACCAATTCTGATTCAAAAGCATATCCTATACCAATTCTATTAACGAAGCATCCAGTAAAAAACCCTCTGATTTTTAAATATGCCCAACATACACACCGAGCCAAAGCACCAAGGGCACAACCATCCATATTAACCTTAGTCCATCCCGGTATGGGGGTTGCCACTTTGCACCTCTTGTATCATAGGTGTTGGTCGTGACGCGACCCTAAACAAAGAAGACGTCTAAGACATAATAGATCGTGCACCATATTCGACATGTAGCCAAAATTGAAGGATGAGGATTCGATGATGAACGCACGAATCAAGATGATGGATGTTGATGTAAGTGGTGGGGTATCTTGAAAATCCGATTGTTGCGAATGTGCGGATCACCCAAATCTGTGGAAATAATAGCCACTTTCCAAAGGAAATTAATCTGCGGACTAAATTTCGATGGATGGCAAAAATAAACACCGGTTAATACCCAATCCCAACGACATTCTCACCGAAAAGTATCCTGAATCCATTTCCAAATCTGTCTCGTAAAACCACATTCCGCAAAACAAATGATCAATAGATTCCGATGCCGAATAGCAAAAGGACACGCGGATGAGCTACAAGTACCTTTGCTTATCATGATTGTGAATTGATCTCCAAGCGACAATGGACCTCCTTTCCGGAATATGAGCGGACGAGATCCATTTTCCCCAACTCACCTCCGGAAAGATTCTCGAACATGATTATATGCCACTTTCGAGGTAACCCTACCATCATCCCGCTTAATCCATATGGATGATCCGTAGCGATCGGTGTAATTAGAGTACGCGAGAATATCGATAACGATCGGAGTATAAGCCACCATGAATTCCCCTCAGAAATGCCACACCCCATCAAAATAATAATCTGAGATGGCTTGAGAAAAGCACGAACGGAGATGGAGTGGGATCCGATGCGATCAGCAATAGAATACCCAAGCCAGTTATCCAACCAGAAGCTAACTGTCGAAACATATCTAGGGAGCCAGTGAGATTGCGATTCCATAGCAAGCACAAATGGGCGTAAACCCAGCCAAATAGACGACCCAATGTATGTATTCCGGGGAGCAGGAACAATGAACCGTCGACGAAGTATAGAAAGCAACTCATCCTCCGAATTAATCAGCTTCCACGCCATCTTCATCATAAAAGCCTTATTAGCTGTCAAGAGCGACCAAACTCCTAAACCACCCTCATCTTTCGGTGCACAACATCTAGCCCAATTAACAGCGACGCTCCCTTTCTTGTTGATGTCCCCAGACCAAATAAAATTTTGAACCGCCGCTTCCATATCCTTGAGAAGAGAGAGTGGCCATTTATATATAAGCATGGAGTGAACGAACGAACTGGTGATAACCGAGTTAACCAATGTAATCCTGCTTGAGAGATAGAGAGCTACTTTTCCAAGTGCTAAATTTGCACAAGATTTTATCGTACATAGGCTTAAAAATTGGAACTTTAGGCACTTCTTTAAACAAGGGAACCCCAAGATAAGTAAACGGGAATGATCCCTTCGAGATCCATAAGTGGTGTTGAATTCTCGTAATAAGCCTGTTAGAGGTAGTATCACTGAAATAAACTTTAGACTTACTAGGATTAAAGATTTGGCCTATGATCTCACCGTACACCTCAATAATCTCCAAAAGCCGTTGACAATTCCGCCATGTAGCCGCGCTCAAGATCAAAATATCATCCGCATAAAGAAAGCATGGTGGAAATTGAATATTTCTAGGCGCCAGAAACGGCCGAACATAAGCTCTTTGAATAGCATTCTCCAGTAGGCCTACCAAAACTTCCTCTGCTGCACAGAATAGAAGGGGAGGAGAGAGGATCACCTTGTCAGACCGCTCTTGTGCAACGAAAATATCCTTCCGGGCTACCATTTATTAGAATCGAGATACGGGCCGAGTTAAATATCGTAGATACCCAACTCACAAACTCCTCGGCATACCCCATATGGCGGAGGGCGTAGGTAATAAAATCACACCGTAAAGTATCAAAAGCCTTTTTAATATCAATTTTAACGATCATGTTGGGGCTAATGTTTCGCTTAAAGACATTCACACCCTTCGATGCGAGCAATGCAATCATGAATCTGTTTACCCAGAATGAATCCAAATTGCCCTTTATAAACGTGAGTCTTTTAGCCCCAAACCTATTAGCCAGAATTTTGGTAACCGTTTTAATAACCGTTTTAAAGATGAAATTACTCAAAATGATCGGTCTGAAATCCTCCACACGATCAGCATTCTTTGTTTTTGGAATGAGCACCATGAAATTAGAATTACAGCCAGTTGGAAGTCTTCCCGTGGTGAAGAAGGATCGGACCACTGCGAGGATGTCCCCTCCCACAATATCCCAACAATTCTGATAAAAATGGCCGCCAAAACCATCCGGACCCGGCGCACTATTAGGGCTAAGGTTAAATATCGCTTCCTTGATTTCCTCATCAGCAGGAATTGCATAAAGCCTGTTGTTATCCTCCACGGAAACTGAATGGTGAATAACCTCATCAATCTTCGATAAATCAGTGGATGAATTGGTATTGTGCAAAAACAGATCTTCATAGAAAGTAATAATGTGAGCCTTGATAGCCTGCAAGTCCGCTGTGATCATCACCAAAAGCTGATGGATCACCCCCCGAGAACGCTTGGAACGCAATTTTCTATGGAAGAACCCAGTATTGCGATCTCCATCCTTAAGGCACTGCACCTTACTTTTCTGACGCAAACATTTGTACTACCAGTTTAACAAGATGTCAAGTTCCGTACGAAGATCCACCTCTCGTTGCATCAAATCATTCGAATATCCCTGAGACAAAATCGTAGCTTGTAAATCCCTCAGAATCCAACTGGTGGGATGCGCCTCCAGCGGATATCATTACTTTTACTCAATGATGATTATGTTGGTCATAGTCAGTATAGATTTGTCAGATAGCTTGTATTCTGTGTTTCTTATGTTTCTTATGGATTTTTCTCGCGGGGGTACTCTTTTCCTACTGGGGGTTTTTCACACGAGGGTGGGTTTTACTCCGTTAGACTTTTTAACGAAACCTCAAACACTGCGCTACTTGATTGGCTTGTCATCAGGACTTTTTTTTTCTTCTATATTATTTTTGACCTTATTCAAAAAAATCCCTCAGATTTGTTTGCACTGAGTCAACTTGCCTATGAATGTCTCCAAACACCAAAAAATTACATTCTTTGAGCTTCTGTCGCAATCTCTTGAGTTTCAACATGACCCGGACCATAGGGTTCGTAGACGGACAGCTGCAGTCCCAAGAATTTTTCATAATTGTTTTAAAATTATCATGTTGAATCCACATAGATTGAAAACAAAATGGAATCGGACCAAGAGAACAACTCTGATAGCAACAGATAGGGTTGTGATTCGAACATGACGAATCCCCACATACCCTTTAAACAAAATGGTGTTGCCGAAAGAAAAAATTGAACTCTTCAAGAAATGTGTCGGTCCATGCTAAATGAATTCTCTCTTCCAGAATATTTTTGGGCCGAAGCCGTCAACACCGCTTGCTATGTCATAAATCGGGTATATCTTCATCTCAAGTTAAATAAAACACCTTATGAACTTTGGAAATGAAGAGGACCACCGGCTCTTCCCGTCTTGAGTTTTCCGGTCGTCTTCTTCGGCTGCTCCATGGCGGAGCCGCCCTTCTATGGCTACACTTCGAATTTCGCACCTCTCTCCAAAGATTAGACAACATGATCGTTCTCTCACTTCATCTGCTTCGCAGCCGCACAGCGCATCACACAGCTCCGGTGCTTCTCCAGTCATAGCGGTGGCTCCTCATCCTTCTACGATGATGACGTTCTCTGGGGTCTTCAACTTCATCTCCTTCGCAAGTGAATGTTATTAGGGTTTCTGATAGTAATATCCAACCCTACCAAGTTCAGCCAATTCCCACGTCCACTTCGCATCCCACGACTGATGCCCACCCGTCCGTCATGTACAGTACCACCCAGCGGGCGGAGATGGGATGCCTGTGTCTTTCTCGTGTTTTGGTATCCCGTTGGATTTTATTCCCAACAAAAACCCCCCATGTTCGTCCACGTCGCTGTTTCCACCTGCAGGCCTCATCCCGCAATCTGCATACTTGCAGCCTGCACCTATAACTGCTGCATCTTTTGGAGAAGAGAATAGGGGGGCCTCGCCCCCTCCATTTATGTTGGCTGCACCGATTGGGGGGCATCCCTATACCCCCATGGATGCTAAGTACCATGGGGGTGCACCCTCTTTGGGTTCTTATGAGGGGTCGACGGTTGTCCTCCCTTCTAGGGCCGCCCCCCGGGGGGATGACCCTTCTGCCACCTAATCGCCATCCCAGCGCATTCCACCTGCATGACCGCCACCGACTGCTCCTCAACTGGCTGGAAGCTCCTCCACCATGGTCTCCAACCATGCATCAAACCCTCGACTTTCGGCTCATAACTCTAATGATCACATTAATTTGAGTAACTCTTTTGCGAAAGTGGTTTCAGGTAACACCATTTCGTTGGATTCTGCTTTACCCCAGGCACCAGGTAATATTGCTTCATTTTCTCACATGGTTTCTGGCAAAATGCACTCTATCCCTAAACCTGTTAGGAAAGGGGATTACTACTCTGTTACAATTGATGAAAACGTATACCAGCAACGTCTTGCCGAGTTTGCATATTCTTTGATTGGGCGGGTTATCTTGGGAAAGAGTAACAAGCCATGGACTACGATGCTCCTGCATAAAAGGCTTTCTGAGCTTTGGGGCATTACTAATGACTGGAATCTAATTCCCTTGGGCAAGGGATATTTTTGTGTTAAATTTTTTCATGCGCAGGATCGAGCTCATGCTCAACTACGTATCAATTGGGCGCTCAATTCAGGCACCATTCGGCTCTCTCATTGGGTCCCAAATTTTAATCCGTACAAAATGCACACCTCCGTAGCCAGCATTTGGGTCCGCATTTTTGAACTAAGTTTGGAATACTGGGATCCCAACACTATTCTCGGGATCGCCAGTGCTCTCGGTAATCCGATTCAGATTGATCAACGCTTGCTTGATGGATCTCTAGGACATTTTATCTGTGTGTTGGTCGATATTGATCTCTCTAAGCCTTTGGAGGATCACATTATGGTCGAACGTGTTGGCCAATGTTCCTTTGTTTCGGTGAGTTATGAGAAACTCCCAGAGTTTTGTGCTAAGTGTAACGTTACGGGCCATTCCACCACCTCTTGTCGGCTTAATATTATGGGAACCACGACTATGGACAGGCGCCCCAGTCCTCCTCATGGATGTTCACGTGCTCGGGGGACATCGTCGGTCGGTGCAAAGAGGTCGTTCCCGAGTTTGCAAAGTTTATCGTTACGTGCACTAGGACAAGGGCAAGAGTCGTTGATGACTCAATTGGAAATACGGATTTGACTATGCGGGCGGGCTCCCATTCCTGCGCAATAGTCACTTGTCCCTACTCTTGATATACAACTTGGTAATGCATTTGAGGCGCTTGATTCGGATGAAGTCCCCGAGCAATTATCCGCGGATCCGCAAATAGATTTACCTACTAGAGAACCGGTCCCAAAGGCCCATCCTTTCCACACAGGCTCGTTCATCACTACTATGCCTCTTACGATTCAAGACCCATTGGAAAAGCCTATCCGTGCTCTCGGTCATGCATTCCGAGATAGCTCCCTTGATTTGGCTAAATCCAAATTAATTCAAAGTGTCACTAAGGGTCCGTCTCTGGATATTCATGACATTACGATTGAGCCAGATCGCCCAGGGCCTAATGAGTTGGATTACGTAGCTTCAAAAAGATGGGCGGATTACGCAGATGAAGTGGCTAACACTCAGTTGTCGGATTCTGCAGCCCATCACACTCATGTATTTACCGTGCGATCGACACGGGCAGCCCCTCCTCCAGCATCCCAATGAATTGCATCTTCTGGAACATCCGGGGGATTGAGAACATTGCTTCTCGTAATGTTCTTAAGGCATTATGTCTGAAACATAAACCTTCTATTTTAGCTATTTGTGAGCATAAGGTGGACATTTCCTCCATTTCGGATTCATATTGGAGTAGTTTTGGTTTGAGTTTCATCACTCAAAATTTTAGCGCTAACAGTCGGGCTGATATTTGGGTCTTTTGTGATGCTGGTATTTCCGTTCTGCAGCATGTTTGGTCTTCTTCTCAGTGCATTGTTATGCAGGTAAAACTGGGGTCTATGGTTTTTCATATTGGCTTTGTTTATGGTTTGTGTGATCATATTTCTCGGCGCGCACTTTGGTTGGATTTGAGGAATTTGGGTCTTCTTGATCTGTTGCTTATTGGGGATTTTAGCGCTGTTTTGGGACATCATGAGCGCTCTGGCAGTGGTACTTTATCCCAAACGTCTTGTTAGGATTTCATGGACTTCTTGGAGGATGCTGGTTTGTTTGCGGTGCAGACTACGAGGAATTCGTTTACTTGGTGCTCCCCCTAAACGGCTCTATCTCTCCTTCAGGCTAAGTTGGATCAGCCCTAGCAACGTGTCAATTTTTTTTTTGGCAAGTTGTTAAGGGCTTGGTTCTACCTCGCATTGGCTCAGATCATCACCCCATTTTGGTTTCTTGCTCGTCTTATATTTGCAGGGGTCCAATTCCATTTCGTTTCCAGCGTATGTGGGTTTATCATGATTCTTTTCATGATCTGGTGGAGTCTTCTTGGGTTCCCCCATGTGCCACGCCCAACCCCTTATTGGGCGTCATGTGGAAGCTCAAGAGGTTGCGTCAGGTTATTAAGACCTGGAATAGGGATGTGTTTGGTGATGTTAATTGTCGGGTTGAGAATCGGATGGAGAAGGTTCGCGGATATAGAGGCCTCTTGTATTACAACGGCATGCCGAGTTCGGTGCCCGAATGAGTTGTCTCACACGCTTTTATTACAATCTAAATTTCTTAAGCGAAAGCCCGCTCGGCCTGGCTTAAGGATGGGGATCATAATATAACATTTTTCATCACCGCTTGTCGATTTGCGGTGGACGTTCGGGATCCAGGGGCCGATGATCGATGGTAATTAATCGGATGATAAGGTTGTTCTTGGGATCATATTATATCCTTCTATAAGGAGCTTTTCGCGGATTCGGGGTAGCACTTCTGGATTACTCTATGGTTGATCGTGTTATTTCTCTATCGGTTGATAACGCCAATTTGATGGTTATTTCTCATAAAAAAGCTATTTTTGATATGGGTTCGGATTCTCGCCATTTTTAATGGGATGTTTTTCGCCATTTCCGGGATGTTATTTCCGTGTCCGCTGTCCATTTTTTCTTTATCGCTCTTTCTTACCTCCGGGGTTGAGCGGTAGTTTTATGGCACTCATTACGAAAACTAAGGATGCTAATTTTATTGAGAACTTTCACCAATTGTCATGAGTAATTTTCTTTTTATGATTATCACCAAGATCTTGGCTACTCATTTGGGGTCGATCATTTCGCTTAATTATCTCCTACGCATTTGGGTTTATTCCGGGAGGCAAATTAATGATTGTATCACCATGGTCTCTGAAGGGTTTAATGTCTTGCATGGTCAAACGGATAAAAATATGATCTTGAAGATTGATATCCGTAAGGTGGGGTTTCTTAGTGCATGTTTTGCGCCGGTTTGGTTTCTGAGAGATTTTTATTCACTGGGTGGATGTTATTCTTCGGTCGTCCAGAATATCAGTGCTACTTAATGGGATGCCGGTGGGGTACTTCTCCTATTTTAGAGGGGTCAGGCAGGGTGATCCTCTATCCCCGTTACTTTTTTGCATCGCGGAGGAGGTACTTAGTAAATTTATTGAGGCCGCGGTTGCTCAGAATCGGTTAGGCCCGTTCATTGTGCCTAGACAGATCATCTTCCAATCGTCCATCTTATATGCGGATGATATTGTTATAATGTGTGGGGCTTCTTCAGTTAACGCCTGTATCCCTGCTTCAGATCCTCACCCTATATGCTGATATCTCGGGCCAAGCTTTCAACCCTCAGAAATCTAAAGTTTACTTTGGTTCCCGGGTCTCATCTCATGTACGTGGGAGGGTTCAAAATATCATGGGGATCCAGCCCGGAGCATTCCCTATGGTATATTTAGGTGCCCCGATTTTCAAGGGCGTCCCTAAGGTTGCAGATTTCCAGCCCGTCTTTGATAAGGTAATCCTCAAATTCAGAAGATGGAAAGGTTCTTCCCTTTCTCTTGCTGGTCGAGTTTGTCTTGTTAATTCGGTGATTACTAGTTCATTTGTGCACACGGTGATGGTTTACAAATGGCCTCGATCCTTGTTCAAGCAAATAGAAAGGGGCATGCATAACTTTATTTGGACTGGGGATGTTAATGCCAAGGGGTCTGTGGTGGTTAATTGGAATCGGTGTTGCACGTCTCGGGCTGAAGGAGGGCTGGGCGTTCGATCGATTGTGGTGGCTAATACTGCATTTTTTATGAAATTGGGCTGGAAGGTTATGAATTTAGACTCGGTGATCTTCAACACCCTTAGGCGCCGCTACTTGACGGCGGATGGGGCGATCCGTCGGTCGTTTATCCCTTCTTCTATCTGGGCTGGGATTAAACCTTGCATTTCGGATTGTTTGAATGATTCTTGTTGGATCCCATGGGCTAATTCCGAGGTATTATTTTTGGATTGACAACTGGCTGGGTTACTCTATAGTAGAAAGAATTGGTATCCCACAGGAATACAGACACTTATTTCATCATCGCGTTTCAGACTACTTCTATGACGAGTCCTAGCACTTCACCTTCTCATTTGTGGAGACATATTTGGATCTGTCCGAGATATTGTGCGTGTCATAACCCAAAACATTTCATTTTAATTTTCGGGCTAATCATTCATAAGCATAGTTACACATATTTTGGCATTTTATATTCACACTAGAATGCATGCAAAATCATGAAGTTTTCGGTTTAAGTGTCAATATGTATAATATATTTGTAAATTACACATGGTAAACTTAGAGATAATGAGTGGCATAAATGTGGGTATCTAGGCATTATTATATTAAAAATAAATAAATAAATAAATAAAGTTGTGCAAATATATACACTATTTGTATCATTAAACATCATATATATATATACATATAACTCAAAGATACGAAAGTCTTTAAGAGAATTAAAAATGTATAAATTTGTTAAACCCACACAAGTAACACGTGTAGACATTTAGCCTTATATACATACAGGTGTAACTTTCACATTATTAGAGATTAACTAATGGATATTAGATATACTATATATGGGTACATACATATATAATATATATTAATTTGTGTATTAGTACTACTTGTCACCGCCTTATATCATGATGTCTTAGAGGATAAGAAAACGAACAAATATATTTTAAGAAACAAAACACACACACACACTACGCATAGTCGTAAATAGACGGGTTCTAATTCAAGCCATTAGGTAACAATTCTTCCATAAATTCTTTTAATAAGGTCATCCTTGTTCCATGTTATTTAATTTTTAGTTATGGATGTTGAATTAGGAGACTAATTGATTATAATAATCTAGAATTGACTGTGTCTAAATTTAATAAATTTAAGATCAGTTTGCTAAATGAATGAATTGGGTTGAATTCATCCGTAAATTAAGAGGATATGGAGAAGCATCAGGTTATAAGTTAATAAATTAGTTTATCACGTTTTCCTTGAACCACATATTAGCATAGAAAATAGAACTTATTATAGAATGAAACATAAAATGAAAATAAAGTGAGAGAGAAACATGGGTTATATAGAAGGAGATAATCAATATCTGCAAATTAGTGGTTCCCTTGTTTAATTTGGTCACTAATATAAAATCTATTTCTATGATGATTTCATATTTGTAGAAATAAGAAAGTCTGTAGTACATATAGCGATTAGTGGTTAATGGTAAGGACTTCTAAATAAAATGGTTAATTTCTAGAAATAAAGTGATATTTGGTATGCATTCAATTCGTATTCCAGTGGGGGAAGAAGGTCTGTAGTGGTATATGATTAAGGATTATCGAATTGATTTTTGACCTTAAATTTAGCTTGTAATTACTGATTATGGAATTAAAATAAATATATTGATAAACTAGATTAAATCTAGAGACAATTTAAGTGGATTATCATGCATATATTAATTTAGAGTTACAACAAGAAAATAGTTAAAATGAGATAAGTACTTAAATAAGCTATGCCCCTGTTTTCCGTCTAGCGTAAATCTGCTGCAGGTTTTGCCATTTTGACCAATTTGCTTTCGCAATTTGGACATTATTAAAACATTAAAGTTGTAGATAATTGAATTTGGGTTCTAGGAGCACTTGAATCACCCTAATATCATTTTTGTACTGAAAAGTATGGGAAATATACTAAAGGCTGCCAAGGCTTGAATTTTCATGCATTTTGAGCATATAAAACACGCTTTATCTTTATTAAGGTGTGAATCAGGCTAAGACCTTGGACAAGGAAGTTTCGTTAACCTTATACCATTTGATATTCAATTGCATACAGAGTCATAAATTTTTGAATAAGATCGAGTAATATATATAAAAATGAAAAAGAGAGTTGTCATGATCACATGCTATCATCGCTAACCAAATATAAGCCTGGAAATAATGTCATAAAACCAAATGAAATGGTCACAAGTTGACCAAATGGTTGAATGGTTGGGGCCTCATTAAAACCTCCCAAGGTAAAACCCACCCTTGTGGGAAAACCCTTGAAAGAAAAAGAGTACCCCCAGGAAAGAAACATGCGCAAAAAAAAAATGGTAAAAGAAACCTGAAGCGATGACGCACTAAGTAACAAACCTATAGTTGGATTGGCCAACATAGTTATCGATGAGATATTGCGAAGCTCGTGGCGGGGCGCCCCACCATGTGCCACCCTCCGTCTTCTTGCTCGGATGTCGGCAACCCGATTGCCTTCCCAAAAAATGTGAGACTACGAGATCCATGTATGCGAGAGGTGAAGTGTGTGGCGCCAATAGCTAAGATGGCGCCACGGGATTTCCGTCGATCTTTTCTCCGGCCAAGTTCACCACATACATCGAGTCCGACTCCAGGCAAAGTTTTGTCCAACCCTTAGCAAAAACATACTAAATTGCCCATATTGCTGCGATAAATTTAGCCTCAAACGTGTATCCCGAACCACAATGATGAACAAAGTAGCCTCCAAAGAAACCTCTACAGATTCCTAAGACTCCGGAAGCAATGAGAGTGCCCTGCCCCTGATGCGCTTCCATCCGTATTAACCTTAATCCAACCCGGGAGGGGTTTTGCGATTAACCTCCACAATCTTTGATACTTTTCTAGCCCTACCAGAACTTGCAGAACGCCTGTCCAATGATGATGATTCTACAATGAGTACTCGAAGATGAGCAATTGCCGGATCCAAAGTGTCCATATTTTGTTGTGAAAAACCAACTCGTTGCGGATATGCCATATGAGCCATATGCAGAAAGTATAGCCACACGCCAAAGGAAAGTAACCTGGTCAAAATGAAACATCATTAACCGCACCAAGATAATTCATTGAAACTATATGCCTCAAAAGGGTGAACCTTGAATGAATCAAAGATCCATCGCCAGAGCTCCCCGCAAAGACACAAGAGACAAATAAATGGTCAACCGATTTTGCCGAATCCCGACAAAGAGCACAAACCGAAGGGCCAGTAAAACTTCCCCTAGCTCCTAATAAATCCAGGACTGCCAGTCGGTTGTGAATAGCACGCCACACCACCACCGATCTCCGTTCTGGGATGTGTTGCGACCAAATCCAAGAACCCCACTTGACTGCGGGGTGATGGGGACGGATGTGATTATATGCTGCCTTCGAGGTGACCAAACCATCCTCAGAGTTCAACCAAACTCGTGTATCTCTGGAATCCGACGCTATAGGGACGCGTACTATAGCCCAGACCAGATCCAGATAAGCCTCCACGAACGAAAAGGTAAAGTGCCAGGTCCCGTCATAAAAATAGTCCGAAATGCGCTGATGAAATAAGTATCTATAGTCCTATGAGATGCCAATTATGTTTGCTATAGAGTAGCCCAGCCAATTATCAATCCAACATAAAACCTCGGAATTAGCCCGTGGGATCCAACGAGAGTCATCCAAGCAAGCCGAAATGCAAGGTTTAATCCCAGCCCAAATTGAAGAAGGAATAAAAGACCGCCGAATCGCCCCATCCCTTGTAAAGTAACGGCGCCTGAGGATTTATTCCAATTTCATCAAGAAAGCCGTGTTAGCCACCACAACCGAGCGGACGCCTAGGCCCCCTTCATTCCTAGGCGTGCAGCACTTATTCCAATTCACCACCACCTTTCCCTTAGTATTCACATCCCCCGTCTAGATGAAATTACGCATGGCCCTTTCCATTTGCTTGAGTAGAGTACCGGGCCATTTAGAGTCATAAATGACATACAAATAAGTTCATTAATATTACATATGCGATTTTTATTTGGTTATGCATATTTGTATGCTAATAGGTCGAAATCACAATACAGGAGCAAGTAAGGCCAATTAGGCAAAGTCATCGAATAAGGGCACCACTTGTGAGTATAATCTTTTAGCCTGTTATTTGACTTGTGTGTTTATATAATTGATATGTTTGAATGAGTTGCTTATTTGTTTAGCTATGGCAATTAGAAGCTTGTTGTGCTCTAATGTGAATTATATGACTCTCTTTGGTGATATTGTGATGAAATTGAGATATATGATCTCTATGTGATGACATTGAAATGGAATTGAGATATATGATCTCCACTGATGTTATGGATATGAAAATGAGATATGCAATCTCTCGATGTTATTGATAGGGAAATGAAATATGTGATTACAGAAAATGCATTCATCAGAGATTAATGGATTCTGTTATGGCCGCTAATGACCTTGAATCATGTGTTAAAGAATTACAGATATCCAGAAATTCTGGATTACAGAGTACCGTACGGCCACCCCGAGTTCACTAAACTCTACGTGAATTAAGAATTACAGAGTGCCATGGCCATCTTTGTGATCACTATATATTCTTGGTATTAGTTGGCCCATAACAAGAAAAAGAATATGATCAAGCACGTGCATTTTATGTGTTTATGAATACTCAACAAAAAGTGTGTGAAATTATTACTAATGATGTGCTTGTGTTATGTTAAATAACTCGTTCGGATTATACTTGCTTGAGCTTGCAACTCACCAAATGCAATATTATCAATTTTTAGTTGTTGTAGCTAAATGTTGATCCATGAGGTGTGATGGAAGTTGAAAGCATGGATCAAAGATCAATTTTCCTTCTCCCTCGGCTCATCATTTGCATATCATATAGGGAGTTTTATTTTGATATGTATATAAAGGGCACGATCGTTAATGTTCTTAATATGTATGAATGCACATATGTGAATGAGTCTTTTCAAATCGTTTTGAGTAAACGCTTCCGCTTGAATCGAAAAGGTTATAACCTCGATGATTAATATATTAATCTCATATGATACTTATGAATTATATTTTTATACGATATAAATATGTATTACAAGGGTAAGGGCGTTACGATTTAGTTTGGTATCGAGCCCGGGTAGGGGTTCTAGATCATGGCATGACATGTGTATTATCATTAAATGTTATACAAAGGTTACAATTCTGTCATATTATAGGCAAAAGGTTGTGAGTCAAGAAGCACATGTACATAATGATGAGCAAAGTGTTCACGGAGGGGAAGGAGCAAAATTGAGCAGTCACACTCATCTCATTCCCCTACGCATCATGTCCATGGAATACCTGCTCATTTGGGTATCCACCTTATCCATTGCTAAATCCCCACGAACCCGTGAACAAAAGTATGATAAACTTAGAAAAATGGGAGCCATTGATTTTGTGGGTACTACTTGATCCAAGAGAGGCGAAACATGGCTGAAACGAACGAAAGGATTCTCAATTTGATGAAATGTACTCTGAAGAAAAGTTTGATTATGCGAAGATCACTCCTTCAGGAAATGCGTATGATTGGTGGGAGACTATACCTCATAGTCTTTTTCAACCACCTGTATTGATATGGGATGATTTTCTAAGAGAATTTCATGATACATACTTGCCGGAGGTTTACAGAGATCGAAAGAAAAGGAGTTTCTTGAACTTAAACAGGAAATCGATCGATTCTTTAGTATGAAGTGTTGTTTAATCAGCTTTCTCATTATGCCCCACATATGATAGCCACGAAAAAGAATAAATGTACTAGATTTGAATCGGACTCCGGTTTGCTATTTGAAATCGTATTACACCTGAGATATGGAGTCTTATAGTAAGCTAAAAGTCGCATAATACGTCTTTGAAATTGGAAGTCGAATCAAAACAAAACTTTCAATAATAATAAGAAGAGCGGGTGGTGACGAAACGGAGGATTTAGAAATAGAAAGGAATTTACGGGCGCCTACACGAGGAGCTTCTCGAGTAGTTCAAAAAGTGGTAGTTTTAGGGGTACAACATCAGCCAGTAAGAGTGTTGGTTCTACACCACTAGTCCCCACATGTGCACATTGTGGTAAAAATCATTATGGAGAATGTAGATTGCTTACAGGAAAATGTTTTAGATGTGGCGAACCTGGACATATAGCAAGGAATTGCACAAAATCACGTGAGGAATCCACCGTTGAGCAAACTAGATTTAGTGGTTTCAATCCTAATAGAGGTAGAGGTCGAGGAAGATTCGATATAGGAAGAGGCACTAGTGCAGTGGAAAGTCAAGTGAGCAGACAACAAGGCCCAGCTCGAGTTTTTGCATTGACACAGGAAGAAGCTAAAGCTGCACCAACCGTAGTTACTAGTAATCTTTCAATCTCTGATACAAATGCTTATGTTTTATTTGATCCAGAAGCAACACATTCATTTGTTTCACAATCATTTGCATCACATTTGGGTAATAAACCAGAAACATTAGGCTATGATTTACTGGTTCGAACCCCAGTAGGGAGTGTGGTGATTGTAAATATTGTATATCGTGATTGCAAAATTTTGATGGGTGAATCGAAATTGAGTGCTAGTTTACTTGTTATGCCCTTAAGAGATTTTGATGTGATTCTGGGTATGGATTGGTTAACCGAACACCATGCTAAACTGGATTGTTTCACTAAAGAAATCGTGTTGGAGCTTCCTAATCAGATGCAGATTGTATTTAAATGAGAAAGAGAAATTTTGCCTACATGTATAATATCTCGCATCTACACTCACAAAATGATTAAGGAAGGTTGCGAATGTTACCTAGCACATGTATTAGACACGCGCTTATGTGGTTTGAAACTTGAAGACACCCTACAAGTTAGAGAGTATCCGGATGTGTTCCCGGATGATTTACCTGGATTACCTCCGATAGAGATATAGAGTTCACCATCGAACTACACTGGCACAAAGACCAATTATTCCTCATTATCGAATGGCACCGTTGAATTACAAGAATTAAAGGCGCAATTACAAGAATTGTTGGACAAAGGGTACATTAGACCAAGTGTTTCGCCATGGGGTGCACCCGTGTTGTTTGTTAAAAAGAAGGATGGTACACTCGAGATTGTGTATAGATTATCTAGCTTGAATTGAGTAACAAAGAAAGAATAAATATCCATTACCTAGAATACATAATTTATTTGATCGATTTGCAAGGTGCTAGAGTTTTCTCAAAGATTGATTTGAGATCGGGATATCACCATTGAAGATTACAGAGGGTGACATTTCAAAAACAACTTTCTAACAAGGTATTATTAGTTTTTGGTAATGCCTTTTGGTCCGACTAATGCACCCGCCGTATTTATGGCATTGATGAATAATGTGTTTAGACCCTATCTAAATAAATGTGTTATTGTCTTCATTGATGATATCCTGGTATATTCTAAATCACGAGGAACACGAACAACATTTGAGAATTGTCTTTTGCAAACCTTGCGAGAGAAACATTGTATGCAAAACTTAGTAAATGCGAATTTTGGTTAGATCAAGTAATCTTTTTGGGACACGTTGTTTTCGGTGACGGTATTAAAGTTGATCCACGAAAAACGAAGAAGTGATCAAGTGGGAAAACCCAAAAAGTGTTACGAAGTTCATAGTTTTCTAGGTTTAGTGATACTATCGACGATTTGTTGAGAATTTTTTGCTTATTGCAACTCCACCGACAAAATTACTACGAAAAGATGTTCCTTTCAAATGGACAAATAGTTGCTAGAAGACTTTCGAAGATTTAAAGAAAAGACTTACCACCGCCCCATCTTGACTATTCCTTCAGTCTGGAAATGGATTTGTTGTTTACTGATGACGCTTCTTACCAAGGTTTAGGATGTGTTTTAATGCAACATGGTAAGGTTATTGCTTATGCTTCTCGACAACTTAAACAATATGAAATATCTTACCCTACGCACGACCTTGAATTAGCTGCGGTTGTTTTTGCGTTAAAGATATGGAGACATTACTTATATGGTGCCACATTTCAAATTTTCACTGATCATAAAAGATTGAAATACTTATTGAGTCAGAAAGAGTTGAATATGCGTCAAAGAAGATGGCTTGAATTGCTGAAAGATTATGATTGCACTATTGAATATCATCCAGGGAAGGCTAATGTTGTTGATGATGCTTTGAGTCGAAAATCTTATGGTACTATTTCTTATCTCTCGGTGCATGCTTTACCATATCTGCTAGATTTGAGAAAGATGAATGTTGAATTGAATGTAAATGACATGGGTGTTATATTTGCTTCGTTTTGTATTCATCCTGTGATGATTGAAAGAATTAAACAAGCACAATTTCGTGATGACTAACCAAGATTGCGTAAAAGTGAAACAAGAAAAATAGTACATCATTTGTTCTAAATGATGATGGTAGTTTGACAATCAACAATCGACTTGTGTCCCCGATGTTGATGGCTTAAGGCATGAGATAATGGAAGAAGCTCACACCGCACCATATACCATGCACCCAAGTAGTACAAAAATGTATCAAACTTTAAAGAGCCATTATTGGTGGCCCGAAATGAATGAAGAAAGATGTAGCCGAGTATGTTTCAAAATGCTTAACTTGCCGCCAGATTAAAGCCGAACATCAAGCACCGGGGTAAACCGCACCCATTACCTATTCCCCGTTTGGAAGTGGGAGCGTATTACTATGGATTTCCTTTATGGTCTAGCTATGACACCAAGGAAAAATGATGCAGTTTGGGTCATCGTTGATCGACTAACAAAGTCAGCTCACTTTTTGCCATTTAGATGGGGTTCTACTCTAGAAAATCTGGCGAAACGATATGTAAATGAGATTGTTAGACTACATGGTGTACTCTTGTCTATTGTTTTGATCGTGATCCTCGTTTTACGTCTAGATTTTGGGGTAGCTTACAACAGTATTAGGTACTAAGTTACATTTTAGTATCTTGCATTTCATCCACGATAGATGGGCAATCAGAGAGGACTATTCAAACTGTAGAGGATATGCTTCGTCTTGTGTTCTCGAATTTAAAGGTTCTTGGGATGAATACGTTGCGTTGATGGAATTTGCATACAACAATCAACATCATAGCAACATTGCTATGGCGCCTTATGAAGCATTATATGGTAGGAAATGTAGGAGTCCGGTGTGTTGGGACGAAGAGGGAATACGATTCGGAAGGCCCGTGATCGATTCAAGACACAAATGAAAAAGTGAAAATAGTTAAAAGTCGATTAAAAGCAGCTCAAGATAGGCAAAAGAGTTATATTTATCAAAGATAAAGGCGGGAAATGGAATATGAACTTGGGAGAAAGTATTTCTCCGTGTTTCCCCTTAGAAGGGTATTCTCGGATTTGGAAAGAAAGGTAAACTAAGTCCCCGTTATATCGGCCCATATGAAATACTTGAAAGGGTCGGACCATTAGCTTATAGGCTTACCTTGCCACCTGAATTATCCCAAATTCATAGTGTTCCATGTTAGTATGCTTCGTCGATCAGGTCGGACTGGCCGCATGTTCTTCGAGATGAACCATTGAAATTGCCGATAATTTGAGTTATATTGAAGAACCAAATTGAAATAGTGGGGTACAAAGAAAAACAACTTAGAAACAGAATGATTCCATTGGTAAAAGTATTATGGAGAAATCATTCTAGAGAAGAAGCTACATGGGAAATGGAACAACATATGAGAGAACAATATCCGTGGTTATTTATCGATGCAGTACAAATTTCGAGGACGAAATTTTTAAGGGGGAAAGAATTGTCATAACCCAAAATATTTTATTTTAATTTTCGGGCTAATCATTCATAAACATAGTTACACATATTTTGGCATTTCATATTCACACTAGAATGCATGCAAAATCATGAAGTTTTTCGGTTTAAGTGTCAATATGTATAATATATTTGTAAATTACACGCGGTAAACTTAGAGATAATGAGTGGCATAAATGTGGGTATCTAGGCATTATTATATTAAAAATAAATAAATAAATAAAGTTGTGCAAATATATACACTATTTGTATCATTAAACATCATATATATATATATATATATACATATAACTCAAAGACACATTGACTTTCGTAAGGATATAGCTAAGAGAATTAAAATTGTGTAAATTTGTTAAACACACACAAGTAACACGTGTAGACATTTAGCCTTATATACATATAGGTGTAAATTTCACATTATTAGAAATTAACTAATGGATATTAGATATACCTATATATGGGCACATACATATATAATATATATTAATGTGTGTATTAGTACCACTTGTCACCGCCTTATATCATGATGTCTTAGAGGATAAGAAAGGGAACAAATATATTTTAAGAAACAAAACACACACACACAATGCATAGTCGTAAACAGACGGGTTCTAATTCAAGCCATCAGGTAACAATTCTTCTATAAATTCTTTTAATAAGGTAATCCTTGTTTCATGTTATTTAATTTTCAGTTATGGATGTTGAATTAGGAGACTAATTGTTTATAATAATCTAGAATTGACTGTGGCTGAGTTTAACGAATTTAAGATCAGTTTGCTAAATGAATGAATTGGGTTGAATTCATCCGTAAATTAAGAGGATATGGAGAAGCATCAGGTTATAAGCTAATAAATTAGTTTATCACGTTTTCCTTGAACCACATATTAGCATAGAAAATAGAACAAATTATAGAATGAAACATAAAATGAAAATAAAGTGAGAGAGAAACATGGGTTATATAGAAGGAAATAATCAATATCTGCAAATTAGTGGTTCCCTTGTTTAATTTGGTCACTAATATAAAATCTATTTGTATGATGATTTCATATTTGTAGAAATAAGAAAGTCTGTAGTACATATAGCGATTAGTGGTTAATGGTAAGGACTTCTAAATAAAATGGTTAATTTCTAGAAATAAAGTGATATTAGGTATGCCTAGTTCAATTCGTATTCCAGTGGGGGAAGAAGGTATGTAAGTGGTATATGATTAAGGATTATCGAATTGATTTTTGACCTTAAATTTGGCTTGTAATTACTGATTATGGAATTAAAATAAATATTGATAAACTAGATTAAACTAGAAACCTAGGGATAATTTAAGTGGATTATCATGCATATATTAATTTAAAGTTACAACAAGAAAATAATTAAAATGAGATAAGTACTTAATTAAGCTATGTCCCTGTTTTCCGTCTAACAGAAATCTGCTGAAGTTTTTGGCCATTTTGACCAATTTGCTTTCGCAATTTGGACATTATTAGAACATGAAAGTTGTAGATAATTGAATTTGGGTTCTAGGAGCACCTGAATCACCCTAATATCATTTTTGTACTGAAACTTATGGTAAATATACTAAAGGCTGCCAAGGCTGGAATTTTCATGCATTTTGAGCATATAAAACACGCTTTATCTTTATTAAGGTGTGAATCAGGCTAATAAGACCTTGGACAAGGAAGTTTTGTTAACCTTATACCATCTGATATTCAATTGCATATAGAGTCATAAATGACATACAAATAAGTTCATTAATATTACATATGCAATTTTTATTTGGTTATGCATATTTGTATGCTAATAGGTCGAAATCACACTACAGAGCAAAGTAAGGCCAATTAGGTAAATTCATCGAACTTGTGAGTATAATCTTTTAGCCTTTGTTATTTGACTTGTGTGATTATATAATTGATATGTTCGAATGGATTGCTTATTTGTTTAGCTATGGCAATTAGAATCTTGTTGTGCTCTAATGTGAATTATATGACTCTCTTCGGAGATATTGTGATGAAATCGAGATATATGATCTCTATGTGATGACATTGAAATGGAATTGAGATGTATGATCTCCACTCGATGTTATAGATATGAAAATGAGATATGCGATCTCTACTGATGTTATTGATAGGGAAATGAAATATGTGATTACGTAAAATGCATTCATCGTAGAGATTAATGGATTCTCATTATGGCCGCTAATGACCTTGAATCATGTATTAAAGAATTACGTATATCCGAAATTCTGATTACAGAGTACCGTCACGCCCACCCCGAGTTCATCGAACTCTACGTGAATTGATCACGATATATTCTTGGTATTAGTTGGCCCATAACAAGAAAAAATATGATCAAGCACATGCATTTTTATGTGTTTATGAATACTATGAACAAAGTGTGTGAAATTATTACTAATGATGTGCTTGTGTGATGTTAAATAACTCACATCGGATTATACTTGCCGAGCTTGCAACTCACCAAATGCAATGTTGTCAATTTTTAGTTGTTGTAGATAAAAGTTGATCCATGAGGTGTGATGGAAGTTGAAAGCATGGATCAAAGGTCACCGGCCGACTGAATTCATCCTCCTTCTCCTCACCATCATTTGCATATCATATAGGAGTTTTATTTTGATCTCGTATATAGAAGGGCACGCGATCGTTAATGTAGTGTAATATGGATGAATGCACATATGTGAATGAGTCTTTGCTAAATCGTTTTGAGAACGCTTCCGCTTGAATCGAAAAGGTTATAACGATGATTAATATATTAATCTCATGCGCAATGCAAATTGTCTGCCCTATGAATTATATTTTTATACGATATAAATATGTATTACAAGGGTAAGGGCGTTACAGTGCGAGTCCCCATTGCCCCTTCCTCGAGGGATACGCGGATATGGCTGAATTCGGAG
This sequence comes from Rehmannia glutinosa, assembly GCA_016081115.2. NCBI lineage: Eukaryota > Viridiplantae > Streptophyta > Magnoliopsida > Lamiales > Orobanchaceae > Rehmannia > Rehmannia glutinosa. The sequence goes on along the minus strand of JABTTQ020002489.1, from coordinate 160,217 downwards.
GATGGGATGGTTACTTCGAAAGTAGCATATTCTCATATACGTCCCCATTATCCGACGGTCAAATGGGGTTCTTGGATTTGGTCGCAACACATCTCGGAACGGCGATCGGTGGTGGCATGGCAGGCTATCCACAATCGATTGGCTGTCTTGGATTTATTGTGGACCAGGGAAAGTTTTACTGGCCCCTCGGTTTGCGCTCTTTGTGGTGCATTTGCAGAATCGGTTGACCATTTATTTGTCTCTTGTGTCTTTGCGGGGCTCTCTGGCGATGGATTTTTGATTCATTTAACGTTCCCCCATTTGTGGCTCATAGTTTCAATGAATTCATGGTACGGCTAATGAACTTTCATCTCAAAGAGCATGTTGCTTTCTTATGGAGAGTGGCTATCCTGTCTACATCCGCTCATTTGGCATATCCAAAATGAGTTGGTATTTCACAAAAACTCGGGCGGTGGAGGCAAATACTCTACATCTTCGGTTCTCATCGTTGAGTCATCTTCTTTAGATCGAGGATGCATGCACAATGACCAACAAGACCTCCTAATCCTGCGTGAGTCTGCGTGTTCCTCGGCGGGCTAGACAATACCAAAGATCATGGAAGTTAATTGGCAAAAACCCCTTCGGGATGGATCAAGGTGAATATGTATGGTTGTTCTTCGAGCGCGGCAATCTCACAACTTCCGGGTTTTCCTAATTGTAGAGGTTTCTTTCGGGGTGTTTGTGAATCGTTGTGGTTCGGGTTATGCGTTTGAAGCGGAATTGGTCGCATCAATGTGGGCGGTTCACTATGCTTTTGTCAAGGATGGACACAACTTTGGGCCGAGTCGATTCGATCTATGTGGTGAACTTGCTGGAGAAGAGATCTGCATTTGAAGTCCTATGGCGTCACCTTAGCAAGTGGCGTTACCCTTTGCATCTTCTTGCTCATATGGATTTGGTGGTGTCACATATTTTTCGGAAGGCAATTGGGTGGCGGACATGCTTGAGCAAGAAGACGGATTATGGTACATGGTGGGCGTCCCGCTTTGAGGAGCTCGTACATTATCACAACAAAGACCACGCATCGAGGGGCCAATAAAACCCCTAGGGCGCAATAAGTTCAAGATCGCCAAATGATTGTGGATAGCTCGCCACACCACAATCGAACGGCGTTCCGGAATGTGAGGTGACCAAATCCAAGAACCTCAATTGACCATAGGAGATTGAGGCCAAATATGCGAATACGCCACTTTCGAGGTAATATTCCCATCATTAGAGTGCATCCAGACCCGCGTGTCCTTCGAGGAGGGGGCGATGCAGACGCGAACAATATCCCGGACAAGATCTAAATAAGCCTCAACAAACAAGAAGGTGAAATTACAGGACTCATCGTAGAAGTACTCAAAAATGCATTGCCCAAATAGATATATGTACTCATGCGGAATACCAATTCTATATGCAATGCAGTAACCCAACCAGTTGTCAATCCAAAATAATACCTCGGAATTACACCCAGGGATCCATCGGGACTCGTCTAAACAATCCGCAATACAAGGCCTAATCCTAGTGCAGACCGAAGAAGGAAGAAACGATCGTCGAATAGAGCCGTTCGATGTCAAATAATGTTTCCTGAAAATCTGGAAAACCACAGAATTCGAATTCATAACCTTCCAACCAGTTTAATCAGAAAAGCACTATTAGCCACAATAATCAAGCGAACACCCAGGCCCCCTTCTGCCGGAGGCATAACTTCGAGCCCAATTGACCGCCACCGAACCTGTGAACTTAACATCACCAGTCCAAATAAAGTTACGCATGGCTTTCTCCATTTGCTTAAGCAAGGATCTCGGCCACTTGTAAATCATCATCGTATGTACAAAGGAGCTAGTAATTACAAAATTAACCAAGAAGATTCTACCAGCAAGAGATAGTGCCGTCCCTTTCCATCTTCGAAATTTCAGGATAACCTTGTCAAAAACATGTTGCAAGACCGCGACCTTTAGAGCACTTTTAAAGATTGGGGCTCCTAAATAAACCGTAGGGAAGGCCCCTAAGTGAATACCCATAATAGTCTGGATACACCCACGCACATAAGTAGAAACCCGAGTGCCGAAGTAAACTTTTGATTTACGAGGATTGAAGGCCTGACCCGAAATATCAACATACATCATGAGGATCTGAAGAAGGATATGAGCGTTAGCCAAAGAGGCCCCACACATAATAACAATATCATCAGCGTAGAGAATCGAAGAGGGAAAGATAATATCTCTAGGCACAATGAACGACCCTAGCTGATTCTGAGTCACCGTTGTCTCAATAAATTTGTTCAGAACTTCCTCTGCAATGCAAAAAAGTAAAGGAGATAAAGGATCACCATGTCTAACCCCTCTAAAACAAGAAAAGTATACCACAGGCGAACCGTTTAGTAAGATCGAAATCCTGGATGACTAAAGAATGACTTCAATCCAATGAACGAAGATCTCCGATAAGCCAAACCGATGCAAAACGTGGATCAGAAAACCCCAATTTAAAGTATCAAACGCTTTGCGGATATCAATTTTCAAGATCACATTATCATCAAGCTGACCATGCAGAACATTGAAGCCTTCAGAAACCAGAGCAATACGATCATGAATCATGCGCCCAAAATAAATCAAATTGCATAGGAGACAAATAGGGAGGAATGATCAAGCCCAACCGAGTTGCCAAAATCTTTCTAATAACCTTGAAAAGAAAATTACTCATAACGATCGGACAAAAGTTGTCAATAGTATTCACATCTTTAGTTTTCGGAATGAGAGCCATAAAACTAGCATTCAACCGCAAAGGAAGGGTCAAACTAGTGAAGAAAAAATGGACAGCGGCGATAACATCTGCTAAAATAATGTCCCAATAGTGACGATAAAATATCCCATTGAAACCGTCAGGGCCAGGAGAACTATCCGAACCCAGATCAAAAACTACCTCCCGAATCTCCGAATCCGAAGGAATAGCCGTTAAAAGAGCATTATCCGTTGCCACCACCTTCGGAGATATGACTTGATCAACCATAGAATAGTCCGAAATGGAACCCCCAGAGTCCGAGAAAATCTCCTTATAGAACAAGGTAATGTGATTCCCAAGAACAACTGGATCATCTGAGAAGTCAATCATCAAACCCTGAATCCCCGAACGGCTCTCCCGAATCTTACAACGATGATGAAAAAATGTTGTATTACGATCCCCATCCTTAAGCCAGGCTGTACGAGCTTTCTGCTTTAGGAATTTAGATTGCAATAACAACGTTTTGGAGCGCTTTGGGCTTCAAATTCCAATTCACGAGGGGCAGCAGAGAAACCCAAAGTCTCAATATCCGCTTGAATCTAACGAACTTTCTCCATCTGGCTATCCACCTTACAATTAACATTACCAAAAACATCTTTATTACAAACCCTAATAGTCTGACGTAACCTTTTGAGCTTCCACATGAAACGTAGGAGTGGGTTAGGGGAAGGACATGGCTAAACCCATGAGGAGACAACTAGATCCCAAAATAAATCATGATAAACCCACATGCGCTGAAAATGAAACGGAACCGAACCCCTGCTAATTGAGGACGAGAAAGAAACTAATAGGGGATGATGATCCGAACCGGTATGAGGAAGAACCAAACCCTTAACCACTTGCCAAAGAGAGAAAAATTGACAAGTGGCTAGGGCTCGGTCCAATTTTGCCTAGAGAAAGGAGAGGGGTGTACGGGTGGTGCACCAAGTAAAAGTATTACCCGTAGTGGGTACAGAAAACAAACCAGCATCATCCAAAAAGCCCCTGAAGTCCTGACAAGAAGCTTGGGAAAGAGTACCACTGCCCAATCTCTCATGGTGACCCAAAACAACATTAAAATCACCAAGGAGCAACAAATCATCAAGACCCAAATTCATCAAATCCAGCCAAAGCGTGCGACAGTCAATATGATTACATAAACCATGAACCAAACCAATATGAAAAGTCAGAGAACCCCACTGAACCTGAAGAACAATACACTGAGATGAAACCAGAACATGTTGTAAAATAGAGATGCCATGATTACAGAAACCCAAGATATCCGCCCGACTATTAGAACAAAAGTTCTGAGTCACAAAACTCAAACCCAAACTAGTCCAATAAGAATCCGAAATCGAGTTAATGTCCACCTTAGGCTCACAAATAGCCAATAAAGACGGTTTATGCTTATAACATTATGAGAAGCAATGTTCCCAATACCCCGGATATTCCAGAAGATGCAATTCATTGAGAAATAGGTGGGGAAGCAACCCGTGGTGAGCGCACGGAAGTGTCAGAAGTAATATGGTCCTTAGGATCAGACGCATGAGAATTAGATACATTGTCAACGTAGTCCGCCCAGTATTTAGATGTTGCAAAATCTAATTCCTTAGGCCCTATAGAATCTGCAATAATCGTGAGGTCATGAATAACGGAGATGGACCCTGAGTAACAGACTGATGCATCTGGGACTTGGCTGTATCGAGGGAGCTTTCCCGGAACGCTATGCTAAGAGTGCGAATACGCTTTTCCAGGGGATGTTGTATCATCAGAGGCAAACTACGAGGGTCAGATAAGGCAAAAAATGAGCCAGTGTTAGAAACTGGGGGCTTAGGGACGGATTACTAGTAGGCAGAATCGGAGTGGAGTCCCAGGAATAGGACTCACGGGTATCATCCGTGGCAAGAGCCTTAAAAGCATTACCAAGATGAATATCATTAGGGCAAGTGACTATGGCATAGGATGGAGATCCAGCCCGCATAGTCGAACCCGTATTTTCCATAGAGTTATCAATGGCCTTGCCCTTGTCCTTGGCCTGAGGCACTGGATGATAAATTTTGCGAACTCTAGAATGCCCCCTTCGAGAGTTAGGGCGTCCATCAGGGGCTCTGGATCGTCACAAACTAGGACGTTCTTCTGGAGCTGAGGACCCCGTAGAGGTAAGATGGTAGGAAGAGGTCGAGTGTCCTGTAATATTACAGTTAGAACAGAACTCAGGGAGTTTCTCATAGCTAACCAACACAAACGAACATTGGCCAACCCGTTCTACCATAATAGGATCTTCCAATGGCTTTGCAAGGTCTATGTCAACCAACACACGAATAAAATGACCAAGGGAGCCATCTAATGATCGCTGATCAATTTGAATCGGATTACCAATAGCACTGGCGATCCCCAAAATACTATTGGGATCAGTATTCCAAACTAAGCTCAAAAATTCGAACCCAAACACCGCAACGGAAGTGTGAACCTTGTATGGTTGAATCCAACCCATGGAGAAAGACAAATAGTTCCGGGTTAAGCGCCCAATTGATGCGTAAATGAGCACGGGATTGATCCTGCGCATTAGAAAATTTAAAACAAAAATAGCCCTTGCCCAAGGGAATTAGTTTCCAATCATTTTTAATGCCCCATAGCTTGGAAAGCCGTTTATGCAAAAGCATAGTAGGCCAGGGCTTGTTACACTTTCCCAAAATCACCCGCCCAATCAAAGAGTAAGAGAATTTGACAAGACGCTGCTGGTAAACATTTTCATCAACAGTCACAAAATAGTAATCTCCCATCTTTATAGGTTTAAGAATAGAATTAATCTTGCCCGAAACTATATGAGAAAATGAAGTAAGATTACCTGGGGCCTGGGGAAAAGTTGAATCCATAGGAAGGGAATTACTTGAAACAAATTTAGCAAAAATGTTACCCAAATTATTATTAGCATTATGAGCCGAAAGTTGGGGGTTCGATTCATGAGAGCAAAAGTGTTACCCAAATTATTATTAGCAATCTGAGCTGCATCTTTGGGAGGGCATGCAGGAGGAATGCCATGAAGATTACAGACAGCAGCCAAGGGGTCATCACCCCCTGGGAGAGGCGGCCTTGGTGGGAGAAGTTACAGCCGGCCCCCCATAAGAGCCCACAAGGGGGCCAGCCACCCCATGGCGTGCGGCTGCCATGGGGGGAAGGAGAGCGGCCGCCCCCTAAGTTGTGGCAAGGGGTGCGGGGGGTCCAAGGAGGTGGTGATGGCCTATGACTTGGACGATTGCAAGTAATGTTCTGGGGCCACCAAACCCAACAATTGAGATGCCATAGGAACTTCTTTGCGGTCGGAGGAGACGATGTCAAATTGTTTTGGGATACCACACCATGCACGTCTAGGGTTTTGGTCGAGTTGGCTAAAGGAGAAACCGTAGGGTGAGATTTTGTACAACCACAATCAAAATTCGAAGTGAGCCGTGAAGTGCCAATCCGCCATAGCAAAGACGAAAAGATTGGACGGAGAAAGATCGAAAATCAAGAGGTCGACAGAGTGAGGAGGAGAGAGGGGAGAGCATGTCGACGGCCGTTGTTGTTGTTCTGTTCCTTGATATATAAATATTCAAGAGGTAAAGTTGATACTACTCTCTTTGTTTTCGGAAAAGGGCAAGATTGCTTATTAGTACAAATTTATGTTGATGATATTATCTTTGGTGCTACTAATGAGTCTCTTCGTAAGGAATTTTCTAATCTCATGCAAGGTGAATTTGAGATGAGCATAATGGGAGACCTCAACTTCTTTCTTGGACTTCTAAGAAAACAATGCCAAGAAGGAATTTATATATATATATATATATATATATATATCCCAATCCAAGTATACCAAAGAACATACAAAGAAGTTCGAAATTGAAGAAAAAATGACCGTTGCTACTCCAATGGAAACCAATATTAAGCTTGACAAAGATGAAAAAGGCAAGTCAGTTGATGAATCAAAGTATCGAGGTATGATTGGTAGTTTACTTTACTTACCGCAAGTAGACCCGATATTTTTCATGTCGTATGCCTATGTGCTCGATTTCAAAGCAATCCCAAAGAATCTCATATGAGTGTCGTTAAAAGAATTTTTGATATTTGAAAGACACTATTTCATATGGCTTGTGTTATCCGAAGAATGAATTTTTTTTTATCAAAAGGATATAGTGATTCGGACTATGCGGGAAATATTGATAATTGCAAAAGTACTTCCGGATCTGTCAATTTTTAGGCGATTGGCTAGTATCGTGGTTTTCAAAGAAGCAAAATTGTGTATCCTTTTCTACGGCCGAAGCTGGATATATTTTTGAGGCCTTTTGTTGTACTCAACTTCTTTGATGAAACAAACTTTAGCGGATTACAAATGCTCTTTCGAAAATGTTCCTATTTTTTGTGACAATACGTCCGCTATAAACATTGCTCAAAATCTGATTCATCATAACCAAACAAAATATATTGAAGTTCGACACCATTTTCTAAGCGATTGTGTCTCTAAACAAAAAATTGATATGTGTTTTGTTCCGTCTCAAGATCAACTCGCGGATATTTTCACAAACCCTTTAGCCGCCGAGTTTTTTACTTCAACTCGAGCTCGTTTAGACATAATGCATATCGAATAAGGTCAATGATTGCATTTTGTGCGCTTTTAAAACTTAGGGAACCTATTCGAACACCTGGTTAACCGGTCGCCCATGTCAATTTCGAGTTTAAGTGGTCTCTGTCCTCTCAATCCGGTTTATTCGTTTATTTTCGCACCCTTTCGCCCATTTCACACAATCACTTAAAATGATTTTCTCTTGCAATTCTTGCTACATTGGGCTATATTATTCATCTTCTCCGATCAATTTGTAAGTTTAATTCCCTTTTTAATCTCAATTGGGTTGAACGTTGAGAATGTGCTTTTACTTGATGAATTGGTATAATTATTGTATGATTGAGATGGGAATTATGAATGTTGATGAATTGCGACTGTAGAATTAAGATTGGTGTTGAATTTTTGGGCATGATTACATTTACAAATGTTATGTACAACTTCGATTTTATCATATGCATGCCAAGTGTTCGATAAAATGTCTCAATGAATATTTCATCTTTAACATGAATAGTTCAAATGAACTTCTACAAACTTTCTTCTCAAAATTTCCCTTACAATTTGAAATTTTAAGCTTTCTTTCCAAAAGCATGATAATTCGATTCAATGCGCCGTGATATATTTTTATGATGTTTTTATCGTGCTAATAGCCTTTTTGATGATTCCAAAGGGAGAGAAAAATGAAATAAGCTCATAAGCTTATATTTAGATCAAAGGAGTTAGAAAAAGCTCGCGAAAAAAAGCTATAAGCTGCGGATGAAAAAGCCATAAGCCGTAGATGGAATTTAGTCCAATGGATGCATGATGGAATTTTAATTGTGACTACTTTGAATTCTTGTTTTTTTGAATAAAAGCGAATATATATATATAAGGAAAATAGAGTTGTCCCGATCACAAAGTGACGACTGTAACCAAAAATAAGCCTGAAAACATTGTCAGAAATAAAAATGAAATGGTCACAAGTCGACCAAATGGTGAATGGTTGGAGCCTCGCTAAAACCTCCCAAGGTAAAACCCACCCTTGTGGGGAAAACCCTTGGTAGGAAAAAAAGAGTACCCCCATAAAGAAAGAAGGCGCCCAAAAGAAAATAAGAGAAGCCCGAACGCATTAATTGACAAAACCTAAAGTTGGACTGACCCCATAAGTCTTCGAAGGAGAAACCGCACAATCTCCTCCGCGGCGGGACGCCCACCAAGACCCATGTCGACCGACCGCTTACTCGGATGTACCGCCACACGATTGCCTTCCCGATAGATATGCGAGACTACCCGGACCATATGTGAAAGCGAGATGAAGAGTGTAACGCCACTTACTAAGATGATGCCAAGGAACATCCATGGATCTCTTATGAAGCAAGTTCACCACATAAATAGAATCCGACTCAAGCCAAAGTTGAACCCAACCCTTAGCAAAAGCATAATGCACGACCCACATAGCTGCCATAAGCTCCGCCTCAAACGCATATCCCGTGCCACAACGCTCCACAAAATAGCCCCGAAAGAAGCCTCAGTAATTCCGAGAAGATGCCCGAAGATGTAAGAATTCCGGGCGCTCTAGAAGCATTACCGTCCGTATTTACCTTGGTCCAGCCCGGGAAGGGGTTTTGCCAATTAACTTCCACAATCTTTGGAGATTGTCTAGCCTGCAGGACCCACAATCTACAAAGTATGAAAAGGTCATCTTGATCATTGTTCATGCATCCCCGATCTAAAGAAGCAGATTCGATGATAAGAACACGAAGATGTTGGATTGCCGCATCCACCATCCATATTTTACTATAGAAGACCATCTCATTTCGGATATGCCAAATGAGCCAAATGAAGGACAAAGAGCAGCCACACGCCATAAGAAAGCAACTTGTTCACTAAAATGAAAGTTCATTTTTTTAATAAATTCAAATATATATAGAAAATGAAAAGAGAGTATTCACGATCACAGTGATCGGTAACCAAAAATAAGCCTCGAAAACAATGTCATACTCGCAAACTAAACGGTCACAAGCCGACCAAATGGTGAATGGTTGGGGCCTTGTTAAAACCTACCAAGGTAAAATTCACCCTTGTGGGAAAAACCCTTGGCAAGAAAAAGAGTACCCCCCATGAGTGAAATGCGTCCAAAAATGGGAAAAGAAACCTGAAGCCCGGGCGCACTAGGTCACAAACCTATAGTTTCACTGGCCAACATAGTCATCAGTGAGATAATGTACTAGCTCAGGAGGCGGGATGCCCCACCAGATACCGTACTCCGTCCTCTTGCTCAACATGTCTGCCACCCGATTGCCTTCCCGAAAAATATGTGAGACCACAAAATCCATATGAGCGACAAGATGCAAGGTGTATCGCCAAGTGCCAAGGTGGCGCCATGGGACCTCGGCAGATCTCTTCTCCAAAGAGTTCACCACATACATCGACCGACTCGGCCAAAGTTGTGTCCATCCTCGACAGAGGCATACTGAATCGCCCACATTGCTGCGACCAATTCAGCTTCAAATGCATAGCCCGAACCACAACGATTCACGAAATATCCCCGAAAGAAACCTCTCTGATTCCGGGAAAACCTCTAAGTCGTGTGAGATTACCTCGCGCCCAAAACGCCATCCGTATGCACCTTGATCCAACCCAGGAGGGGTTTTTACCAAGCTAACTTCCACGATCTTGGTGCATGTCTAGCCCACCCCGAAATCGCAGCCTACATAGGATGAGAAGGTCCTGTTGGTTAGGGGTGATCATAAGTTTTAAAACCGCCCGAACCGCCTGCATCGCACTGCCGCGTTCATTATAATTTATGACCAAAACTCGATTCAAAATATTAGATAGAAACCGCATCAAGCATTGTTGGTGCGGTTATGGTTTTAGGTTTTGAAAAACCGCCAAAACCGCACCGCACCGCACCTCTATAATTTAAGGTAAAATAAAATGTTGTTCTTTAGTCTTTAGTTATATAGTTAGACAATAAATATATTAAGCACTAATTTTATAAATGATATAATTAGATTCACACTTTGTATACTAAATTATAATAAATTTTACGTTCTTTTAATATTGTTACAATGCATTATGTTTTGCATTAAAATAGAACAACATTACATTGCATTATATATTTAATGTAATCGAAATAAAAGATATTGCAATATGCATTTTATTCACAAAAATATACATTGTTTAAAAAAATCACTTTTCAATTAGAATATTTTTCTTTAAAAGATCATAACAAAATTATATTAATTTATCAATTATATAATTTTTTGTTGATTAAAACCGCAAAACCGCCGCTACCGCCCGCCACCAATTCAAACCGCACCTTCGGTTTTACTTCATAAAACCGCGATTTGAAAATTTTATTTAACCGAACCGCATATAGCAAATCGGTTTGAAATTTACTCAAAAATCCATAAAACCGCACCGTGATCTCACTTTGATCGTTTGGTCGTTGTTCATGCATCCCCCGATCCAATGAAGATGATTCAACAATGAGAAACCAAAGGTTTAGAATAGCCGCATCCACCATCTAGATTTTGTTGTGAAAAACCAATTCATTTCGGATATGCCAAATGAGCCAGATTCAGGAAAGGATAGCCACACGCCAGAGGAAAGCAACCTGCTCACTGAAATGAAAGTTCATTAGCCACACCAGGAATTCATTAAAACTGTGAGCCTCAAATAGGTGAACGTTAAACGAATCAAAAATCCATCGCCATAGAGCCCCTGCAAAGACACATGATACAAATAAATGGTCAACCGATTCTGCAAAAGCACGACAAAGAACGTAAACCGAGGGGCCAGTAAAGCTCCTCCTGGCCCATAATAAATCCAAGACAGCCAATCGATTATGGATAGCCCGCCACGCCACCACTGAACGCCGTTCCGGGATGTGTTGCGACCAAATCCAAGAACCCCACTTGACCTCCAGATAGTGGGGATGAACGTGAGCATATGCTGCATTCCAAGTAACCAAACCATCCTCCGAATATAGCCATACACGCGTATCCCTCGAGTTCGGGGCAATAGGGACTCGCACGATAGCCCGGACCAGATCCAAATAAGTCTCTACAAACGAGAAGGTGAAGTGCCAGGTCCCATCATAAAACTAGTCCAAAATGCGATGGTGAAATAAGTGTTTGTACTCTTGTGGGATACCAATTATGTCTGCTATAGAGTAACCCAGCCAATTATCAATCCAAAATAATACCTCGGAATTAGCCCCTGGGATCCAACGAGAATCATCCAAGCAAGCCGAAATGCAAGGTTTAATCTCAGCCTAAATAGAAGAAGGAATAAATGATCTCTGAACTGCTCCATCCACCGTCAAATAGCGCCGCCTAAAGGTGCTGAAGATCACCGAGTCTAAGTTCATGACCTTCCAGCCCAATTTCATCAAGAAAGCCGTATTAGCCGCCACAATCGATCGGACGCCCAACCCCCCTTTAGTTCGAGGCGTGCAACACCGATTCCAACTAACCACCACCGATCCCTTTGAATTAACATCCCCAGTCCAAATGAAGTTACACATAGCCCTTTCCATTTGCTTGAGCAAGGTGCGGGGCCATTTGTAAACCATCATTGTGTGCACAAACAAACTAGTAATCACCGAATTAACGAGACAAACACGACCAGCAAGATCTGACAGCGCAATCACCTCGACGAAGATGACGTCCCAGAAGTGGCGATAAAATATCCAATTAAAATTGTCTGCTCCTGGCGAGCTATCTGAATCCATATCAAAAACTGCCTCCTTAATCTCTGAATCCGAAGAAATGAGTGTCAAGCTAGCATTATCCAACGCCCCTACCCTGGGGGAGATGACCTGATCAACTATATCATAATCCGCAATGGTACCCCCAGTATCCGCGAAGAGCTCCTTATAAAAGGAAATAATATGATTCCCAAGAACCGGTGGATCATCAGTGTAACTGCCATCAACCATAAGACCATGAATCCCTATGCGTCCATTACGAATCTGGCTACGACGATGAAAAAATACTGTGTTGCGATCCCCATCCTTAAGCCATGCCGAGCATGCCTTTTGCTTAAGGAATTTAGATTGTAATAACGTGTGAGACAGCTCCTGCTGGGCACCATCTCCTTATCCCGACGAGCAACTGTATAGCCCAAAGTCTCAATATCTGCCTGAATCTGACGAACTTGCTCCATTTGATACTCCACCCTGCGATTAACATCCCCAAAAATATCTCTGTTCCAGACCTTAATAACCTGCCGCAACCTTTTGAGCTTCCACATGACGCACAATAGAGGGTTGGACGTGGCGCAAGGAGCAGCCCAAGAATTATTAACCAAATCCCAGAATGTGGCATGATAAACCCACATACGCTGAAAACGAAATGGGACCAGACCCCTGCTGATGGAAGATGAGCAAGAAACCAAAATGGGATGATGATCGGATCCAATGCGAGGGAGAACTAAGCCCTTGATAACTTGCCAAAAAGAGAAAAATTGACAAGTGGCTAGGGCTCAATTTTTGAATAAATGCGAGAATATATATATAAAAATGAAAAAGAGTAGTCCTGATTCAGTGATCGGTAACCAAAGTAGTAAAGGTCGGAAGAAAGTTAAAGAACATAACGAAATGGTCACAAGCCGACTAGATGGTCTGAATGGTTGGGGCCTCGTTAAAACCTTTCAAGGTAAAACCCACCCTTGTGGGAAAAACCCTTGGAAGGAAAAAGAGTACCCCATGAGTAAATGCGTCCAAAATAGAAGAAACTAGAAGACGAGACGCACTAGCTAACAAACCTATAGTTGGATTGGCCAACATAGTCCTGAGTGATGGTCGCGATTATAGCCACCGGGGTGCCCCCACCACGTAGCCTCGTGCGATGTCTTGCTAAGAATATCCGCGTGCCGGTTGCCTTCCTTAAAGATGTGTAAAACCACCAAGTTCATCTAAGAGAGGAGGTGCGAGTGTATCGCCACATGCTCGGATGGCGCCAGGAACCTCTGTGGATCTCCTCCGCAGCGGCCCACCACATAGACCGAGTCGATTCGGCCATAGTTGATTCCAGCCCCTCGCGGCGTAATGAATGGCCCGCATAGCCGCCATTAACTCCGCCTCAAAAGCAAAACCCGAACCACATCTTTCCACAAAGCACCCGCGAAAGAACCCTCTGCAATTGCGAAAAACTCCTGGAAAGCGTGAGATGCCTGGCGAACCCATTGTGGTGTCGTCGATGTTAACTTTAATCCACCCGGCAAGGGTTTCTTACGCTAAGTAACCTACACAATCTTTGGGGCCTGTCGTGGCGCCAGAACCCGGCCGACGGAGAATGAGAAGGTCCCTTTGATCATTGTGCATGCAACCTTGGTCCAAGGAAGATGACTCCAAAATTAGAACACGAAGGCGTAGGATGGCCGCCTCTAATGTCCAGATCTTGTCATGGAAGGTCAAGTCATTTCGATTTGCCAGATCAGCCAAATACCGGATAACACCGCAACTCGCCAAAGAAAAGTGACTCGCTCACCGAAATGAAAACTCATTAAACGCACTAGGAATTCATTACGAATAAGTAAATTCTCGCAAGGCGTTGTTGGTAAACAATTTCATCTATAGTAATGGAATAGTAATCTCCCTTTCTCGACGAGGTTTAGGGATAGAGTTGGATTTACCGAAAACAATTTGGGAAAATGGGGCGAAGTTACATATGGTCTCGTAGTGGAACCCAAAGGGTGTGTACCGAAATAATTTTAGCAAAAGTATGTCCCAAATTAGGATTGGGAATATGAGCGAATGTCACAAGTTCGTTTCATAGTTGGGTGTCCGTGACAGAGAAGTTCCAAAGAACTCGAGGAGATATCTTGGGATCAGAAATCGGATGGCATGCAGGAGGAATGCCCTGAGGATGGGAGACTGGGGCCCAGGGTCATCACTCCCCTGGGGAGGGACTACTCTACAGGGCCCGGCCCCTCCATGGCCATAGGCAGCCATGGGGGTAAGAGGAGCGTCCCCCATAACCACTGCATGGGGGGGACCACACCCCCTGGGGCTGCTGCTACTTGTTTCTCCAGCCAGCGCGACGCAGTAAAGGTCTGCAAGTAATCTTCTTGGGGGATTAAGCCAACAAGAGTGATCGACGAAGAAGGAGGGCTTGAATGTTTGGAGGTTGGCAAGAAATTCGACGGGATGCCCAAATATGCGAACGGCGACGCGCGAATAGCGGAGGGCCCATCGTGAGATTTTTCGCCATTCCACCGATGCAGCAGCGCGTCGCCGGAGTGCGCGACCCCCTGAACTACTGTGTTGGCTGCTATCGACGAGGAAGAAGCTTGCTGCTTCTGAACTGAAGGAATGAAGTCCTTGGGATTTTTCATCGCCTGAAAGCTAGCTTCCACCGCTGCAATTGGTGCGTCACGTAGTTATGAGCGATGGCGTTCATCTGTTCCATGTAAGTCATCGTCGTTCGAGTTTGTTGTCTAGGGTGTGATGGAGGTGCGAAGTTCGAAGTATATCCAAACCAGGGAGGCTCCGCCTTTGTAGCAATCGAAGAAGATGACCGGAAAGAGACAACAAGGCTGCTGGCGATCGTGATCAAAGAGGAAGAAATTTTCTAGAGAGAGAAAATTAGGGTTTTTGTCTTGCACATCGTGATCGTGGCTAGGGCTCGATCCAACTTAGCCAGAAGGAGGGATAGAGGCCTTCGGGGGGAGCACCAAGTAAATAAATTCCCCATAGTCGGCACCGCAAACAAACCAGCATCCTCTAAGAAATCCCTGAAATCCTAACAAGAGGCTTGGGATAAACTACCACTGCCAGAACGCTCATGATGTCCCAAGACAACGTTAAAATCCCCAATAAGCAGCAGATCCATAAGACCCAAATTTCTCAAATCCAACCAAAGCGCACACTGAGCAATATGATCACACAAACAATGAGCAAAACCAATATGAAAAATCATAGAACCAAATTGAACTTGCAGAACAATACACTGAGAGGAAGACTAAACCTGACTTTGGAAAGAAATACCAGCATCACAGAAGACCCAAATACCCAGACGTCCGCTAGCCCGGAAGTTTTGAGCGACGAACCTCAAACCCAAGCTACTCCAATAAGAATCCGAAATCGATGAAATGTCCACATTAGGCTCACAAATAGCTAAAATAGAAGGCTTATGTTTTTGACATGTCGCCTTAAGAACATTACGAGAGGCAATGTTCCCAATCCCTCGGATGATCTAGAAGATGCAATTCATTGAGACGGTGGAGGGGTGGTGCCCATGACAAACAAGAAAAAAACAGTGTGGCGTGATGTAGAAGCTGCCATTGAGAATTAGCCACTTCATCTCATAATCGCCCATCGTTTTGAAGCCGCAAAGTCCATCTCGGCAGCCTTGGGCGGTCCGTTTCAATAGCAATGTCATGGACTGGAGGTGATGGACCCGTAGTAACACTCAAGCAATCTAGAGTTAGCCGAATCCAAAGAGATATCCCTGGAAAGCACGTTTAAGAGCACAGATAGCCATTCCCAATGGATCTTTGAACCATAATAGGCATAATAGTGGAGACAGCGCCAAAGTTGGAAGTAGGGTCCACAGGGGGCGGTTCCCTAGCCGGATAATCGACTAAGAATGTATGGATGGTTGATCGGGGAATCGTCTAAACCATGTGCCTCAAAAGTATTACCTAGGTGGACATCTATAGGGCAAGTGGCTATTGTCTTTGGTAGGGGAGCCTACAAATGGCCTTGCCCTTGTCCTCTTGCATAGGGCGATAAACTTTCAAACCCTGGAGCGTCCTCATTGAACTGAATTCAGACGTGTTGATGAGGCCTAGAACGTCCATTGTCTAGAGATGCGTGCCCTTCCTTAGTTGAGTTTCCCGCAGATTAAGACGGCAAAAAACCATTGGGTGTCCTAACATTACACTTCAAAACATAACTCGGGGAGTTTCTTATAACCGACCGACACAAAGGAACATCGCCAACTCATTCCACCATAATGTGGTCCTCCAATAGCACTGGCGATCCCCAGGATGGTATTGGGATCCCAAAGATACTCCAAACTGAGCTCGAATATGCACCCAAACACTAGCCACCGATGTGTGTACTTTGTACAGATTGAAATCCGGGACCCATGGAGAGAGCCGAATAGTTCCTGGATTAAGCGCCCGATTAATACGTATTTGAGCTCGAGCCCCATCCTGCGCATTAAAAACTTGACACAAAAAAATCCCTTACCCAAGGGGATTAGTTTCAATCATTTTTAATTCCCCATATTTCTGATAGGCGTTTATGCAAAGGCATAGTCGCCCATGGCTTGTTGCCTTTTCCTAAATCACCCTTCCAATCAATGAATAAGAAAATTCGGCGAGGCGTTGTTGATAAATGTTTTGATCGATAGTAACGGAATAATAATCTCCCTTTCTAACAGGTTTAGGGATAGAATGGGATTTTCCAGAAAGTATATGCGAAAATGGGGTGAAATTACCTGGGGCCTGCGGAGTTGAATCCATAGAGTGGGTAGTACCTGAAACAATTTAGCAAAAGTATGGCCAACATTGGATTGAGCATTAGTATTATGAGCCGGATGTCGAGTGTTCGATTCATAATCGGATGTCATTTGGGCCGAGCTTCCAGCAATCTGAGGTGCATCCTTAGAAACAACTTTTGGGCCACCGCCTATGGATGGGATCCCATGCAGACGGCAATCGAGGTCCAGGGGGTGATGGGCCTCCCTGGATGGGAGGACAGTCGCCGGCCCCTCATAAGAACACATAGAGGGGCCAGCACCCCAGTGGTAGTTGGCAGCCATGGGGGCATAGGGACGTTCAACCATCATATGTGGAGGGGGCGAGGCCCCCCTAATCCCTTTGCCAAGAGAAACAACGGACGAAGGGAGTGCATGCAAGGGCTGCAAGTAAACCTCTGGTGGGACGATGCTTGCCTGTGGAAGAATTGAAGAAGACGAACTGGAGTGGTGTTTAGAGGGAACGAAGTTCGCTGGAATCCCAAAGCAGGAAAAAAACACCGCCCTCCCATTGCCGTGCTGTGAGGTGCCGCGTGGTGGACGTATGCTGAGTCCAGGCATTCTTATCAGAAACCCTAGAATCGTTCACCTTCAATGGAGGTGAAGTTGCATAATCTAGAGGATGCGTCATCATCGCGAGGGTAGAAGCGGCCCCCAACGGCTGCGGCAAGAAAGGGAGATGGGGGCGCGCCCCCTTGAACCTTCCACACTTGCGTCTTCGCATGGGATGTCTTTGGCGGGCGCATGTACATCTCTCCCGCGGATCAGGCCGGCTGCATCATACGGTGAGGGGGACGGGCAAGGGGTGGACTTGGATGGCACAAAATTGGAAGGCAGCCCATAGCAAGAGAACGCTGCAGACAAACGATTCTACTCGCCATGGCTAGCGACACTGCGCACAAAGGTGGACAATCAACGGGCTGGGGTCTTGCATGATAAGGCACAAAGTTCAACGTTAAACTAGAAAAAGTGAGAAATTCCGACGAAGCCATGGAGGGCACGACCGGCGATGGCGCCTGAGGCAAAGGAAGGGCGAGTGGACAGAATCTAAGAGCAGAATCGATATTTTTCTATTTGTAGAGTTTTCAATTGTTTAACACTAAAGTGATTGAATAGATAAAAACTTAATTTATCTCACAACTGAATTCTTATTGACAGGGGGAACTTTTAAGCTCTTGAACTTCAAGCTAAAATTGTAAAAGCTGAGCTTTTAGTTGATTGCTTCTTTGCCTAATTTTGTCTAGCATGTTGATATAGGGAGCTTTTATAAAATGTTTTGAAAAATCTTTGCTCCTATCCTTATGTTTCTTAATCATGAAAAGTGTCGGCTAAAATGGATAGTTGTTTTTGATCGGAAAAACTTATTTCGTTTTTTAAAATCGACCTTCTAAAATTTTTTGGTTTGTAATCATCAAAAAGGGGGAGTGTTTATGATGATATTCCGCAATCGTGGATCACATTTAGCTCACGGGCAAGACTCGTCCATCCCTATTATTTCTTCTTTCTTCCCGATCAATCGATATCTGCTGTTGATGTTTTGGCGGATAAAAACTACAGGAAATTCGCCAAAAGTCATGCGTGATATGAAAAGGGGTCCTCTAGGCCTGCCCTCCGGTGCTGTTGGAAAATCGAGAATCGGAATATTATGAATAAGGTTGTTTCAAAGTCTTGGGTCGATGAAGTTGAGAAGGAATCCCGGAGGATAATAACTAGGCTCCGCACGGGGAGCAACCTAATATCCAAGGAATATTCTTCATTGGAATGTTAGAGGATTTCAAATGATCTCTCTAAAGCGACGCTCCGTCATCATCGCTCAACTATCAAACCTCGATTGGCTTTGTTTGGTGGAACCTAAAATAGATATTTCCTCTATTCAACCCTCTTTTCTCGGATGGCTATGGGTCTCTCTTTACTCACGATCAATCACCGGTCTGGTATGAGTTCTAACATTTGGATTTTGGTTTCTAACCATTTCACCTCGGTTTTAGTGTTATACATGACGAGCAATTTATCATTGTTCAGCCGGGTTTTTCGGTGAATACTACGCTTTTTGGCAATATTTTCCAAAGATAAGGAGTCGGTTTTGTCTGCCATTGCTTGATTCAGGAGAATATCGCCATTGATGGTTAGCCGATTTAATGAACAAAGAATACGAGATGTTATGTCAAAAATCAGAAATGCTTGGCTAAAGGATGGGGATCGAGAATACTTCTTATTTTCACTTGCGGCTAAAATTCAAAAATGTCGAATTTGATTTCCTATCTTAATATCAATGGTGAGCTTTGTAAGGACCCTTACTATCGCGAGCATGTGGTTCATTACTATGAGAATCTGTTCACGGCATCTTTTTCTCCCTCCGCTCTCGTTGGACCGTATCTCCATTTTCATTGATTCCAAGGTCACCCCAGCCCAAAATCTTATTCTCACTTGTCGTCCCTCTCCCGAGGAAATTAAGCAGGCGATATTTGAGATGGATCATGCGAGTGCGCCCGGTCCCGATGGCTTCCCAGGTAAATTTTATCAGTTCGCCTGGGATGTGGTGTTGGCGGATGTGGTTCAGGCGGTTCAAAATTTTTTTGATACGGGCGTCCTCCCTCTGGACTCTAGTTTTGTTGTGCTCATTCCTAAGGTTTTGGAGGCAGTTAGAGTTGATTATTTCCGGCTCATTGTTCTTAGTAATTTCTTGTTCAAAATTATTAATAAAATTATCTCCTGCAGATTGGCTCTGTTCTGTCGGCTATCATCTCGCCGATTCGATTTGGTTTTATTGCAGTAGTTGCATTCATGATTGTGTTACTATTTCTTCCGGTGTATTAACTATTTAGATCGGCGGGCGTACGGTGGTAATATGGCCATCAAGGTGGATATTAGCAAAGCGTTCGACACCATTTCTTGGGACTTTCTACTTCACGTCATGCGTGCCTTTGGTTTTTCTGACAGGCTTTGTGGTTGGATTTCTAGTATTCTTGATCGCTAAACTACCGATTTTGTCTTGAATGGGTCCCCGATGGGGTATTTTGGTTGTTCGCGAGAGTCCATCAAGGGGATCCATTGTCTCGCTGCTTTTTTTACATTCTTTGAAGAGGTATTGAGTAACCTCATTCATCAAAGATGCTCAATCTGGGCGCTTTATCTAGTATTCGGCAGGCGTGGGATTTCTTATCCTACTCATTTATTATATGCGGACGACGTGATTATTTTTTGCCAAGCTTCCACAATTAATGCAGGAGTTATCTCTCGCATTCTATCGGATTACGAAAGACTTTTCGACCAATATGCTAATCGTGACAAATCTACCATTTATTTTGGTAAATTTGTTCGTCGAAAACGGCTATTATTCGTGCTTGGGATAAACTACCACCGCTTAACGCTCATGATGTCCCAAGACAACGTTAAAATCCCCAATAAGCGGCGATCCATAAGACCCAAATTTCTCAAATCCAACCAAAGCGCACACCGAGCAATATGATCACACAAACCATAAGCAAAACCAATATGAAAAATCATAGAACCAAATTGAACTTGCAGAACAATACATTGAGAGAAAGACCAAACCCGACTTTGGACAAAATACCAAAGATCACGAGAAGACCCAAATACCCGGCGTCCGCTAGCCCTAAGTTTTGAGCGACGAACCTCAAACGCAAGCTACTCCAATAAGAACTGATATCGATGAAATGTCCACATTAGGCTCACAAATAGCTAAAATAGAAGGCTTATGTTTTTGACATGTCGCCTTAAGAACATTACGAGAGGCAATGTTCCCAATCCCTCGGATGATCTAGAAGATGCAATTCATTGAGACGGTGGAGGGGTGGTGCCCGTGACGAACAGTAAAAACAGGAGTGTGGTGTGATGTAGAAGCTGCCGATTGAGAATTAGCCACTTCATCTGCATAATCTGCCCATCGTTTTGAAGCCGCAAAGTCCATCTCAGGCGGCCTTGGACGATCCGTTTCAATAGCAATGTCATGGACTGGAGGTGATGGACCCATAGTAACACTCTGAAGCAATCTAGAGTTAGCTGAATCCAAAGAGATATCCCGGAAAGCACGTTTAAGAGCACGGATAGGCATTCCCACTGGATGCTGAACCGTAATAGGCATAATAGTGGAGACATCGCCAGTGTTGGAAGTAGGGTCCATGGGGGCCCTAGCTGGATAATCTGACAGAGAATGTATGGATGGTTGATCGGGGGAATCGTATAAACCAAGTGCCTCAAAAGTATTACCTAGGTGGATATCTATAGGGCAAGTGACTATTGTGCAGGTAGGGGATCCTGCAAACGGCCTTGCCCTTGTCCTACTGCATAGGATGATAAACTTTCAACCCCGGAGCGTCCTCATTGAATCTGAATTCGACGTGTTGATGAGGCCCTGGAACGCCCATTGTCTAGAGATGCGTGCCCTTCCTTAGTTGAGTTTCCCAGCATTAAGATTAAGACGGCAAAAAGCCATCGGGTGTCCCGTAACATTACACTTCAAAACATAAATCGGGAGTTTCTTATAATCGATTGACACAAAGGAACACTGGCCAACTCATTCCACCATAATGTGGTCCTCCAATAGCACTCGGCGATCCCCGGAGGATGGTATTGGGATCCCAAAGATCTCCAAACCGAGCTCGAATATGAAGACCCAAACACTAGCCACCGATGTGTGTACTTTGTACGGATTGAAATCCGGGACCCATGGAGAGAGCCGAATAGTTCCTGGATTAAGCGCCTGTTAATACGTAGTTGAGCTCGAGCCCCATCCTGCGCATTAAAAAACTTGACACAAAAAAAAAAATCCCTTACCCAAGGGGATTAGTTTCCAATCATTTTAATTCCCCATATTTCGATAGGCGTTTATGCAAAGGCATAGTCACCCATGGCTTGTTGCCTTTTCCTAAAATCACCCTTCCAATCAATGAATAAGAAAATTCGGTGAGGCGTTGTTGATAAATGTTTTCACCGATAGTAACGAAATAATAATCTCCCTTTCTAACAAAGTTTTAGGGATAAAATGGGATTTTTCAAAAAGTATATGCGAAAATGGGGTGAAATTACCTGGGCTGCGGAGTTGAATCCATAGAATTAGGGTAGTATCTAAAACAATTTAGCAAAAGTATGGCCAACATTGGATTGAGCATTAGTATTATGAGCCGAATGTCGAGTGTTCGATTCATAATTGGATGTCATTTGGGCCGAGCTTCCATCAATCTGAGGTGCATCCTTAGAAACAACTTTTGGGCCACCGCCTATGGATGGGATCCCATGCAGACGGCAGCCGATCGAGGCCCAAGGGCCATCACCCCCACGGGAGGGCGTCCCGGATGGGAGGGGCGATCGCCGGCCCCTCATAAGAACACATAGAGGGGCCAGCACCCCCGTGGTAGTTGGCAGCCATGGGGGCATAGGGACGTTCAACCATCATATGTGGAGGGGGCGAGGCCCCCCTAATCCCTTTGCCAAGAGAAACAACGGACGAAGGGAGTGCATGCAAGGGCTGCAAGTAAACCTCTGGTGGGACGATGCTTGCCTGTGGAAGAATTGAAGAAGACGAACTGGAGTGGTGTTTAGAGGGAATGAAGTTCGTCGGAATCCTAAAGCAGAAAAAACACGCCCCTGTTCGATGGAGGTGAAGTTGCATAATCTGAGGATGCGTCATCATCGTCGAGCGTGATTCCACCGCTGCAACCGAAGAATTACTGGAGTTATGCGACATGATGTGCAACTTCTCCGCATGTCTAGGCTGTGAAGGAGGTGCAAAATTCGAGGTATAGCCGTAAAAGGCTGGCTCCGCCATGGAGCAACCGGAGGAGACGACCGGAAAATTCCAAAAGGTATAGCCGGTCGTGAGTTTACAGAGAGAATCTCAACTCGACTCTTTTTTCTAAAGCTTTATACACCATGATTGCTTTTTTTATCCATGTATATCTAAAAGACTTTAGTGTCTCCTAAAATGAAAGTTCATTAAACGCATCAAAAATTCATTAAAGCAATAAGCCGTGAAGGGGTGAACGTCAAATGAACCGAAAATCCAACGCCAAAGAGCCCCTGCGAAGACACAAGAAACAAATAAATGATCAACCGATTCTGCAAAGGAATAGCAAAGAACACAGACCGAGGGGCCAATGAAACTCCCCCTAGGATGCAATAAGCCCAAGACCGCAAGCCGATTGTGAATGGCGCGCCATACCACAACCGACCGGTGTTCCGGGATGTTAAGAGACCAAATCCAAGAACCCATTTAACCACTGGGGAATGAGGATGAATATAAGAATAAGCCGCTTTAGAGGTAACATTCCCATCATCAGAATTCAGCAAAACACGTTTATCCCGCGAAGGAGTAATGGGGACACGAACAATATCCCGGACCAGATCCAGATAAGTCTCAACAAATGCGAAAGTGAAGTGCCAAGACTCATCATAAAAGTAATTTGAAATGCGCTGCTCAAATAAATATATGTACTCTTGAGGAATACCAATTCTGTTTGCAATAGAGTAACCCAGCCAGTTGTCAAGCCAGAATAAAACCTCGGAATTCCCTCAAGGGATCCAACAAGAGTCATCCAAGCAATCCGCGATGCAAGGCTTAATCCCATTCCAAATAGACGGGATGAAATTCCTACATGGCGAACCGTCCGAAGTCAAGAACCGGATTCTCGAGAGTTTTGAAAATCACAAGATTGTAAATTCATAACTTTCCAACCCAACCATTAGGAAAGCGATGTTAGCCACATAATGGATCGACGCCCAAGCCCCCTTCGAACGAGGGCGTGCAACAACGACTCCAATTAACCACCACCAACCCTTAGAGTTCACATCCCGATCCAAATAAAGTTACACATGGCTCTTTCCATTTGCTTGAGCAAGGATCGAGAAAATTTGTAAATCATCATCTTGTACACAAACGAATCGGTAATCACCGAGTTAACTAGGCAAACTCGGCCAACAAGAGACAAAGAGGTTCCTTTCCATCTTGAAATTTAAGAAGAACCTTATCGAAGATGGGCTGTAAATCCAAGCCTTGGGGGCACCCGTGAATATCGGGGCTCCTAATAAACCGTCGGGAAGGCCCCGGTATATACCCATGATAGTCCGAACCCGCCCACACACATAATTCGAGACCCGTGAGCTAAAGTAAACTTTAGATTTTCGAGGGTTGAAAGCTTGACCCGAGAAATTTGCATATTTGGTGAGGAGTGAAGCAGATACGAGCATTAGCGAATATGTTCCACACATAATTTTTGAATAATTGCGATATTCTATATAAAAATGAAAAAAGAGTATTCCTGATCACAGACTGATCAGGTAGCCAAAAGAAAGCCTGAAAACAATGTCAAAAAGAATGCGAAATGGTCACAAGCCAACCAAATGGCTGAATAGTTGGGGCCTCGTTAAAACCTTTCAAAGTAAAACCCACCCTTGTGGAAAAAACCCTGAAAGGAAAAAGAGAGTACCCCCCAGGCGTCCAAAAATGAAGAAGCGGCACGTGCTAACTAACAAACCTATAGGTGGATTGACCAACATAGTCATTAGTAAGATAATCTATAAGCTCCTGTGGTGGGACGCCCCACCATGTGCCGTACTCCGTCTTCTTGCTCAATATATCTCCACTCGATTGTCTTCCCGAAATATATGTGAAACCACGAAATCTATATGTGCGCATGTAACGCCAATTGCTTAGGTGGCGCCATAAGACCTCCATAGATCTCTTCTCCGAACAGTTCACCACATACATCGAATCCGACTCGGCCAAAGTTGCGTCCAACCCTTGCTAGAAGCATATCTTTGTATTACCCACATTGCGACCATCACTCACCTCAAACGCATATCCCGAACCACAATGATGTACAAAACATCCCCGAAAGAAACCTCTACAATTTCGGAAGACCCCTGAAGCAGTAAGTCTCCCCAGCGCCCTAGAGGAACTACCGTCTGTGTTGACCTTGATCCAGCCTGAGAGGGGTTTTTACCAGTTAACCTCCACGATCTTTGGAGCTTGTCTAGGTCGCCCTGGAACTCGCAGCCTATGCAGGATAAGGAGATCGTGTTGGGCGTTATGCATACAGCCCCGATCCAATGATGATGATTCTACAACGAGTACTCTCAGATGGATTGCCGCAACTTCGATAGTCCAGGTTTTGCTATGAAATACTATCTCATTCTGGATATGCCAAATGAGCCATATACAGGAAAGGATAGCCACACGCCAGAGGAAGGTAACCTGCTCACTGAATTGAAAATTCATTAGTCGTACCAGAAATTCATTAAAGTTATTGGCCTGAAATTGGTGAATGTTAAATGAGTTGAAAATCCATCGCCAGAGAGCCCTTGCAAAAACACATGAGACAAATAAATGATCAATCGATTCCGCAGATTCACAACAAAGAGCGCAAACCGAAGGGCCAGTAAAACTCCCCTTGGCTCGTAATAAATCCAAGACAAGAAATCGATTGTGGATAGCCCTCCATGCCACCACCGATCGACGTTAAGGATGTTTTGCGACCAAATCCAAGAACCCCATTTGACCACCGGTAGTCGGGCGCACGTGATCATAGGTATCCTTAGATGTAACCGAACCGTCCTCCGAATTCAACCAAACTCGTGTATCCCTAGAGTTAGGGGGAATAGGGATGCATACGATAGCCCGGACCAGATCCAAATAAGTCCCCACAAATGAGAAGGTGTAATGCCATTTCCCATCATAAAAGTAGTCTAAAATGCGATGTCGGAATAGGTATCTATATTCTTCCCTCGAATACCAATACTGATGCTATAGAATAACCCAAACCCGCTTATCAATCCAAAATAATACCTCGAATTAGCACTGGGATCCAACGCAAATCCTCTAAGCAAGATGAAATGAAAGGTTTAATCCCAAATCCGGATAGAAGAAGGAATAAAGACCTCTAGTGTCCCATCTACACCAAAAATCGACGCCTAAGTGTGGTGAAATCCCGACTCGAGTTCATGACCTTCTAGCCCATTTTCATCAAGAAAGTTGTATTAGCCGCAACAATCTATCGAATGCCCAACCCCTTCAAATCAGGGTGTACAACACTCGGTTCCAGTTTTACGTCACCGAGCCCTTAAATTCACATTCCTAGTCCAAATGAAGTTACGCATTGCCCTTTCCATTTGCTTGAGCAATGTGCGGGCCATATGTAAATCATCATGGTATGAACAAATGAGCTAGTAATCACCGAATTAACCAAGCAAACACGACCAGCAAGGGAAAGAGACGATCCTTTCCATCGTTTGAATTTAAGGATGATCTTATCAAAGACGGATCAAGATCTCGCAACCTTAAGGGCCCCTTTGAAGATTGAGGCGCCTAAATAAATCTGTAGGAAACGTTAGGGCTGAATCCCCATGATTGTCTCCGCACTCTTCCACGAATATGAGATGAGACCCGGTACCAAAATAAACTTTGGATTTACGAGGATTGAAAACTTGGCCCGAAATATCGCATAAAGGTCGAGAATCTGAGAAGAATACAGGCGTTTCTTTGGAGAAGCTCCACACATAATAACAATATCATCGGCGTATAGGATAGATGATGGAAAGATTATGCGTCCTGGGCGCGACAAACGGAGCAAGACTATTATGCTAAACCGCAACATCGACAAATTTACTAAGGACCTCTTCTCGCGATGCAAAACAGAAACGGGGATAAAGGATCACCTTGTCGAACTCCTCTAAAACAAGGGAAGTACCCCACCGGCGTCCCATTCAAAAGAATCAAATTCTCGACGATCAAGAATAACATCCACCAAAGGATAAAGATCTCGAAGAAACCAAAGCGGCGCAAAACGTGAAGTAAGAAGTCCCATTCCAAGGTATCAAATGCCTTATGGATATCAATCTTCAAGATCATATTCATATCCAATCTACCATGCAAGATATTGAATCCTTCGATACTGGTGCAATACAATCATGAATCGACTTCCGGACAAATCCGAATCGAGTAGGTGATAAATATGTAGTAATAATCAAAACTAAACGCGTAGCCAAAATTTTAGTAGTAATCTTGAAAAGAAAATTACTCATGACAATTGGGCGAAAGTTCTCAATAACATTCGCGTCCTTGGTCTTTGGGATTAGCGCCATAAAACTAGCATTCAATCCCGAGGTAGTGACGAACTAATGAAGAAAAATCTGATTGCGGTCACCTCGATCGATATAGCATCCCGAAATGGCAATAGAATACCCCACTAAAACCGCCTGGCCCTGGCGAGCTATCCGAATCCATATCAAATATCGCGCCTTAATCTCTGCATCGATGGAATGACAATCGGAGGCTAGCAATATTGGCTGCCCCCACCCGGGAGAAATCACCGATCAATAGTGGAGTAATCCGGAGTGATGCTCCCATTATCCACAAAGAGCTCCTTGTGAAACGAAATAATATGATTCCCAAGCACCGTTTTATCATCCGTGTAAACGCCGTCCACCATAAAACCCTGAATCCCCGATCGCCCACTGCGAATCGCTCGATGATGAAAAATGCCGAATATGACGAACTGCTCCCGATCCCGACGGCAGTTTGTATAACCCAAGCTCTCAATATCTGCCTGAATATGACGAACCTGCTCCATCTGATATTCTACCTTGCGATTCACATCTCCAAAAACATCATTGTCCCATACCTTAATGTCTTGTCTCAACCTCTTAAGCTTCCACATAACGCCCAATAGAGGGTTGGGCGCCATTGAAGGCGCAGACCAAGAGGTAGTAACCAAATCCCAAAACGTGTCATGATGTACCCACATACGCTGAAACCAAAATGGCACCGAGCCCCTTTAATAGAAGAAGAGCAAGAAACCAAAATGGGGTGGGGATCGGACCCAATGCGAGGAAGCACTAAGCCCTTAACGACCTGCCAAAAAGAGAAAAATTGACAAGTTGCTAGAGCCCGATCCAACTTAGCCTCGAAGGAGAGATAGAGGTCGTCGGGGGAGCACCAAGTAAATGATTTCCCGTAGTCGGATCGTGAACAAACCAAGATCCTCCAGAAATCCCTAAAATCTTGACAAGATGCTTGGGATAAAGTATCACTTCCGGGCGCTCATGATGTCCCAATACCGCATGCGATCGGTAAGACCCAAATTCCTCAAATCCAACCAGAGCGCGCGGCGAGCAGTATGATCACACAAAACATGAGTAAAACCAACATGAAAAACCATGGAACCAAATTGAACTTGAAGAACAATGCATTGAGTTGAAGACCAAACCCGATTAAGGACAGAGATGCCAGCATCACAGAAGACCCAAATGTCTGGATGTCCGTTGGCCCGGAAACTCTGCGCCACAAACGTCGCCCCCAAACCATTCCAATAAGACTCCAAAATCGGTAATATTGCCCACCTTAGGCTCACAAATAGCTAAAATGGAAGGTTTGTGTTTATGACATAACGCCTTAAGAACATTGCGAGAGGCAATGTTTCCAATCCCCTGGATATTCCAGAAGATGCAATTCATTGAGACGGTGGGGGGGTGTGCCTGTGACGATCACACGGTAAAGACCGGAGTATGATGTGCTGCAGACTCGGACGACTGTGAATTGGCCACCTCATTTGCATAATCCGCCCATCTTTTTGAAGCTGCAAAATCTAACTCATTTGGCCCCGGCGGTCGGCTCAATATCAATGTCATGAATTGCTGGTGATGGACAAACCCATATAAGATCTTCCAACATCATTATCCATTCCGTTTAAAAACTAATCAAGGCACTAATCAGCCAATGTACATGAAGAAACTTAAAAAGAATTCAAACCACATAATCATGTGTCGATTACATCGGCTAAGTAAAAATCTTAACCTTTCTTCATCATTTTGAATGTTGTAGATAAAGATACTATACACGCAGCAATTTTTTTCTTTTCCTTTAAATACTATTTGTGTTTGATCAACAAAATATAACACTATTTCTTTAGTAAAATAATCCGATTTAGCATGGTGTTCAGTTAACCAATCCATACCGAAATCACACTAAATCTTTTATGGGCCTAACAAGTAAGGTAGCGCGTAATTCGAATCCCCATTCAGAATTTATAATTATGATATACATTATTCACAATAACCAAACTCCCTATTGGAGTTCGAACAAGTAAATCATAGCCTAACATTTCCGGTTTATTATCCAAATGTGATGCAAATGATTGTGACACAAATGAATGTGTTGCTCCTTGATCGAATAAAACAAAAGCATTTATTCCAAAAATAGAGAGATTACCAAAGAACCATGGTTGCTCGGCTTTAGCTTCTTCTTTTGTCATACCAAAAATCGAAATGAGTCTGCCGCTTGACTTTCTTATGCACTAGTGCCTATTCCTATACTAAATCTTCCTCGATCCTTACCTCTATTAGGATTGAAACCACTAAATCTAATTTGCTCAATGGTGGGTTCTTCACGTGGTTTTGTGCGCTTTCCTATTATATGACAAGGTTCGCCACATCCGAGGTATATGCTCGTAAAGCGAGTCTCCATTCTCCATAATGATTTTTGCCACAATGTGCACATGCCATTACCACAATTTGAATTGCTCGGGAAGCCCCTCTGTGTTGGCTCGAGAAATTCCTTTTTATTTACATATCCTCTAGTTTCATCACCCTATCTTTTTTCCCGTATTAAAAGTTTTATTTTGATTCAGAACTTCCAATTTCTCTGCATGTATCACCACAACTTTTAATTTACATAGGACTCCAAATCTGTAGGTGTAAATACGATTCTGAATAGAAAATCAAAGTCCAGACTCAAATCTAATGAATTTCTTCTTTTCTGACGTTACTATATGTGGGGCATTATGAGAGAGCTGATGAAAAAGTAAATCATTCTCAGAAACTGGTCGATTTCCTTGCTTAAACTCAAGAACTATTTTTCTTTATGATCTGTATAAACCTATAGCAAGTATGTATCATGAAATTCCCTTAGAAAATCGTCCAAGGTCAATACGGTGGTTGTGGTTGAACAAGATACTATGAGGTATAGTCTCCCACCGTTATAGGCGTTCCCCGAAAGAGTGATATTCCTCTTTGCTCATTTCGGACATGTTTCTACCTCTGCTGGATTAGTATTACTCAAAAAGTCAACAACTCTTATTTTTCTACGTTTATCATACTTTAGTTCATGTTGTTCAGGGGTTTTCGATGGGTATTGTGAATACAAAAATGAACAAGTAATCTATGTACATTATACGGAAGTGAATGAGATGAGAATGACTCTAGCTCGATCGCTCCTTCCCTCTATGAACACTTTGTGCTCATCATTATCTACATGAATGATGATGCACATGTCCATGGTCCGAACCTATACTCGCGCTCGATACCAAACTAAAATGTAACACCCTTACCCTTGTAACATGCATTCATATATTATAAAATTCTATTCAGTTCATAGGCAAGACAATTGCATTGCACCCGAGATTAACATGTTAATCATAGTCTCAGAACCCTTTACGAGCGGAAGTATTATTTACTCAAAAAGATTTAACATTTTAGCAACACTTATTTACACGTGCATATATCCATATTACATGACATTAACAACCGTGCCCTTTTATATACGTATCAAAACAAAACACCCTATATGAGATGCAAATAATGAGCCGAGGAGAAGGATGGGAATCTAGCCACCGACTTTTGACCCATGCTTTAAACTTCCATCACACCCCACGATCAATTTTTATCTACATCAACTAAAAATTGGCAGCATTGCTCTCAAAGAAGTATAATCCAATAACGAGTTATTTAACATTACATAGGCACATCGTCAATAACTATTTCTAATCATCTATTTATATCATTCATAAAACACATAAATGCATATTCTTGATCATATTCTTTAACAGATTATGGGCCAGCTAATACCAAGAATAAATCATGATCACGAAGATGGCCAGGCACTCTGTAATTTTAATTCACGTAGAGTTCAGTGAACTCGGGGTAGCCGTATGTTACTCTCTAATCCGAAATTCGGATGTCCGTAATCTGTAACACATGATTCAAGGTCATTAGCGACCATAACGAATCCATTAATCTCTGATGAATGCACTTTTTGTAATCACATACTCATTTTCATATCAATAACATCGAGTGGAGATCACATATCTCAATTCAATTTCCATCTCATCACATAGAGATCATATATCTCAATATCACCATAGAGAATCATACAATTCACGTTATCGCACAATGAGCTTCTAATCACTATAGCACAAAAGACCGTCGCCTACATCTCCTGCCTCTCTTCTCGGTCGTCTTCTCCGGCGCTCCCATGGCGAGCCTCTGTGGTACGGACATACCTCCAATTTTGCACCACCCTCTCATCCTCGACAACAAGTAAAATCCCCTTCGCCAAACGCGTCGCACACGCACAACGTTGTCCCCCACTCCGATCTCTCCAACCGCAGCGGCGGACTCAGAACTCCGGCGATGGCACACCCTCTGGTTTATAGAACTCCGTCTCAATCGCAAGTCGCCGCCTTCAGGGTTTCGATCTTGAAACCCTAATTCAGCCCTCCTCCGCCATGCACATCGATTCGATCCACGGTGCAGTCCCTCCTCCATCGGAAATCGTTCTCACCAGCGACGGACGGTTGCAAGGTACATGGATGGTCTCCTCACGCAACCCAAACAACTCCATGCACATAATCATCGCTCCCAACATCGTTCTCCGTGTAGCAAAATCCTCCGGCGTGCACAGCTCCTCCCGCACGACAAGTCCATTCTCAAGCGTCCCTCATGCCTAGGGTCCATCGTCCTTCTACGGCGTGACATGGAACTTTCTTCCGCCTAAGCCCCCACAATCCTCGTCGGTTACTTCTTTGACGACGGCGTATCGCGATCAAGGACTATTCACTTCGTCTACCCGTCCGCCGGCAGCTTATGGGGTTAGCTCAAGGGGTGGGCACCCCTTCACATGATGTTGGGGCCTCCTTTACCCCCATGGCTGCCCTTCACCATGGGGGCCGCCCCTCCAATCGCTCCAATGGAGGGCCGGCGGCCACTATGTCTCCAAGAGTGGTCCCCTTGGGAAATTATGGGGTATTAAAAACGATTGGAAATTAATTCCCTTGGGCAAGGGATTTTTTTGTGTCAAGTTGTTTAATGCGCATGATCGATCTCGAGCTCAAGAACGCACCAACCGGATGCTCAACCCGGGACTATTCGTCTATCTCCTTGGGTGCCGATTTCAACCCTTACAAGTCCAATCCTCTGTGTCCAAAGATTTGGGTACGAATCTTCGAGCTCGGTTTGGAATATTGGGACCCCAATACCATCCTGGGATTGCCGGTGCCATCGAAATCCCCTACAAATTGATCGCCACTTGATGGTTCTCTCGGGTCATTTCGTCCGGTATTGGTAGACATTGATCTTTCAAAGCCATTGGAGAACCACATCATGGTGGAATGCATGGGCCAGTGCTCCTTTGTGTCGGTCGATTATGAGAAACTTCCGAGTTTTGTTCGAGGTGTAGCTTTATGGGACATTTGATAGCTTCTTGTCGTCTTAACAATACGGGCACTTCAACTACGAAAGGCGTGCTTCACCCGCCCGGGGCGTTCACGGGCACCAGCCTACTCGCCTAATTCGGTGCGAGGGCACTCGAGGTTCGTAAAATTTATCATCCTGCGGGCAGGACAAGGGCAAGGCCGCTGATGACTCAATGGGAAATACGGGTTCGGCAATGCTTGCAGGATCTCCTACCCGCGCAATAGTCACTTGCTCTACGGATATCCACCTTGGTAACACCTTTGCGGCTCTTGGTTCGATCAACTCCCGAGATCGCTACCTCTGATTTCCGGGCCGATTATCTAGCTGGAGTCATCTCCCAAGGCCACTACTTCCAACACCAGCACGGTTTCCACCATTATGCCTATTACGGTTCAGTTTCTGTGGGGAAGCCCATTCGAGCTCTTAGCCATGCTTTCCCGACAGCTCCTTGGACTCGGCGAAATCGAGAATTCTCCAGTGTTGCATCGGGTCCGTCGCCCCGGGCCCATGACATTACTATCCAATTGGAGCACCCAGAGCCACGTGAAATGAACATTGCAGCTTCCAAGAGATGGGCGGATTATGCGGATGAAGTTGGTAACTCTCAATCGTCCCGACTCACAACGCACCACACGCCTATTTTTATCGTGCGATTGACACGAGCGCCACCTCCCCGCCATCTCAATGAATTGCATCTTCCTCGGAATATCCGAGGGATTGGGAACATTGCATCTCGTAATGTTCTTAAGGCTTTATGTTAAAAACATAAACCTTCTATTTTAGCCATTTGCGAACCTAAGGTGGACATTTCATCCATTTCGGATTCTTATTGGAGTAGCTTGGGGCTCGGGTTCGTTCGCCGTCGAGCTTCCGTGAACGGACACCCGAATATTTGGGTCCTATGCGATCGAGTATTTCTGTCCAAAACCAGGTTTGGTCTTCTTCTCTTTTCTTGTTTTGCAAGTTTAATTTGGTTCTATGGTTTTCCATGTTGGTTTTGCTCATAGTTTGTGTGATCATGTTGCTCGTCGGGCCCTTTGGTTGGCGCCGAGGAATTTGGTTCTTCTTGATCTGCTGCTCATTGGGGATTTCAATGCCGTGTTGGGCCATCATGAGCGTTTTGGCACTGCACTTTATCCCGTGCCTCTTGTAAGGACTTCGAGGACTTCTTGGAAGATGCAGGATTATTTGATGTGCCGACTATGGGGAACTCATTTACTTGGTGCTCCCCCCGAAGGCCTCTATCTCTTCTTCAGGCTAAATTGGATCGAGCCCTAGCAACTGGTCAATTTTTCTCTTTTGGCAAGTTGTTAAGGGTTTAGTCCTTCCGCGCATTTGTTCCGATCACCATCCCATTCTCGGTTTCTTGTTCTTCTTCCATTAGCAAGGGTCCGTCTCCTTTTCGGTTTCAGCGCATGTGGATTCATCACGATTCTTTCCTGAGTATTGTTACTACCTCTTGGGCGCTCCCGTGCGCGTCGCCCAATCCATTGCAGCAGCGTCATGTGGAAGCTCAAGAGGTTGCGACAGACGATTAAGGTTTGGAATAAGGAAGTATTTGGGGATGTTAATCGTCAGGTGGATTATCAGATGGAAAGGGTCCGTCAGATTCAAGCAGATATTGAATCCGAGGGCTTCACGGAGGCACTCAGGGAGATGGAATTTCAGGCGCAGAGTGTGTTGTCTCGCACGTTACTTATGCGATCGATTTTCTTCAATAGAAAGCCCGCTCGGCTTGGTTAAAGGATGGGGACCGCAACACGGCATTTTTTCATCGCCACGCCAGATTCGTAGTGGGCGTTCAAGGATTCGGGTTTGATGGTTGGTAGTTACACGATGATCCGTGGTTCTTGGAAATCACATTATTTAGCGTACACGGGGCAAACCGATTCGGATTACACTTTGGTCGACAAATGATTTCCCCTATCGTTAGCACGATTGATAATGCGCTCTTGACGGCTATTCCTTCGGTCCGAGGTAAAAGAGGCAGCATTTGATATGGGTTCGGATAGTGCTCCGGACCTGATTCCAAATGGGAGATTCTATCAGCATTTTTGGGACATTATGTCGTGAGGTGGTGGCGATTGTCCGTTATTTCTTCGTCACGGCGTTTCCGGCGGGATTGAATGCCGCTTTATGGCACTCATCCCAAAGACTTAGGAGGCTAATGCGGTGGAGGACTTTCGGCCGATCGTGATGAGTAACTTCCTTTTTAAGATTATCACAAATATTTTGGCGACTCGTCTGGGCTCTATCATTTCTTCTTACTTGTCTCCTACTCGTTTGGATTTATCCTGGGCAGCGATTCACGATCGTATTGCTTTGGTTTCGGAAGGGTTCAATATTTTGCGGGGGCGAATGATGCCAACATGATTTTAAAAATTGATACCCGCAAGGCATTTGATACTGATTAATTGGGGCTTTCGATACATGTTTTACGCCGCTTTGGTTTCTCTGAAGTGTTCATTCACCGGATTGAGATTATCCTTCAATCTTCCGCACTTTCAGTCTTCCAATGGGTCGCCCGGTTACTTCTCTTGCTTTTGAGGGGTTAGACAGGGGATCCGTTATCACCGCTTCTTTTGCATCGCAAAAACGTTCGAGTAGATTAGTTGAGGAAGTGGTCAAAAGAAATCAACTTCAGGCTTTTCGGTGCCTAAGCGGTGGTTTGCCCCTCGTCTATTATGTATGCGGACGATATTGTGCTTATGTGTGGGGTCTCCACGAGCAATGCACGTACCATCATTCATGCTCAATCTCTATGCGGACATTTTGGGGCGATTTTCAATCCTAACAAATCCAAAGCTTATTTTAGCAGCCGGTTTCTAATTATGTGCAAGGACGTATTGACGATTACGGGGATGCATATGGGTGCTTTACCTATGGTCTATCTAGGCACCCCCATCTTCAAGGGTACGCCTAAAGTGGCCGATCTTCAACCTGGTTTTTCGACAAGATTATTTTTAAGTTCGGAAGATGGAAAGGGACCTCTTTGTCTATTGATGGCCGCATTTGTTTGGTGAATTCGGTGATTACCGGTTCCTTCGTGCATACGATGATGGTTTACAAGTGGCACAAAACATTGTTACGACAAATGGAAAAGGCCATGCGTAAATTCATCCGGATCGAAATGGGAACTCTAAAGGATCGGTGGTGGTGAATCGAGTCATTTTTGTATGCCACGGGCGGGAGGAGGCTTGGCGTCCGCTCCATCGTTGTCGCCAACAATGATTTCCTTATGAAGATGGGTTGGAAGATTATGACTTCAAACTCTTTGGTTTACAACACCCTCAGAAAGCGTTTTTTGACTTCAGATGGATCTCCACGCCGTCGTTCATCCCTTCTTCCATCCGGGAGAGGGGTTCACCGGGATCTCGGGATTCTTGGAGAACTACCGATGGATCCCCTGGTTGCAATTCCGGCATTTCATTCTGGCTGGATAATTGGTTGGGTTACACCATTGTCGATAAGATTGGTATCCCGTAGGAGTACGGACATTTGTTTCGGCAGCGCATTTTGGATTACTTTTACGACGGGACTTGGCACTTCACCTTATCGCTCATAGAGGCATATTTGGATATGGTCCGAGATATTGTTAGAGTCCCCATCGCTCCGGCCCGTTGGATACACGGGCATGGCTACATTCTCGATGATGGGATCATCACCTCAAAGGCGGCTTACTCCTATCTGCGCCCCCACTCCCTGTGGTTCAATGGGGTTCCCGGATTTTGTCACCTCACATTCCGAGAAAGACGTTCGATTGTGGCATGGCGCCATCCATAATCAACTTGTAGTATTGAATGTTCTGCGACCGCGGGGTTCCTTCACACAGCCCCCTCGGCCTCGGTCTTTGTTATGCTTTGACACGGAATCTGTGATCATTTGTTTGTCTCATGTGTTTTTGCAGGGGCCCTCTCGGAAGTGGATTTTTGAAACTTTTGGTATCCATTATTTTAGGGCTTATAGATTCAATGAATTCTTGGTGCGTTTAATGAGTTTTCATTTCGGTGAGCATGTGGCCTTTCTTTGGCTTATCCGGTATTTGGCTCATCCGCAAATCGTAAATGACTTGACCTTCCATGACAAGAACTAGACATTGGAGGCGGCCATCCTACACCTTCGTGTTCTAATTCTTGAGTCATCTTTCTCGGACCGATGTTGCATGCATAATGTTCAAAGGACCTTTTCATTCTCCACGAGCTTGTGTTCCTGGCGCCCACGATCGGCCCCAAGATTGTACAAAGTTACTTGCGAAAACCCTTGCCGGGCCGGATCAAAGTTAACACCGACGGCAGCGCTCATGGGGTCGCCAAGCATCTCACCGCTGGAGTTTTTGCAACTGCAGAGGGTTCTTTCGTGGGTGCTTTGTGGAAAGATGTGGTTTGGGTTTTGCTTTTGAGGCGGAGTTGATGGTGGCCATACGGACCATTCATTACGCTTCGCAAAGGGTTGGAATCAACTATGGCCGAGTCGGACTCGGTCTATGTGGTGGAATTGCTGCGGAAGAGATCCACATAGGTTGCTTGGCGCCATCTGAGCATGTGGCGATACACTCTGCACCTTCTTTCTCAGATGAACTTGGTGGTCTCGCACATCTTCTGGGAAGGCAACCGGGCAGTGGATATTCTTAGCAAGACGTCGCACGAGGCTACGTGGTGGGGGGTGCCCAGCGGCCATCATCTCATCTCTCACCCAGGATTATGTTGGCCAATCCAACTATAGGTTTGTTAGCTAGTGCGTCTCGTCTTCTGGTTTCTTCTTTTTGGACGCATTCTCTCATGGGGTACTCTTTTTCCTTCCAAGGTTTTTTCCCACAAGGTGGGTTTTACCTTGGAAGGCTTTAACGAGGCCCCAACCATTCACCATCCGTCACTTGTGACCATTTTGTTATATTCTTTGACTTTGTTTCTAGGCTTTACTTTGGTTACCTGATCAGCTGTGATCGTGACTACTCTTTTTCATTTTTATATATATATTCATGCATTTATTTAAAAAATTTAAAATGTATGAAAAATCTCTGTCACAGTAGCCTTCAATATTTTCATCGTATATTATTGTAGAAAATTGATATTAAAGTGATTCAAGTTCTCCTTCAAAGCTAACTAAATTTCTACAACTTTGGTACTTTAAAGATTTACGAATTCGGAAAGTCAATAGGTCCAAATAATCAAATTAGCAAAGAGACTATTGATGGATGAAAAACAAGGTATAATTCCATCTTATTCATTATCCCTAACCAAACTTCGTACTCTAATATAGACATGTCAATTCAATTGCATTATTATGTTTTTTTAAATGATTTGGAATATATATAAAAAATGAAAAAAGAGAGTCATCCCGATCATAGGTGACGGGTAGCCAAAGAAGTAAGTCCGAAAAATAAGAACGAAACAAAATCGAAATGGTCACAAGCCAACCAAATGGTGAATGGTTGGGGCCTCGTTAAAACCTCCCAAGGTAAAACCCACCCTTGTGGGGAAACCCTTGAAAAAAGAGTACCCCTAGTCATCGATGAGAAAAGGCGTCCAAACATACATAAATAGAAACCCGGACGCATTAGCTAACAAACCTATAATTAGACCGACCAACATAGCCATCGGTGAGAAAAGACTCAAGATCTGCAGCGGGATGCCCCACCAGGTCCCATAATCCGTCTTCTAGTTCAAGATGTCTACCACCCGATCTGATTGCCTTCCCGAAAAATATGTGAGGCCACCACTCCATATGTGAAAGGCGATAAAGAGTGTAACGCCACTTGCTAAGGTGACGCCATAGCACCTCGATCGTTTCTCTTATTAAGCAAATTCGCCACATAAATCGAATCGACTCAAGCCAAATTTGTGTCCATCCTTTAACGAATGCATACTAGATAGCCCACGCCGCAACCACTAACTCCGCATCAAACGCATAGCCCTCACCACAACTCATCACGAAACACCCCGAAAGAAGCCTCTGTAATTCCGGAAGACCCCGGAAGTCGTAAGAATTCCCTCGCTCCCAACGACCGTCCATATTCACCTTGATCCACCTGGAAGGGGTTTTTGCCAATTAACTTTCACGATTTTCGATGCTTGTCTAGCTCGCCTAGGGACATGCAGCCTATGAAGGATGAGAAGGTCTTGCTAATCATTGTTCATGCAACCCCGATCTAATGAAGATGATTCGATGATAAAAACCCGAAGATGAAGGA
The DNA here is from genome assembly GCA_016081115.2 of Rehmannia glutinosa. Taxonomy (NCBI): domain Eukaryota; kingdom Viridiplantae; phylum Streptophyta; class Magnoliopsida; order Lamiales; family Orobanchaceae; genus Rehmannia; species Rehmannia glutinosa. The sequence goes on along the minus strand of JABTTQ020002489.1, from coordinate 121,693 downwards.
TTGCCGTGTCCACCGCCTAGAGTTTGTTGTTAAAAACCAACTCATTCCGGATATGCCAAATGAGCCGAGGATGCGAGACAAAACAACCACACGCCATAAGAAAGCAACTGCTCACTAAAATGAAAATTCATTCAAACAAGACCAGAATTAATTAAAGCTATGAGCCATAAATAGGTGAACATCAAATGAACCAAAAATCCATTGCCAAAGAGCCCCTGCGCAGAGACACAAGAGACAAACAAATGGTCAACCGATGCAGCGGAGGCGCAACAAAAACACAAACCGAGCGACCGATGAAACTCCCCTAGTACGTAATAAGTCCAATACGCCAACCGATTGTGGATGGCTTTCCAAGTCACAACCGATCATTGTTCCGAATGTGTGGCAACCAAATCCAAGAACCCCATTTAGCTCGCGGAGAGTGGGGACGAAATGTGAATACGCACTTTTGATGTCACCTTCCCATCATCATAATTCAACCAGATCCGCATATCCCGAGAGGAAGGTGCGATTGGGACATGCACAATATCCCGTACTGATCCAAGTAAGCCTCCACAAATGAGAAGATGAAGTGCCAGAGTCATCATAGAAGTACTCCTAGATGCGATGCCCAAATAGATGTATGTACTCATGAGGAATACCAATTGCATGCGCTATAGAGTAACCCAACCAGCTATCAATCCGAGAATAAAACCTCGAAATTACAATCAAGGATCCAACGAGAATCCTCCAAGCAATCGCAATGCAAGGCTTAATCCCAGCCCCCGGATAGATGAAGGGATGAACAACCTACGAAGAGCACCGTCCGCCGTGAAGTAGCGTTTCCTTTATGTTTTGAAAATCACCGAGTCCGAATTCATAACCTTCCAACTCGGTTTCATCAAAAAGGCGTGATTAGCCATAGTGATCAACCGCACGCCCAGGCCCCCTTCACTGGGCGTGCAACATCTATTCCAGATTGATGACCACCGAACCTTTTGAATTAACGTCCCGGTGCAAATAAAAAAATTACGCATGGCCTTTTCCATTTGCTTAAGCAAGGATCTAGGCCACTTGTAAACCATCATCGTGTGCACAAACAAGCTAGTAATCACCGAGTTAACCAGCAGGATTACCACGACCCAAGAGATAAAGAGGTCCCTTTCCATCTTCTAAATTTTAGAATCACCTTATCAAAGATGGGCTGTAAATCCGCACTTTAGGGGCGCTTTGAAAATAGGGGCACCCAAATAAACCATAGGAAGGCCCCTAACTTGATTCCCATGATTGTCGACCGAGATATCAACATATAATGTAAGAATCAAGCAAGATACGAGCGTTAAGAAGGCTCCACACATAATAACAATGTCATCGGATAAAGAATGGACGATGGAAAAATCAAAATTTAGACTTATGTTGTATTCTTTAAACAATTATATATATATATATATATATATGTGTGTGTGTGTGTGTGTGTGTATTAAACTTACAAGTAAAATTATTATTGTCCTATAATCCCTAATTTGAAATTAAAAATAGTTAACCATCAATTCAATTACTTAAAATCCAACACACTTTCATTATGTTCATCTCCGCCTAAATTTCACCTCTTGACTCATTTGTTGGAAATATAAAATCTCACCTCTTGACTCATTAGTTGGAAACGAATTGAAACTAATATATATTGTTTATATCAAGTAATCTTCCTTAGGGTTTGCTCTCTCTCATGCGTCTCCCCTCCTTCGACCTTGGATTTCACGTTAGCTTCTCCTATGACTCCATGGCGAGCCACCCCTTCCATGGACTAACGTCCAATTTCAGCCCGTACATCCGGCCTCAACATCCGTCTTCTTCTCCAATTGTTCCATACAATTCCCTCCCGTCGAATTTTATTCTAACCTCCAAACCTATCGCATACGATTCCCAAGGCTCCAGCCTCTCGACATCGGTTCATTATCTACAAGTCTGCCTCTTACTATTCAGCACCCGTTGGAAAAACCCATTCATGCTCTTAGTCGAGCTTTCCAGGATAGCTCCTTGATGCGGCCAAATCCAGGTTACTTTAGAATGTTGTTCAGGGCCCGTCTCGGCCTTTCATGACCTCACGATTGAGTCGACCCCCGAGGGCCCAATGAATTAGATTTTGCAGCCTCACAACGATGGGCGGACTATCTTTGATGAAGTGGCTAGTGCTCAATCATCGGATTCGAGACACATCAAACTCCTATTTTTACCGTGCGCTCAACACAAAGGCAGCCCCCCCTCCGTCTCAATGAATTGCATCTTCCGGAATATCCGGGGATTGGGAACGTTGCTTCTCGTAATATTCTTAAGGCTTTATGTCGAAACATAAACCTTCTATTTTGGCTATCTATGAGCCTAAGCCGACATTTCTTCGATTTCGGCTTTCTATTGGAGTTCGGGTTTGAATTTCATGACCCAAAATTTTCGTGCTAATGGTCGGGCCGATAGTTGGGTTTTCTCGTGATGTTGGCATCTCCGTTTTGCAACAGGTTGGTCTTCTTCTCAGTGTATTGTTCTGCAGGTTCAATTGAGTTCTATGAATTTTCATTTTGGTTTTGCTCATGGTTTATGTGATCATATTGCTCGGCGACGCTTTGGCTGGATTTGAGAAATTTGGGTCTTGATGATTTATTTTTGAATAAGTGCGAATTATATATAAAAAATGAAAAAGAGTAATCCCGATCACAGGCGGTCGTAACCAAATGAAAGCCTGGAAATAATGTCAACAACTGCAACGAAGTGGTCACAAGCCGACCAAATGGCTGAATGGTTGGGGCCTCGTTAAAACCTTCCAAGGTAAAACCCACCCTTGTGGGAAAAACCCTTGGAAGGAAAAAGAGTACCCCCAGGAAAAAGTCGCCTAAAAAGAAACCTGAAGCGGTGGCGCATTAAGTAACAAACCTATAGCCGGATTGGCCACATAATCATCAGTGAGGTAGCGAAGAAGGTCTGTGGGCGGAACGCCCCACCAGGTGCCACTCTCCGTCTTCTTGCTCAGCATGTCAGCCACCCGATTGCCTTCGCGAAAGATATGAGAGACTACTAGATCAATGCCACTGAGCAGATGCAAGGTTTGGCGCCAATAGCTAAGATGGCGCCATGGGACCTCCATCGTTCTCTTCTCCAGTTCACCACATACATCGAATCCGATTCGGCCAAAGTTGCGTCCAGCCATTTGCAAATGCGTATTGAATTGGCCACATTTCGCAACCAATTCGACTTCAAATGCGTACTAACCACAACCACGATGATGGACAAAGCATCCGCGAAAGAATCCTCTACAATTCCGAAGACACCGGAGGTCGTTAGATTGCCCGGCGCCCGAAGCGCCGCCATCCGTGTTAACCTTGATCCAACCCGGGAGGGGTTTTCGCCACCGGACCTCCACAATCTTCGGAGCATGCCTAGCCCTTCCGGAACTCTTAAACCATGCAGATAAAGAGGTCCTGGCGATCGTTATTCATGCATCCCCGGTCCAAAGATGCTTTGATTCAATAATGAGTACCGTAGGTGAATGAGCGCCGCCTCCCGAGTCCGGACTTTGTTGTGGAAAATCAGCTCATTGCGGATGTGCCAAATAAGCCGATGCGGGGATAATATTGCCACACGCCAAAGGAAAGCGACTGGTCACTAAAATGAAGAGACATAAGTCGTACCAGGCTTCATTGAAACCGTAAGCCTGGAGGGGGTTCACGTGAAAGGCTTGGAAGATCCAACGCCATATATGCCCTGCAAAAGCACAAGAAACAAATAAGTGATCAACCGATTCCCCGATTCCTGCAAAGAACACAAACCGAAGGGCCAGAAAACTTCCCCTAGCTCATAAAGAATCCCGGATCGCCAATCGGTTGTGTATAGCCCTCCATGCCACCACTGATCTCCGTTCGGGATATACTGGGACCAAATCCAAGAACCCCATCTAATCGCCGAACCATCCTCCTCGAGTTCATCCAAACACGAGTATCCGGGATGTAGGCGCAATTGGGACGCGCACAATAGCTCGAACCCACTCAAATAAGCCTCCACAAAGGGGAGGGTGAAGTGCCGGATCCATCATAAAAATAATCGAGATACGCTTCTGAATAAATATCTATAATCCTCTGGAATGCCAATTCTGCCGGCAAGAATGGAGTATCCCAACCAATTATCAATCCAAAATAATACCTCGGAATTGGCGCCCGGGATCCAACGAGCACCATCCAAGCAATCGAAATACAGGGTTTAATCCTCAAATAGAAGAAGGAATAAAGGACCTCCTGGATATCCCCATTTCTAGTAAAGTATCGTTGTCCGAGAGTCCTCAAGACCACCGAGTCCGAGTTCGAACCTTCCAGCCCAATTTCATTAAGAAAGCCTTGTTAACAGCCATGATCGATCGCACGCCCAATCCTCCCTCTGCCCTGGGCGTGCAGCATGTATTCCAGTTGACCACTACCTTTCCTTTAGAATTCACGTCCCCCGTCCAAATGAAATTACGCATGGCTTTTTCCATTTGATGTAGCAACAAGTTGCAAGCCATTTATAAATCATCATGGTGTGCACAAAAGAACTAGTTATCACCGAGTTAACAAGGCAAACCCTACCAAAGCAAGGGAGAGAGACGAGCCTTTCCATCGTCGGAACTTCAGGATTATCTTGTCAAAGATAGATCAGAATTTGCGACCTTTGGAGCTCCTTGAAGATTGGAGCGCCCAAGTAGGTGGTGGGGAACGCCCGGAAGAATCCCTAGAATGTGTTGCACCCTACCACGGACATAATGCGAAACCCGCATCCCAAAATAGACCTTGGATTTACTCAGTGGATTAAACACTTGACCCAAGATATCTCGCATAATGAGAAAGAATCAAGCAAGACTGGGCATTGGATGAAGATGCCCCACACATGATGACAATATCGTCCGCGTATAAAATGGATGATGGAAAGACAATACTCCTTGGCGCCGTGAAGGCGAGATAGTCGGGATCGATCCATTGCTTCGCCGCAATAAACCGACCCAAGACCTCCTCCGCAATACAAAACAATAGGGGTGATAAAGGATCCCCTTGTCTAACTCCTGCGGGAACAGGAAAATAACCAACCGGCGTCCCCATTCAACAAAGATCGATATTCTCGACGACCGGAGAACCACTCTCCACCCGGTGCACGAACATCTCGGAGAAACCGAAACGGCGTAAGACATGTAGTAAAAATCCCACCTCAATGTGTCGAATGCCTTGCGAATATCGATTTTCAAGATCATATTCGAATTAAACGCCCCCTGTAAGACATTAAACCCTTCAGATACCATGGCAATACACTCATGAATTTGTCTACCCGGGATAAAACCAAACTGAGTTGGAGATAAATAATCAGCAATAATCGAACCCAAGCGCGTAGCCAATATCTTCATGAGAATCTTGAAAAGGAAGTTGCTCATGACAATCGGACGAAAGTTTTCAATGACATTAGCATCCTTAGTCTTTGGGATGAGCGCCATGAAACTAGCATTCAATCCCAGAGGTAGTGACGAATTACTAAAAAAAGAGCGAACAAATACTGTTACCTCAAAGAGAGATGACATCCCGAAATAGCGGTAAAAATCCCATTGAACCCATCGAGCCCCTGAGAACTGCCTGCGAGTCCATATCAAACACCGCGGTTTGCACCTCCAAACCGAGGAATGGCGGTTAGGTGGCATTATCCCGCGCCCAACCATTGGAGTGAGCACCTGGTCGACTAGCGAGAAATCCGTGGTAGAGCTCCCTTATCCGCAAAGAGCTCCTCGTAAAATGAAATAATATGATTCCCAAGGACCGTAGCATCATCAATGAAATTCCACCCACCATAAGCCCCTGAATCCCAGCCCGTGCGAATCTGCTACGCCGATGAAAAATGTTATGATCCCCATCCTTAAGCCGGGCGATGCGGGCCTTTTGCTTAAGGAATTGATCGGATCGCAACGTCTGCAAAGCTTCAATCGGGCATCCACTTCGCTATCCCGGAGAGAGGAGGTATAGCCCAAAGCCTCAATATCTGCCTGAATTTGTGAAAGAAGCTCCATCTCGCTTCTCCACGCTGCGATTAACATCCCCAAACACATCCCTGTTCCAATCTTTAATCACATATCGCAACCGCTGAGCTTTCTCATGACACGATAAGGGGTTGTGCGTGTCACATGGAGCACCCCAGGAGGTTGTAACCAAATCCGGAATGAATCGTGTTGAACCCACATACGTTGAAAACGAAACGGAACCGGACCCCTGCTAATGGTCAAAGAACATGAAACCAAAATAGGGTGGTGATCCGAGCCAATGCGAGGAAGAACAAAACCTTTACGCCCCGCCAAAGCACAAAAATGGACAAGTTGCGAGGGCTCTGTCCAACTTCGCCTGAAGTAAAGATAGAGGCCTATGGGGTGAGCACCAAGTAAATGAATTCCCCGTAGTATGCACCGCAAACAAACCAAAGATCCTCCATGAAATCCCCCGAAGTCCTGGCACGAGGCTTGGGAAAGAGTATCATTGCGCGAGCGCTCATGATGTCCCAAAACCGCATTAAAATCCCCAACAAGTAACAGATCAGTAAGACCCAAATTCCTCAAATCCAGCCAGAGCTCACGTCGTGCAATGTAATCACACATACCATGAGTGAAGCCAACATGAAAAATCAAAGCACCAAACTGAACTTGGAAAACGATACATTGAGTAGAAGACCAGACCTGGTTAAGGATTGAGATTGTGGAGTCGTGAAGAACCCAAATGTCTGGCCGTCCAATGCCTCGAAAACTTTGACCCGCCAGAACCAAACCCAGGCTATGCCAGTACGAATCGGAAATAGTCGAAATGTCCACCTTAGGTTCACAAATAGCCAAAATCGAAGGCTTATGCTTTTGACATAAAGCCTTAAGAACATTGCGAGATGCAACATTCCCAATCCCCCGGATGTTCCAGAAGATGCAATTCATTGAGACGGTGGGGGGGTGGCACCCGTGACGATCGCACGGTAAAAACAGGCGTGTGGTGCATAGCGGAGTCTGACGGTTGAGTATGACCTGCTTCATCTGCGTAGTCTGCCCATCTCTTGGTAGCGGCAAAATTCATCTCGTGTGGTTCTGAACTCTCCGCTTCAATAGTAACGTCATGGGCTGGGGGCGACGGTCCCGATGTAACTTTTTGGAGCATTCTATCTTTAGCCGAATCCAAGGAGTTGTCCCGGAAGGCACGACTCAAAGCACGGATAGGCTTCCCCAAAGGATGCTGAACCGTAATGGGCATAATGTGAGAGACCATTCCCGTATTGGAAGCATTGGCCTTGGGAGACGATTCCCTAGCCGGATAATCTTGGTAATCTGGTTTTGCTCCTGGGGTCCATCAATCAAGAGCCTCGAAGGTATTAGCAAGATGAATGTCTGAAGAGCAAGTGACTATAGCGCGAGTTGGAGATCCTGCGTGCATAGCCGAACCCGAAGTTCCCATTGAGTCATCGACGGCCTTGCCCTTGTCTGCCGAACAGACGGTAAACCTTACGAACTGGGAGCGCCTCGCCGCACCGAATTCGACGAGTATTCGAGGCCCTTGATCGCCCCCGGGCCGAGACGCACGCCCTTCCGCATGCGTATTTCCCGCATTGTTGAGATGACAGAAGCCGTTGAGTGTCCCGTAACGCTACACCTTGAACAAAACCGAGGGAGTTTTTCATAACCAATGGAAACAAAGAGCACTTGCCCGTATGTTCAACCATAATGTGTTCCTCCAATGGCTTGGAAAGATCAATATCCACCAGAACCCGAACAAAATGACCCAAAGATCCATCCAGAGAACGCCGATCGATCCAGAATGGGTTCCCAAGAGCACTTTAGCGATCCCCATGATGTTGCTTTGGGGTCCCAGTATTCCGCATCGAGTTCAAAAATATGTACCCAAATGCTGGCCACTAAAGTTTGAACCTTATACGGGTTGAAGTCCAGCACCCATGGGGAGAGACGTATAGTTCCCGAATTGAGCGCCCAATTTATCCGAACCTCGAGCTCGAGCACGGTCTCCCGCGCATTAAAAACTTAACACAAAAAATCCCTTACCCAGGGGATTAGTTTCAATCGCTTTTAATGCCCCATAATTCGGATAGCGTTTATGCAAAGGCATTGTCGCCCATGGTTTGTTGCCTTTACCCAAAATCACCCTTCCAATTAAGGAATACGAGAATTCAACGAGACGTTGTTGATACACATTTTCATCTATAGTAATTGAGTAATAATCACCTTTTCTAACCGGCTTAGGGATAGAGTTGGATTTCCCGAAACCACATGTGAAAAGGATTCGAAGTTACCTTGTGCTTATGAGTAGAATCCAAGTCGTGGTGTGTACCAAAACAACTTTAGCAAAAGAGTTGCCAAAATTGGATTGATTATTGGAATAATGAGCCGATTGTCGCAGATTCGATTCATATAAGGAGGTCGTTGGGGTAGAAGTTCCAAAGAATCGAGGTGGAAATGAAACGATCGCTAGAGGTTGGGATCTCGTGCGGACGGCAGACGCCCAGGGGTCATCACCCCCCGGGAGGGGGCCCTGGAGGAAGTAGCGCCACCGCCCCCAAGAGATGGCACAAGGGGGGCGGTCCCCATGGTAGGCGCGCCCATGGGGGAAGGGAAGATGTCCCCCAAAATAACCACCGCAAGTGGTGGTTTGGATGTGGTCCCCATGGCATCTTTCCCATTTGTAGCAACAACATTATGTGGAGGGACCACATGAGCATTAGCATCAAGACCCATATGCATGCGTGAGGGATGTTGGGCATTGGAGGGGGCGCCATTATGTGGAGGGACCACATGAGCATTAGCATCAAGACCCATGTGCATGCGTGAGGGATGTTGGGCATTGGAGGGCGCCATGTGCATCAAAGATCAAGACCCGGGCGTGCGTGAAGGATGATGGGCGTTGGAAGGGGCGCACATGCAAACATGGGGGGACCAATCCGTCCTTGGGCGACGTGGAAGGTGATGTAGGCGTACGAGGTTGTTGTCGAGTATGCAAAAGAGGGTCAAAATTGGACGTGTACCCATGCTAAGGGGGCTCCGACATGGTAGCAAACGGAGAAGTCGACCGGAGAGAAGAAACCAGCGGGCGTGAGTACGACGGAGAAGACGTACACACTGATGGTGAAATCGCACACACTAGGGTTTTTTAAATCTCCTATTTCTGATGTCGGGTTCGGTCTTGATGATTTATTGCTTATTGGGGATTTTAACGCTATTTTGGGTCATCATGAGCATTCGGCCGTGGTAATTTATCCCGGCCTCTTGTCGATTTCGGGACTTTTGGAGGATCTTTGGGTTGTTTTCTCGTGCGACTACGGGAAATCGTTCACTTGGTGCTCTCCCCGTATGCCTCTATCCCTCCTCCAAGCTAAACTGGATCGAGCCCTAGCAACGTGTCAATTTTTCTCTCTTTGGCAAGTTGTTAAGGGTTTGGTTCTTCCTCGCATTGCTCGAGACCACCATCCCATTTTAGTTTCTTGCTCATCTTATGTCATCAGGGTCCTTCCATTTTGTTTCCAGCGTATATGGGTTTATCATGATTCTTTTTGGCATGTAGTAACTTCTTTATGGGCCCTACCGAGCACATCGCCCAATCCACTGATGTGCGTCATGTGGAAGCTTAAAAGGTTGCGTCGATGGTTAAGGTCCGGAATAAAGACATCTTTGGGGATGCTAATCGTAAGGTGGAGAGTCGGATGGAGAATGTTCGCGATTCAGGCGATATTGAGACCGCGGCCTTATCACTGCACGTCATGACATGGAACTTGAACCCCAAAATGCTTTGTCTCACACGCCGTTATTACAATCAATTCCTCGGGCGTAAAGCTCGCTTGGCATGGCTTAAGGATGGGTATCATAATACAGCATTCTTCCATCGTCATTGTCAGATTCGAAGTGGACGCTCGGGGTTCTAGGGTCAGATGATCGATGGTAGTTACTTAGATGATCCAGTTGTTCTTGGGAATCATATTATATCCTTCTATAAGGAGCTCTTCGCGGACACAGGGGATACAATTTCGGACTATACTTTGGTTGATCAGGTGATTTCTCCTACAGTGGGTACGGCGGATAACGCTCTTTTGACGGCTATTCCTTCGGAGTTGGAGATTAGAGAAGCTGCTTTTGATATGGGTTCAGACAGTTCTCCTGGCCCGGACGATTTCAATGGGATGTTTTATCGTCACTTTTGGGACATTATTTCAGCAGATGTGGCAGCCATTGTCCTTTTTTCTTCACTAGCTCGACCCTTCATGCGGGGCTGAATGCTAGTTTTATGGCACTCATTCCAAAGACTAAGGATGCTAATACAATTGAGAACTTTAGGCCGATTGTTATGAGTAATTTTCTTTTCAAGATTATTACCAAGATTTTGGCTACTCGACTGGGCTCTATCATTTCTGCTTATTTGTCTCCTACGCAGTTTAGGTTTATTCCAGGCTGGCAGATTCACGACTGTATAGCCCTGGTTTCTGAAGGCTTCAATGTTTTGCATGGTCAGAATGATGCCAACATTATCTTGAAAATTGATATCTGCAAGGCATTTGATACGGTTAATCGGGGTTTTTTGATTCACGTCTTGCACCGGTTTGGCTTTTTGGAGGTTTTCGTTCATTGGATTGAAGTTATTCTTCAATCTTCTAGAATTTTGATTTTATTGAACGGATCGCTCGTGGGATACTTTTCTTGTTTTCGAGGGGTTAGACAGGGAGATCCTTTATCTCCTTTACTCTTTTGCATTGCGGAGGAAGTCTTGAGCAAATTTATTGGAGTAGCGATTACCCCGATCATCTAGGACCATTCATGGCGCCTAAACAGATCATTTTCCCTTCCTCCATTATGTACGCGGATGATATTGTGATTATGTGTGGGGCCTCTTCAAAGAAATGCACACACTCTTCTTCAAATCCTCACGTTATATGTGGATATCTCGGGTCAGCCTTCAATCCTCGCAAATCCAAAGTTTACTTCGGCACCAGGGTTTCTAATCATGTGCGTGGCCGTATACAGACGATTACGGATATTCAGTTAGGGGTCTTCCCTACGGTTTATCTAGGCACCCCGATATTTAAAGGTGCTCCTAAGGTTGCGGATTTACAACCTGTTTTTGATAAGGTGATTCTCAAGTTTAGAAGGTGGAAAGGGACATCTTTATCTATTGATGGTCATGTCTGCCTGGTGAATTCGGTTATCACTAGTTCCTTTGTGCACAAAATGATGGTTTACAAGTGGCCTAGATCCTTGCTTAAGCATATGGAAAAGGCCATGCGTAACTTTATCTGGACTGGTGATGTTCACTCTAAAGGTTCGGTGGTGGTTAACTGGAATCGATGTCGTGTGCCTCGGGCCAAGGGGGACTGGGGTCCACTCTATTATGGTTGCTAATAATGCTTTTCTCGATGAAAATGGGCTGGAAGGTTATGAATTCGGATTCGTGATTTACAAAACACTCAAAAATGTTATTTGACTTCTGACAAGACTCCCGACGATCGCTTCAATTCTTATTTTGGCTTCACAACTGGTTGGGTTACGTTATTGCGTATAGTATTGGTATCCCGCAAGAGTACGATATTTGTTTCGGCATTGCATCTCCGATTACTTTTATGATGAGTCCCGACATTTCACCTTCTCATTTGTTGAGGTTTACTTAGATCTGTCCGTGATATTGTTCGTGTTCCCATAGCCCCGCTTCGAAGGATACGCGAGTCCGATGCACTCGATGATGGGATTATTACTCCGAAAGTGGCATACTCTTATTTGCGGCCCCATTCTCAGGTGGTCCAATAGGGTTCTTGGATTTGGTCACCTCATATCCTGGAATGACGTTCGATTATGGAATGGAGAGCTATCCACAATCGATCAAGCGGTATTTGGATTTATTGCGTCCCTAGGGGAGTTTCATTGGCCCCTGGCCTCATGGGTCTTGTTGTGCTACTACAATGTGTTGATCATTTGTTTGTCTCTTGTGTATTTGCAGGGGCTCTTTGGCAGTGGATTTTTGACTCATTTGACGTTCACCCTTTTATGGCTCATAACTTTAATGAATTCCTGGTGCGTTTAATGAATTTTCATTTCAGACCACTAGCTTGTAGCTCAAGTGGTATCACTAACCCTTTATAAGGGTGTTAACCAGGGTTCGAATCCTCAGTATCTTTCGGTTTATTTGAAATTTAGCTCCCCCTCAACTAGTACTCCCACTTATTGAAAAAAAAATGAATTTTCATTTCAAAGGAGTAGGTTGCTTTCTTATGGCGTGTGGCAATGTTATCTTGCATCCGCTCAACCGGTATATCCTAAATGACTTGGTTTTCAATAACAAGCTCGGGACGGTGGACGAACCATCCTCCACCTTCTTGTTCTTATCATGGAATCATCTTCCTTAGATCGGGGTTGCATGCATAATGATCAACACGACCTTTTCATTCTCCGTAGACTTCGTGTACCTGGGAGGCCTCTACAAGCCCCAAAGATTATGCAAGTTATTTGGCAAAAACCCCTCCCGAGATGGATCAAGGTGAATACGGACGACAGTGCTTCGGCAGCACCGGTCCGCCTTATAGCTTCTGGGGTCTTCCTAATCGCAGGGGCTTCTTTCGGGGTTGCTTTGTGGAATGTTGTGGTTCGGGCTTTGCTTTGCTTTGGACTCAACTTTGGCTTGAGTCCGATTCTGCTTATGTGGTGGACTTTCTCCGGAAGAGGTCTCGTGGTGGTTCCCTGGCGCCACCTTTGCAAGTGGCGTTACACTCGCATTTACCTTCACAAATGGATTTGGTGGTCTCGCACATTTTTCCGGGAGGGCGATCGGGTGGCGACCTACTAAGCAAAAGATCGCACTACGAGACTTAGTGGGAGTCCGCCAGGCGGATATCGTGCCTTTTCTCACGGAAGACTATGTTGGTCAGTCCAACTATAGGTTTGCTAGTTAATGCGTCTGGGTTATCCTTGTTGTATCGTTTTGGACGCTTTTTTCTTTATGGGGGGTACTCTTTTTCCTGTCAAGGGTTTTTCCCACAAGGGTGGGTTTTACCTTGGGAGGTTTTAACGAGGCCCCAACCATTCAAACCCATCTGGTCGGCTTATGACCATTTCGTTTTTCTTTCGAACTTACTTTTAGGCTTATTTGTTTGGCTACTTGATCAGCCTGTGATCAGGATAACTTTCTTATTTCATTTTTTTATATATATATTCAATTTATTCAAAAAACTCATTAGTTGGAAACATAAAATCTTAAACTTACAAGATTTAACAATAGTCCAGGATCCTAATATTTACTTTATCAACATCGAATACATGAAATCTTCTAAATTCAAATCTGGTAATAGAAATAAGGTTGCAAAAGACATGGGTTTAATTAACTCTATTTATAATTTAGGGAGAATAATCACCTAATATTTACAAATGCAAAAATCTTTGGTCCATCACAAGACTCTTGTGTGTGTATGTGTTTCTTCTAGTATAGTTATGACTATGCATAGGATATATAGTGCTTAAGTGCTAAGAATTTGAGGCGGTGAGGTGTGCGTGTGTATAAACTTGTGGAGTTGTTAGAATCTCTAGAGTGATCATATCCACTCATATACGTATCTATAAGTGTGTGTATATATAAATACTCATTACACACTTGTTATATGTCAATATAAATAAGTATATACATGTGTACCAGTTGGCATGTCCTAGAGGTGCATGGTTAACACTTAAAGAAAATATTAGTTAACAACTACATTATGCCCACACGCACACACACGCACTGTATATATATAAAAAGAATTCCATATCCTTATGCCCACACGCACACACACATATATAACAAGTACAAGACTTGGTAATTATCCCTAAAGTCTGATTTATTTCCTAATTAAGATCTTATCCTTTTTTATAAAAAAACATTCGGATGGCGATTTCTCCCATGAATCCATCGATCGTTTTTCTTTAATTTTTCTGTCATGGATTACATAGATTGTTTATTGTTCCCCGAGATCGGTGGGTCTCCTCCATGATCGAGTTCTTTTCTCCCCACGAAATAGATTTCATTGCCTAGGGTTGCGAATAATTCTTTAACAGCGTGCACATCGGACTAGCGTATGTTACCTTCATCCTCAAGTGTACCAGATCGCTTGGTTGCTCAATCCCATACAGATGGTGCTAACCCAGATATCAAAGAGGACACACGACATAGGGTTTTTGTTGGGGTTCGTATGTTAAATTTAGTGCAGATCTGCATGATGACCTCTACGCACAAATCGAAGGTACAACATAACAAATCTTTTGCAGTACATGCAACACACGGAGCTAACAACATCTCAAAACTTACCTGTGAATGAAAAACAGACATAAATCGAAGGCACAACATAACGAATCTTATGCAGTACATGCAACACACGGAGCTAACAACAGTGATTATGGGTTCCACACATCTCAAAACTTACTTGTGAATGAAAAACAGACATATCGCGCAAGCCAAAAGACGGTGAATGACTTCGTGCCCGTTAAAAAGGGGAATAGTTTTTAATGATGATGGACAAAGAAATTTATCAATAGCGGACAGCGGAACTATGAAATTCGTTGATAGGGCATATTAAAAACCAGAACCAACCATGCATATAATTCAATGAAATAGTGAAAAGGAAGAAACGAGCTCATTCATTGTATTGAGTAATTGAAAGGATAAAAGTCTGTACAATACCTATCATTAGCTAATGAGTACTCCTATTTATATACATATGCTAGAGTGTCAAAAAAAAGAATAAAAAATCAGAGAGAATCTAAATTAGTTGGAACAATTTTCTCTACAATGAGTTAAGGTCCTTTGTGTACAATTCCTTTAGTTGAATCCATCATCTTGTTGTCCATTTGTGTGATATCATTTTTCTTCTGTTTTATGAGACTCCCCCTCAAGATGGGCATAGATATTTAAGATACCCATCTTGGACAATAAGAAATGAAATCTCTCTCGCACTTAATCCTTTAGTGAATAGATCCGCAAGCTGGAACTTTGAAGGCATGTGCATTATTTTGAGTCTTTGTGTGATTACTTGTTCTCGAATAAAATTACAATCTATCTCAACATGTTTTGTCCTTTCATGAAAAACGGGATTCTTGGTGAGATAGATTGCTTTGTGATTGTCACAATAAAGTGTAGTTGATTCTTGTTGTTTTATTTGAAAATCTTTAAGCAAGTATGTTATCCATAACATCTCACTACAAGTTTGAGCCAAAGCTCTGTATTCGACTTCTACGATGATCCGGAGACTGTAGTTTGTTTCTTTGTCCTCCAACCGATCATAGAATCACCTAAAAATACATACCCTGTGGGTTGATTTTCTTGTTTAAGGCATGAAGCCCAATCTGAGTCATTTGTATCCTTTGAGAGTGAGAGTTGATTGAGAAGAATTAAAAAGACCTTGCCCTATAGATCCCTTTAAATATCGTAGAACTCTATAGGCGAATCAAGATGTAATTGTTCAGGTTTATCCATGAACTGACTCAATATATTGACAACATAAGTGATGTCGCCTAGTTATTGATAGATAGATTAGGCTTCCAACTAATCTTCTATAACTAGTGATATCTTTGATATAATTTTCGATGAATGACATAATTTATGATTTTGTTCGATTGGTGTGTTAGAAGTTTTACACCCTAGCATTCCCGCATCATTTAGAATATCCAGTGTATTTTCTTTGATTGAGATAAATGCCTTTTTTAGATCTAGCAATTTCAATTCCAAGGAAGAATTTGACTTCTCCTAAATCTCGACTTTAAATTGAGAATGAAGAAATTTTTTAATGAAATGAATGGATTGAAGATTATTGCTTCCAATTAAAATGTCATCTACATATACAAGGAGAGCAATAAAATTATTGTGATCTCCTTTTGTAAATAGAGAATAATCGACATAGATTGTTTGAAACCCGCTTTTAGCAATGTTTTTGTAAATTTTGAATTCCATTGTCTTGATGCTTGTTTCAAACCATAGAGAGATTTATGAAGTTTGCATACTAGAGACTCCCCCTTAATGGAGATACCGAGAAGGAAGAGACATATAGATCTCTTCATCAAGATCTCCATTAAGAAAAGCATTATGAATATCAAGTGATGGAGATGTCATCCAAATATGGATGCCAAAGCAAGAAACAATTTGACAGCTGTAATCTTGACAACAGGACTAAAAGTTTCTTGATAATCAAATCCTCATTTTGAGTATATCCTTTGGCTACAAGACGTGCTTTATGTTCATCAATTGAGCCATCAAAGCATGAAGTTTGGTTTTGAAAACATATTTGCAGCCAATAGGTTTCTTGCCTGGAGGTAATGGGACAATGCTACAAGTTCCATTAGAAGTAAGAGCTTGAAGTTCCTCATTAATGGCATTTTGCCAATGTGGAAATTTGATAGCTTCTTCATAGGAAGAAGGTTCAGAGATGGAACTTAAAGATGCCGAATAGGCAAGATATGATGGAGATAAATGTTTAAAAGTGAAATAAGATTGTAATGGATGAGTAGTAGAAGACTCGAGTCATGTTACAACAATAATCTTTTAAGTAAGAAGAGGGTTGCCTATGTCTTGAAGATCTTTTAGGGGGAGGTAGACTGTTGAGGGATTGGTTCAATAGGGTCCCGAGTGTGAGGGACAGGATCCATAGGGGATGAAGGCTGAGTAGGAGGGTAATGTCCAAAAGAGTATCATGAGTGTGAGAATGAGTGAATGTATCAGTGGGAAAATAATCTGAAATTGGGGTGGTAAAGGGAGATTAGACTTGTAAGAATGGTGGTGAGGATGGAGATTTAGATGAAGAAAAAGGAAAATATGCTCAAGAAAATGAACATCCCTGGAAACAAAGGTTGTGTGTGTGTCCAAATCATAAACTTTGTATCCCTTGGTGCCATTGGGATATCCCAAAAAATGCACCTCTTAGCTCTAGCCTCAAATTTAGTTTTATGAGGTAGATTATTTGAGGCAAAACATAAGCAACCAAAAACTTCTTAAATGAGCATAAGAAGGTGGTGATTTGAAGAGAAGTTCAAAAGGGGCTTTATTAAGTAAGTTGTTGTTAAAACAAAGATCACCCCAAAAATAAATTGGCGAGAAGCCTTTGAAAAAGCAAAGACCTGCAACATTGAGAAGATGTTGATGTTTTCTCTCAACTATACCATTTTGTTGAGGTGTATAAGGGCAGTATTTTTGATGAATGATACCTTGAGAATCATAAAAACTAGGCATATGAAATTCAAGACCATTATCGGTCATAATGATCTTAATTTTGATATTGAATTGAGTAAAAATTAAATGGACAAAATTCTGTAAAAAGTTAATTGTGTTTGATTTAGTTTTCATTAGATAAGTCCAAGTAGTTACGGTAAAATCATCAACGATAGTAAGAAAGTAATGATGCCCTTTCAAAGAGGCATGTGCATAAGGCCCCAAACATCACAATGAATAAGAGCAAAAGGTAAAGCGAGAAGAGGACAAGTGATCATGAAAACTCTTTCTTTTTCTCGCTTAGCCATATGACAAATAGTACAATCATCTATTACAGGAATTTTGACATTAGAACCTATGTGCTCTATAAGTTTAAGCCTGGGATAGGATAGATGACCGAGTCTTTTATGCCATAGGCTAGCTTGTTGGGCTTGATTGTGAGAAACGAGAAAACAAGAGATGAGGGGGGATGGTTGGCCACCAGCCTTCTTTGTGGTGGGAAGTATGTAAAGACCTGTGATGCTCTAGCAAGTCCAATCATCATCCTTGAAGAATGATCCTGAATAATACCATAATCATTTGAAAAATAAGAACAATAGAAGGATTTTTAGTTAGTTTAGTAATCGATAACAAATTGAAAGAAAAAAATAGGAACACACAGTACATATCCGTGAGTATAAGATGATCGAGAGCTCACTGGTTGCCTTTGTGTGTGACAGAACTTGAGTGCCATTAGGCAAAAAAGCAAGATTTGATACTTGATAGGGGATGAAGTATATAATGAAGGACAACAAATCATGTGGTCCGATGCTCCAAAGATCAACTATCCAAGGAGAGTTAGACTTGGATGGAGCGCAGATGTAGGGAAGAAAAGGGTATTACCCGCCATATTAGAAAAATGATTTGGAGGGGGATTCCTCAATAGCCGGAGAGGTTGAGGAGGCTGCAGAGTGTCACCATTGAGGAGTGCCATGAGTTTGGACTGTCCGGAGTGAAGGAAAAGAGGGTGGTGGTGTCATGAGAAGAATGATGTGCCTCTGCTGGAGTCTCGAACACCGTTAGCTAGATGAGGAGGACCAATGGGCTTTCTAGGGCATTTTTGCCTTTAGTAAATTTAAAATTTGGTGGAAAACCAATGATTAAAACACTTATCAATAGTGTGTCCTGGCTTTCCACAATCTTTGGCAAACAACATCAAGTTTGAGCTTCTTCTTTGGTTGTTGAGATGATACAACCAATGCAGAACTTTCGATGGCTGGAAAGAGGGAAAGTCGGCCTCCGTTGTCGCTCCTCTTGAAGAAGCATGGCATAAATCGTGTCAGGGAAGGGATAGGGTTCATGAGAAGAATCACCGGTGCTCTCATATGAATCATTGAGCACCATTAGAAATTTGAAGGTGTAGTCCGAAAGTTGAATATCACTCATGGATTTGAACTTGACATGTGCATAGGCCACACAGTGCGGTGGGGAAAAGGCCCTCGTAATTCCTAAGTTCCACCCGGATAGTGTTTAGAGAAGTGAAATAATCGAGATGGAGGAAGATCCTTGAGAAGCGAACTCGGTTTTGTTGAAGTTAATAGATTCTCACACTATCAGGTGAGTATCTAGTTTTGAGTGTCTCCCAAACCTCTTTTGCGAAATTCATATAAATGATAGAGGATGCAATATCCTTAGTGACAGAGTTAATGAGCCAAGTGAGAATAAGATTGTTGCATCTAAGCCAAGGTATGTAAAGAGGATCACTGAAGTTAGGCACGGGAATGGAACCATCCAAGAAGCCTTGTTTATTTTTGAAAAAATACTAAGGGAAAAAGCACGACTCAGTGTATAATTGGTTCCATCAAGAGGGGGTTTGGTTTCAATAGTGTGTGAATTATCGGAGGGAGGGAGAAAGAAAGGCTTGTTGGGGTCTTCATGGGAGAAGCAAAGTGAGGAGCTGCAGTTCGAGTAGCACCTAAAATGGTAGCATCTACAAACTTGAGGATCGATTTCATCGAGACATTAACACATCCGTCACACTTTGTTTGGGTTCAAATTTACGAGTTATGTTACGAATATTGGCACAATTCATTGATTAATTAGATTGCTAGTTCTATCGGCACACCGATTCAAATAGATAGTAGATCATTGTCCTGGAGAAGTGGGTTATTTTGTTTGGGTTTTAATGGAGTTGGATTTAAATAAACCCCTCTAGGAGTTTATTATGGTGGAACAAAATGATCGGACGACTAAAGATGCTAGTCCAATCCGATGAAGATCGACAACTCGTGGACGTGCCCCAATTAACAAAGGTAAGAAGGTGGATACGGAAAATTGGGTGCAAGTCAAAATACGAAACGAACATTTTACTTGAGGAGATATGACATCTACAACAATTCAATTGGAAAATCCTTTCGAGATTTTACGAAAAGAATATGCAGAGATAGATATGACAAACTCGGTTCGGCAAGTTAATGTAGAAGTCACTTTAGTGGATAACGTTCTACCTACGGATAACGAAGAATCGGGAGTTTTAGGTCTTCTACTTGACGAACGGAAGTTAGGATTTTTCTCTCTTCTCTATCTTGATCACGGATTGGACGTCCGTCTCCTTCCTCCGCGCCATCGCCGGACATGGCCTCGCCGGAGTTCTCCGATTTAACCTCGAATTTCGAACAACACCATGCACGTTCTCCTCCTCCATGCTCTGCTAAATCCGTCGAGGGTAAGCCTTTGTCATCGGGTAGCTTTTCCTTCTATGGTGTGCCATGGCACTTCCTGCAGCCACCATCAACAACCTCGTACCAGCCCTCCAACAGCGCGCCAACAACCTCGCACTACCCTCCTCCACCAGACTCCAGCGATCTCAAATAAAAGAATCGCCCAAGCGCAGCGTGGTCCCCGCCCAAATCAGCAAGCCTTAAATGCAGCAAGTCCTCCCGCGGCGAGCGGCGTCGTTCCTCCGGCGTACTACTTGCAGCGCAAGCAAACTCCCCACGATCAAGATGAACAAGGAGAGGGGACCTGCCCATCCTCGTACCATCCGGACAACCTCGCACTGGCAGATGGCTTGTCTCCTAGTGACGTGCACCCGAAATTGCCCCATGCACCCGCTGCCGCGCCTATGGATGGTTCCTTTACCCCCATGGCTGCCTTTGTCCATGGGGGGCCGGCCCTTCTAGTCTCCATGAGGGGAGTGATGCCCCCTGGGCCACAGTCTCCCATCCTCAGAGCACTCCTCCTGCATGTCCACCAATGAATGCTTCTCACCTTGCTGGATGCTCTGCAACCATGGGCCACCCCAAATCGTCAACCCAACAACCTCCAGCTAGTAACATGGGTCATCAAGTTTATTCTTTTGCGCAGTGGTTTTGAGAAACTCCCATCCGACGAATTCAATTTTCCCACAGGTCTTCGTGTATCAAACAAATGGATTCCACGACTCAGGCCCTAGGTAATTCCAATAAGTTTTCTACGATGGTCTCTCGGTAAAAATCCGATCCCCAAACCAGTTCGCAAAGGTGATTACTATTCCGTCACTATTGATGATAACATTTACCAGCAACGTCTTGCTGAATTTTCCTACTCATTAATTGGACGGGTTATTTTAGGAAAAGGTACCAAGCCATGGGCTACCATGCTTTTACAAAAACGATTATCTTAATTATGAGCCATCAAGAATGGATGGAAACTCATTCCCCTGGGCAAGGGATTCTTTTGTGTCAAATTGTTTAATGCGCAGGATCGTGCTCGGGCTCAGCAACGCACCAATTGGACGCTTAACCCTGGTATTATCCGTCTATCTCCGTGGGTGCCTGACTTCAACCCTTACAAGGCTCAGTCTTCAATAGCCAGTGTTTGGGTGCGGATTTTTGAACTCAACTTGGAATACTGGGACCCCAATACCATCATGGGGATTGCCAGTGCTCTTGGGAACCCATTACAGATTGATCAGCGTTCTTTGGATGGTTCCTTGGGCCATTTTGTTCGGGTTCTGGTGGATGTTGACCTCTCCAAACCTTTGGAGGAACATATTATGATTGAACGCACCAGCAAATGCTCTTTTGTCTCCATCACTTATGAAAAACTACCGCATTTTGCTCGACGTGCGTGTTACGGGGCACTCTACAGCTATTTGTCGTTTTTAACACAGCGGGTAATACGAATAAGGATGGGCGCACGTCACCAGCCCAGGGGACGGCCACGGGAGCCCGATAATCGCAGCAATTCTGGCCCGGAAGAGAGGGCATTCCGGGTTCGTAGAGTTTATCGTCCTGTTCAGCAGACAAGGGCAAGGTCGTTGATGACTCAATGGGAAATACGGGTTCGACTACGCGCGCAGATCTTCCCCTCGCGCCATAGTTGCCCTCCAGAAATTCATCTTGGTAACACCTTTGAGGCGCTTGGTTCGATTGAATCCCCGGATCGGCAAGTCGCAGATGACTACATTGAGTATCCAACCAGGGGCCATCGCCCAAGGTCAAGATTTCGATGCGACAACCGTTTCACCTCCCGCAATTATGTCTATCACAAGATACAAGATCCTTTGGGAAGCCTATTCGTGCTCTGATTCGTGCCTTCCCGGACAGCTCTTTGGATTCACTAAAGATCGAATTCTCCAGAAAATTACGTCGGACCGACGCCCCCGCCCATGACATTATTATTGAAACGGAAAGTTCGAACCACACGAGATAAACTTCGCAAAGATCCAAAAAATGGGCGATTATGCAGATGACGTAGATCTTCCACAATCACCGACTCTGCTATGCGCCACACGCATGTTTTCACCGTGCGGTCGTCGTCACGGGCGACTCCCCCTCAACCATCTCAATGAATTGCATCTTCCGGAACATCCGGGATCGGGAATGTTGCTTCTCGCAACATTCTTAAGGCTTTATGTCACAAGCATAAACCTTCCATTATGGCTATTTGTGAACCTAAGGTGGACTTTTCGACTATTTCGACTCTTACGGCATACCCTGGTTTGACACTTGCAGGACAAAATTTTCGAGTAAATGGGCGGCGACATTTGGGTTCTTCACGACTCCACTATCACAATTCTTAATCAGTCCGGTCTTCTACCCGAAGGTATTGTTTTCCATGTTCAATTTGGTTCTTTGATTTTTCATGTTGGATTTACTCATGGTTTGTGTGATTACATTGCACGACGTGAGCTATGGTTGGATTTGCGGAACTTGGGTCCGGGCCGATCTGTTTTGTCGGGGATTTCAATGCGGTTTTGGGTCACCATGAACGCTCGCGGAATGATACTCTTTCCCTAGCCTCGTGCCGAGGATTTCGTGGATTTCATAGAGGATGCTAGTTTGTTTTGCGGTTCCGACGATGGGGAATTCATTTACTTGGTGCTCTCCACGGAGGCCTCTATCTTTACTTCAGGCTAAGTTGGACGAGCCCTAGCTACTTGCCCTTTTTCACTCTTTGGAAGGAGGTCAAGGGCTTAGTTCTTCCTCGTATTAGCTCGATCATCACCCAATTTTGGTTACTTGCTCCTCGACCAAGATCTTAGGGTCCGGTCCCATTCGTTTTCAGCGTATGTGGATTCACCACGATTCATTCTGAGATTTGGTTACAACTTCTTGGGGCTCTCCATGTGACACGCACAACCCTTTATTGCGAGTCATGTGGAAGCTCAAGCGGTTGTGATATACTATTAAAGATTGGAACAGGGATGTGTTTGGGGATGTTAACCGCAGTGTGGACATCCAGATGGAGCACCTTCGTCAGATTCAGGCAGATATTGAGGCTTTGGGCTATACCTCCTCTCTCCGGGATAGAGAGCTGGACGTCCAGCTGAAGCTTTCGCAGATGTTGCAGTCACAGGCTGAATTCCTTAAGCAAAAGGCCCGAACTGCCTGGCTTAAGGATGGAGATCGAAACACAACATTTTTTCATCGGCGTAGTCAGATTCGTACGGGACGCACGGGGATTCAGGGACTTATGGTGGCAGGGAATTTCACTGATGATGCTACGGTCCTTGGGAATCATATTATTTCATTTTACGAGGAGCTCTTTGCGGAAAACGGGAGCTCCACCATGGATTTCTCGGTCGACCATGTGCTCACTCCTTATGGTTGGGGCGCGGACAATGCTTCCCTAACGCCATTCCTCGACTCGAAGTGCGGCAGCGGTGTTTGATATGGATCTAGATAGCTCCCGGGGCCTGATGGGTTCAATGGGATTTTTACCGCCATTTCTCGGATGTCATATCTGCACGAGGTAATGACGTTGTTCGCTATTTCTTTAACAATTCGTCTCTACCTCTGAATTGAATGCCGACTTCATGGCGCTCATCCCTAAGACTAAGGATGCCAATGTCATTAAAAACTACCGCCCTATCGTCATTAGCAATTTCCTTTTCAAGATTATCACAAAAATATTGGCTACGCGCTTGGGCTCTATTATTGCTGACTATTTATGTCCGACTCGGTTTGGTTTTATCCCGGGTAGACAAATTCATGAGTGTATTGCCATGGTATCCGAAGGGTTTAATGTCTTACAGGGGCACGGATTCGAATATGATCCCGAAAATAGATATTTGTAAGGCATTCGACACATTAAGATGGGACTTTTTACTACATGTCTTGCGACGTTTGGATTCTCCGAGACGTTCTTACGTTGGGTGGAGGTGGTTCTTCCGTCATCCGCATATCGTGTTGTTGAATGGGGCGCTGTTGGGTTATTTTGCCTTCCTGAGGAGTCGACAAGGGGATCCTTTATCTCCCTATTGTTTGATATTGCGGAGGAGGTCCTGGGTCGGTTTATCACTTGGCGATGGATCGACCAGGTTATCCGCCTTCACAAAGATGCCAAGGAGTATCATCTTCCCAAAGATCCATTCTTTATGCGGATGATATCGTCATCATGTGCGGGGTCTTCTTCCAATGCCCGGCCTTGCTTGATTCTTACTCACTATGCAGATATTTCGGGTCAAATGTTTAGTCCTCAGAAATCCAAGGCTTATTTTGGGGCGCAGGTTTCGCATTATGTCCGTGGGAGGGTGCAACATATTTTGGGGATTCATCCAGGAACGTTCCCCACCATATACTTGGGCGCTCCAATTTTCAAGGGAGCCCCAAAGGTCGCAGATTTACAGCCCATCTTTGACAAGATAATCCTTAAGTTCCGACGATGGAAAGGCTCGTCCCTTTCCCTCGCTGGCAGGGTTTGTCTTGTTAACTCGGTGATAACTAGTTCTTTCGTGCACTCCATGATGATTTATAAATGGCCTGCCACGCTGCTAAAACAAATGGAAAAAGCCATGCGTAATTTCATTTGGACGGGAGATGTGAATTCTAAAGGAAAGGTAGTGGTCAACTGGGATACATGCTGCACGCCCAGGGCGGAAGGAGGATTGGGCGTGCGATCGCTCAAGGCTGCTAACACGGCTTTCTTAATGAAATTGTCTTTGGAAGGTTCTCAACTCGGACTCGTTGGTGTTCAAGACCCTCGAGACAATGGTACTTTACTAGAAATGAGGACATCTGGAGGTCCTTCCTTCCTTCTTCTATTTGGCTTGGGATTAAACATCGTATTTCGACTTCTTGATGATTCTCGTTGGATACCAGGCGCTAATTCCGAGGTATTATTTTGGATTGATAATTGGTTGGGATATTCCATTGCTTGTGCAATTGGCATTCCAGAGGATTATAGGTATTTATTCCAAAGCAGCGATCTCTAATTACTTTTATGATGGATCCTGGCACTTCACCATCCCCTTTGTGGAGGCTTATTTGGAGCTGGTTCGAGCTATTGTGCGTGTCCCAATTGCGCCCACATCTCGGGATACTCGTGTTTAAATGAATTCCGAGGATGGTTCATTACCTCGAAGACGGCTTATAAATTCTTACGCCCTCGGCGCCCGACGCTTAGATGGGGTTCTTGGATTTGGTCCCAAAGATATCCCAAAACGGCGATCGGTGGTGACATGGAGAGCTATACACAACCGATTGGTAGTCCATGATTCTTTACGAGCTAGGGAAGTTTTACTGGCCCTTCGGTTTGTGTTCTTTGCAGGAATCGGGAAATCGTCGATCACTTATTTGTTTCATGTGCTTTTGCGGGCGTCTTTGGCGTTGGATCTTCCAAGCCTTTCACGTGCACCCTTCCAGGCTTACGCTTTCAACGAACTGCTGGTACGACTTATGGCACTTCATTTTAGTGACCAGGTCGCTTTCCTTTGGCGTGTGGCAATATTATCATGCATCCGCTTTGGCACATCCGTAATGAGCTGATTTTCCATGACAAAATCTGACTCGGAGGCGGCAATCATTCACCTCTGACAGTACTCATTGTTGAATTAGCATCTTTGGACCAGGGATGCATGAATAACGATCAGCCAGGACCTCTTCATCCTGTGTGGTTTAAGAGTCCCCTGGACAGGTTAGACGTGCTCCAAAGATTGTCGAGGTCCATTGGCAAAAACCCTCCTAGGTTGGATCAAGGTTAACATGGATGGCGCGCTTTAGGGGCGTCGGGCAATCTTACAAAGATCCTGTGTCTTCCTAATTATAGAGGATTCTTTCTCGGATGCTTTGTCCATCGTTGTGGTTCAGGGCACGCATTCGGCGGAATTGGTTGCAGCAATATGGGCGATTCATTACGCATTCGCAAAAGGATGAACGAATCTTTGGCCGAATCGGATTCGAGGTATGTGGTGAACTCGCCGAGAAGAGAACGATGGAGGTCCCATGGCGCCACCTTGGCTATTGGCGCCAAACCTTGTATCTACTCGGTGGCATTGATCTTGTAGTCTCTCATATATTTCGCGAAGGCACCTCGGGTGGCGTACATACCGAGCAAGAAGACGGAGAGTGGCGTACGGTGGGCGTCCCGCCTCGACCTACTTCAATACATCACGGAGGATTATGTTGGCCATCCCACATATAGGTGTGTTAATTAAGGCGCCACTCGCTTTTCCGGTTTCTTTTTTAGGCGCCTTTTTCCTGGGGGTACTCTTTTTCCTTCCAAGGGTTTTTCCCACAAGGTGGGTTTTACCTTGGAAGGTTTTAACGAGCCCCAACCATTCACCATTTGGTCGGCTTGTGACCACCGTGTTCTTTGGTTGTTGACATTATTTCCAGGCTTTCATTTGGTTACCTGATCGCTTTGTGATCGATTACTCTTTTTTTCATTTTTATTTATATTCGCAATTATTCATAAAAAAAATCAAGAATCGTGGATAGACGATGATTGCTTACACACCACGACCCAAGGTACAGTACCCAAAGAGATTGTGATGTCGGGCGAGTTAGATGAATCAAGAAAAGAAAACCTACAACGTGCTATTGAGAAGGTTTCCAAAAGTAATCCTATAAATGATAATGTGCTCAATTCAACTGAGCATAACACCAATTTTCAGACCATGGCAGTTGTGGCTCGTAAAAGATGGGCTATGGAGGAGAAAGAAGCTCAAGCGAACCAATTTCTTCAAGATATGGATTCCAACACGCATTAGGTGCGTACCCATTCCAATCTTTTAACATGAATTGCATGTTTTGGAATAGTAGAGGCATCGGTAATGATGCTTCTAGATCAATGCTTAAGGATTTATGCCGTGTTCATAAGCCTAACATTATTGCTATTGCGGAGCCTAAGATTCAATTTAATTCCATTCCGGCTTCTTATTTTTGGCATACTATTGACATGAACCTGGTGGCGGAGAGTTTTCGTTCTAATGGTGTGCCCGATATTTGGATTCTTTCTAAGTATGGTCGCTTCGTATGTAACCTATTTTTCAACGGATCAATGCTTGGTGTGTAAAATGGATCTACAGAATATGAGGTTTCACACGGGGTTGATTCATGACCACTAGCTTGTAGCTCAAGTGGTATCACTAACCCTTTATAAGGGTGTTAACCAGGGTTCGAACCCTGTATCTTTCAGTTTATTTGAAATTTATCTCCTTCCCTTAACCAATACTCCCAGCTAATTAAAAAAATGGGGTTCATTCATGCTCGTGTTCTTATTTGGTTAGGCGTACATTATGGACTGATATTCGCAACTGGGGTTTAGTTAACTTGGTTTTTATGGGGATTTTAATGCAGCCCTTGGAGCTCATGAAAGACAACGAGGTAACCCAACTCATAATACCTCTTGTAGGGAATTCCAACATTTTTTTTAAATGAATGCGAAATATTATAAAAAATGAAAATAGAGTTGTCCTGATCACAGGCTGATCAGGTAACCAAATATAAGCCTGGAAATAATGTCATAAACAAAAAGGTTCCTGGAAATACTGTCAAGAACAAAATGGTCACAAGCCGACCATATGGTCAATGGTTGGGGCCTCGTTAAAACCTCCCAAGGTAAAATCCACCCTTGTGGGAAAAACCCTTGAAAGGAAAAAAAGAGTACCCCCAGAAAGAAACAGCGCCCAAAAAATGGGAAAAGAAACCTCAAAGCGTGGCGCACTAAGTAACAAACCTATAGTTGGATTGGCCAGGAATTCCAACAATTTATTTATTTATTTTTTTAATCAAAGCGAGAATATATTAATAAGAATAAATTCGATAATATATATAAAAAAAAAGAAAAAGAGAGTATTCCCGATCACAAATTTGATTAGGTAACCAAAAGTAAGCCCGAAAACAATGTCATAAATAAAAACGAAATGGTTACAAGCCGACCAAAATGGTTGAATGGTTGGGGCCTCGTTAAAACCTCCCCCAAGGTAAAATCCACCCTTGTGGGGAAAACCTCGGCAGAAAAAGAGTACCCCCCATGAATGAATAGGCGTCCCAAAATGGGAAAAGAAACCTGACCGGACGCACTAGCTAACAAACCTATAGTTGGATTGGCCAACATAATCATCGATGAGATAATGAACTAGCTCCTCGAGCACAGCGCCCACCATGTACCGTAATCCTTTCTTGCTCAACATGTGTGCCACCCGATTGTCTTCCCGAAAAATATGTCGACCACAAAATCTATATGAGCGAGAAGATGCAAGGTGTATCGCCGAGTGGTAAAGTGGCGCCAAGGTACCTCAAGAGAGATCTCTTATCCAACAAGTTCACTACATACATCGAATCCGACTCAGCCAAAGTTGTGTCCATCCCTTCACAAAAGCATAGTGAATCGCCCACATTGTCGCAAACCAATTCACTTCAAACGCATAGCCCGAACCACAACGAGTCACGAAACACCCCGAAAGAAACCTCTGCGATTCTGAAGACCCTTTAAGCTGTCAAAATTGCCCAGCGCCCCAGAAGAATCGTCGCCCGTATTTACCTTGATCCAACCCGGAGGGGTTTTTGCCAATTAACTTCCACAATCTTTGGTGCTTGTCTGCCCGCTAGGAACTCGCACCTCACGCAGATGAGAAGTTCATGTTGGTCATTGTGCATGCATCCCCTATCCAATGGAGATGATTCAACGATGAGAACCCGAAGGTGTATAGTAGCCGCCTCCAAAGATCTAGATTTTTTTGTAAAAAACCAACTCATTCTGGATTGCCAAATGAGCCAGATGCAGAGAGGATAGCCACCCGCCATAGGAAAGCAACCTGCTCACCGAAATGAAAGTCCATTAGCCGCACCAGAATTCATTAAAACTATGAGCCTCAAACGGGTGAGCATTAAAAGAATCAAAAATCCATCGCCAGAGCCCCCGCAAAGACACAAGAGACAAATAAATGGTCAACCGATTCTGCAAAGGCATGACAAAGAGCGCAAACCAAGGGACCAAAAACTCCCCACGGCCCATAACGAGTCTAAGACAGCTAATCGATTGTGGATAGCCCTCCATGCCACTACCGATCGCCGCCCGGGATGTGTTGCGACCATATCCAAGAATCCCACTTGACCACGGATAGTGGGGACGAACATGAGCATATGCTGCTTGAATATATTAATAAGAATTAAAAAGGTTAATGTTGCTTACAAGCCGAGCAGCTAGCTAAAAGGAATGTCAAAATGATAAAAAAACAAAGGAAAAAATTTGGGCCTCGTTCAAACCTACCAAAGTAAAACCCTTTAGGCAAAACCTTTGGCGGGAAAAAAAAAGAGTACCCCAAAAATAAAAACTTCTTACAAGACAAGCAGATGACTGAACAAATGGGGCCTCATTAAAACCTATCAAAGAAAAACCTAAAGGAAAAACCTTTGATAGGAAAATGGGGCCATCTTTGTCTTCATCAAGCTCGACAAATTCGAGTCAAGGGGAACGTGGGTCGGTTGCGTGTAGATGTCCATTATGGAGAGCTTATCTCGCCACTTTGTTGCCTTCCCTATAAATGTGAGAAACCACAAACTCCATTTGGGAAATATAGTGGAGAGTGAAGCGCCATCTAGCCAAAAATTTCCAAGGAACTTTGAGAGATCGTGCAAGTAACTCACAAACATATGTTGAATCAGATTCGAGCGAGAGCTTGTGCCATCCTCGATTATTGCAAAGGTGGTTTCAGAAATCCCCATCCTTTGAATTCAACTTTTCCACAGCCACGGTATTAGTGCTTCGTTTACTCATATGGTTTTACGCAATACGCATTCTATCCCTAAACATGTTAGGAAAGGGGATTATTATTCAGTTACTATTGATGAAAATGTTTACCAACAACGCCTTGCTGAATTTTCGTATTCTTTGATCGGATGGGTTATTTTGGGCAAAGGTAATAAGCCATGGCCTACTATGCTTTTGCATAAAAGGTTATCCGAGCTATGGGGTATTAAGAATGAATGGAAACTAATTCCCTTGGGCAAGGGATTCTTTTGTGTCAAATTGTTTCATGTGCGGATCGTGCTCGTGCTCGCCACGTACCAATTGGGCGCTTAACCCAGAACTATTCGTCTCTCCCCGTGGGTTCCTGATTTCAACCCTTATAAGGTGCACACTACGTAGCAAGATTTGGGTCCGCATCTTTGAGCTCGATGCGAATACGGGATCTCAATACCATCCTGGAGATTGTCGGTGCTATTGGAAATCCATTACAGTTGATCAACGATCGCTTGATGGTTCTCTAGGGAATTTCGTTCGTGTTTGGTTGAGATTGATCTTGCAAAGCCTTTGGAGGATCACATTATGGTGGGATGAGTTGCCCAGTGTTCCTTTGTCGGGCCGATTATGAGAAACTCCCGAGTTTTGTTCGAGGTAATGTTACGGGACACCCGACGCTTCTTGCCATTTTAATAACGCGAATAATTCAACTAAGGAAAGGCGCACATCTCCCGACAATGGACGCGTCCAGAGCCTCGAACACGTCCGAATTCTCGTTCTACTGGGGACACTCCAGGGTTCGGAAAGTTTATCGTCTGTCGGCAGATAAGGGCAAGGCCGTTGATGACTCAATGGAAAATATGGGTTCGGAAAGCTCCCCTACATGCGCAATAATCACTTGCCCTACTAATATCCACCTAGGTAACACCTTCGTTGCTCTTGCTCGACGATACCCCGGATCAACTATCAATAGATTCTCATCCGATTATCCAACTAGGAACCGCCCCCAAGGCCCCGAGTTCTAACACCGGATCCGTCTCCACTATTCTGCCTATTACGATTCAAAGATCCGTTGGAAAAGCCTATCCGAGCTCTTAACCGTGCTTTCCGGGATAGATCACTGGTTTCAGCTAAATTTAGATTACTCGAGAGTGTCACTATGGGTCCATCGCCTCCAATCCATGACATTACTATTGGAACGGATCGCCCAGGGCCAAATGAGATGGACTTTGCGACTTCAAAGGGATGGGAAGATTATGCGATGAAGTGGGTAACCCTCAATCGTCCAAATGGCGTCACACCACACCTCTTTTTTACCGCGGCGATTGTCATGGGCACCACCCCCACCGTCTCAATGAATTGCATCTTCCTGGAACATCCGGGATTGGGAACATTGCATCTCGCAATGTTCTTAAGGCTTTATGTCAAAAGCATAAGCCTTCTATTTTAGCTATTTGTGAACCTAAGGTGGACATTTCGTCGATTTGATTCTTATTGGAATAGCTTGGGTTTGACCTTCGTGGCTCGTAGCTTTCGGGCAAATGGACGTCTTGACATTTGGATATTCTCAAATGCTTGTATCTCGAGTCCTTAATCGGTTTGGTCTTCTACTAAATGTATTGTTCTCGCAAGTTCAATTTGGTTCTATGGTTTTTCATGTTGGTTTTGCTCATGGTTTGTGTGATCATATTGCTCGGCGTGCGCTTTGGTTGGATTTGAGGAATTTGGGTCTTACAGATCTGCCGCTTATTGGGGATTTCAATGCGGTCTTGGGACATCATGAGCGACCGGGCAAAGGGTACTTTATCCCAAGCTTCTTGTCGATTTCGGGGATTACTTGGAGGATGCTTTGGTTTGTTTGCGATCTTGCCGACTACGGGCAATTCATTTACTTGGTGCTCCCAAGAAGGCCTCTATCCCTACTTCGAGGCTAAGTTGGATCGAGCCCTAGCAACTTGTCAATTCTTCTCTTTTTGGCAAGTTGTAAAAGGATTAATCCTTCCTCGGATTGGATCTGATCATCATCCCATTTTGGTTTCTTGCTCATCTTCCATTTGCGGGTCCTGGTTCCATTTCATTTTCAGCATATGTGGGTTCATCATGACACATTCCACGATTTGGTTACTACTTCTTGGGTTGCTCCTTGCGCCACGCCCAACCCTCTCATTGCGCGTCATGCATAAACTCAAGAGGTTGCGGCTGGTTATTAAGGTCCTGGAACAGCTTGAGAATTTGGGCTATACGATTTGCTCGTCGGGATAAAGAGATGGACGCCTAGAAGGTGGTGTCTCACATGTTGCTATTACAATCTGAATTCCTTAAGCAAAAGGCACGCTCGGCATGGCTTAAGGATGGGGATCGTAACACGGTATTTTTCATCGTCGTAGCTTGATTCGTAATGGACGCACGGGATTCATGGTCTTATGGTTAATGGTAGTTACACTGATGATCCAGTGGTCCTTGGGAACCATATTATTTCATTCTATAAGGAGCTCTTCGCGGATACTAGGGGTACCATGCGGATTATAACATGGTTGATCAGTGATCTCCCCCAAGGTAGGGGCGATGGATAAAGCTAGCTTGACATCATCCCTTTGGACCGGAGATTAAGGATGCGGTGTTTGATATGGATTCGATAGTTCTCCTGGCTCGGACCGCTTCAACGGACTTTTTATTGTCACTTCGGGGCGTCATTTCTTCGAGCTGATCGCCGCTGTCCGTTACTTCTTCATTAGCTCGCCCTTGCCTTTGGGTTTGAACGCTAGTTTCATGGCGCTCATCCCAAAGACTAAGGATGCCAATGCTATTGAGAACTTTTGTCCGATTGTTATGAGTAATTTTCTTTTCAAGATTATTACTAAGATATTGGCTACGTGTTTGGGCTCGATTATCCCTACCTCCCTACCTATTTATCTCCTACTTAGTTCGGTTTTATTCCTGGGAGGCGATTCATGATTGTATCGCCATGGTCTCGAAGGGTTCAATGTCCTGCAGGTCGATCGGATGCAAATATGATTTAGAAAATTGATATCCGTAAGGCGTTTGATACGTTGAAGTGGGATTTCTTACGGATTGTACGAAGGACCCATTGAATATATCGATTCAAGAACCCAACGTATACAAGTAGGCAGCGGATATTCCGGATCGATGATCTAGTTTGATCTTACCTAGAGCTTTATAACCTTGACCCGTTGGCTATATGATCAGCCAAGAACCTTGGTATGATGAACACCACAAGATATTGCTCAAGTATCAAGTAAGTTCTTAAATAATTGAAAACTCTACAAAGAGAATTTCAACTCACAAAGGCAAATGCCAGTTTCAATATATCAATTAATTCTCCATTCTTACATAGGCTGCCATGCTTTTATAGTTACATTATGTTGCTTCAATGTTAATCCCGAATTGGCTTTTCATGGGATTTGAAGAGACATTCTTGACCCCTTTTTCTAGTCTTACAACATAGAAAATGACTCCCCCATGTGAAGAGACACTCTAGACCACATTTACTAGACTTGGAAAATGATTACTAGACTAGACAACCTTTCTAGACTTGGAAAATGACTACTAGACTTACTTTATTAAATAATCATACTTGATTAACTTAACTAAGACACTTTGACTAACAAAATGCTGAAAATTGACCATTTTAAGCAAAATGAAACATCACTCCTCTTGGGCTTGAGGTGTTGGACAAAAATAATGGCCCATAAACTCCAAATTAAGTCTTCAATTCAGTTCCATGCTTGAGCCCAACTTATTAGATGCATTATGGCCCAACAACTTGAATAACATTCATTACTTGGCCTTCTATTGAGCTCCCTTGCACATTTTCTTTAATTTCAGCAACAAGAGTCATCAAAGCTTGCTTAATTTGTTTAGCTCTTGCTCTCGTGATTGGCCCTCCATGAATCATCATCGGTTCTTTATTTCCTCGAGTTGTAATCGCAGGATGACCTTCATCATTTCAACCTCGGAAATCTAAAGTCTACTTTGGTTCCCGGGTCTCATCTCATGTATGTATTCCCGAATTGGCTTTTCATGGGATTTGAAGAGACATTCTTGACCCCTTTTTCTAGTCTTACAACATAGAAAATGACTCCCCCATGTGAAGAGACACTCTAGACCACCTTTACTAGACTTGGAAAATGATTACTAGACAAGACAACCTTTCTAGACTTGGAAAATGACTACTAGACTTACTTTATTGAATAATCATACTTGATTAACTTAACTAAGACACTTTGACTAACAAAATGCTGAAAATTGACCATTTTAAGCAAAATGAAACATCACTCCTCTTGGGCTTGAGGTGTTGGACAAAAATAATGGCCCATAAACTCCAAATTAAGTCTTCAATTCAGTTCCATGCTTGAGCCCAACTTATTAGATGCATTATGGCCCAACACCTTGAATAACATTCATTACTTGGCCTTCTATTGAGCTCCCTTGCACATTTTCTTTAATTTCAGCAACAAGAGTCATCAAAGCTTGCTTAATTTGTTTAGCTCTTGCTCTCGTGATTGGCCCTCCATGAATCATCATCGGTTCTTTATTTCCTTGAGTTGTAAATCGCAGGATGACCTTCATCATTTCAACCTCGGAAATCTAAAGTCTACTTTGGTTCCCGGGTCTCATCTCATGTATGTGGGAGGGTACAAACTATTATGGGGATTCAGCCCGGATCGTTCCCTATTGTCTACTTAGGCGCACCAATTTTCAAGGGTGCCCCGAAGGTTGTGGATTTGCAGCCCCTCTTTGATAAGGTCATCCTCAAATTCAGAAGATGGAAAGGTTCATCTCTTTCCCTTGCTGGTCGAGTTTGTCTGGTTAATTTGGTGATTACTAGTTCTTTCATGCACACCATGATGGTTTACAAATGGCCCCACACTTTGCTCAAGCAAATGGAAAGGGCTATGCGTAATTTCATTTGGGACCGGGGATGTGAATACAAAGGGGTCGGTGGTGATTAGTTGGAATCGGTGTTGCACGCCTCGGACGGAAGGGGGATTGGGTGTTCAATCGATTGTGGTGGCTAATACGGCTTTCTTGATGAAATTGGGCTGGAAGGTCATGAACTCGGACTTGGTGATCTTCAAGACTCTTAGGCGGTGCTATTTGACAGCGGATAGGGAGATTCGGAGGTTGTTTATTCCTTCCTCTATCTGGATCGGGATTAAACCTTGCATTTCGTCTTGCTTGGTTGACTCGTTGGATCCCGGGGCTAGTTCCGAGGTATTATTTTGGATTGATAATTGGTCTGTGTTACTCTATAGCAGACAATTGGCATTCCCCAGGAATGCGGACACTTATTTCAAAGAACGCATTTCGGATTACTTTTATGATGGGGTCCTGGCACTTCACTTTCTCATTTGTGGAGGCTTATTTGGACTTGGTTCGAGCTATCGTGCGAGTCCCCATTGCTCCTAACTTGAGGGATACGCTCATCGGATGAATTCCGAGGATGGTTTGGTGACTTCAAAGTAGCATATGCTCATGTTCGACCCCAATATCCGGTGTCAAGTGGGGTTCTTGGATTTGGTCGCAACACATCCCTGAACGACGATCGGTGGTGGCATGGCGGGCTATCCACAATTGTTTGGCCATCTTGGACTTGTTACGGGCCAGGGGAGTTTTATCGCCCTTTAGTTTACGCTCTCTGTCGTGCCTTTACTGAGAATCGGTTGACCATTTATTTGTCTCTTGTGTCTTTGCGGGGGCTCTTTGGCGATGGATTTTTATTCTTTCAACATACACCCATTTGAGGCTCATAGTTTTAATGAATTTCTGGTGTGGTTAATGAACTTTCATTTCAAAGAAAGGTTACTTTCCTATGGAGGGCGGCTATCCTTTCCTCGCATCGGCTCATTTGGCATATCCGGAATGAGTTAGTTTTTCACGACAAAATCTACACAATTAGGAAGCGGCTACTACTCATCATTGGGTTCTCATCGTTGAATCATCTTTCTTTGGATCGGGGATGCATGCACAATGACCAACAGACCTTTTCATCCTGCGTAGGGCTGCGAGTTCTGGGCGGGCTAGACAGGCACCAAAGATCATGGAAGTTAATTGACAAAAACCCCTCCCGGGTTGGATCAAGGTGAATACGGATGGCGCTTCTTTGGCGGCGCGCAATTCGATAGCTTCCGGTTTTACGAATTGTAGAGGTTTCTTTTGGGGGTATTTTGTGAATCCTTGTGGATCGGGTTATGCGTTTGAAGCTTAATTGGTCGCAGGAATGTGGGCAATTCACTATGATTTTGTGAAGGCTTGGACGCAACTTTGGGCGAGTCGGATTCGATGTATGTGGTGAACTTGCTGGAAAAGATCTCTCATTGAGGTACATGGCGCCACCTTAGCACTTGGCGTTACACATTGCATCTTCTCGTGCATATGGATTTTATGGTCTCTCATATTTTTCGGGAAGGCAATCGGGTGGCGGACATGTTGAGCAAAAAGACGGATTACGGTACATGGTGGGGCATCCGTTGGAGGAGCTCGTACACTATCTCACCGATGACTATGTTGGCCAATCCAACTATAGGTTTGTTAGCTAGTGCGTCTGCTTGAGCTTGAGCTAATCATATACCCCTGGTTTGCAACTTGAGCTATATGGTGCTGATTCCTAAAAATAATAACACGGACCGGGTGGAGGAGTATAGACCTATAGTATTAAGTAACTTTTCATTCAAAACAGTTACTAAATTTTTGGCTACAAGGTTTGCGTCGATCCTGAAGAATCACGTTTACAACATGCAATTCGGTTTCATTCCCCGGGAAACAAATTCCCGATTGTATCGCTTTGGCATCGAAAGGGGTGAATAGCCATCTTAGTCGATCTTCGAGGCCGAACATGGTTCTTAAAGTAGATATTCGTAAAGCGATTGATACACTCCAATGGGATTTTATCTTCCATGTCCTCGGTGTATGGGTTTTGCCAATAGGTTTGTGGATTGGGTTAACACCATTTTTACATTAGCACGTATCTCTATTCTTTTAATGGTTGTCCGTAGGGTTATTTTCGATGCACTAGGCGTCCGCCGTGGGGATCCATTATCACCCCTTCTTTTTGTGCAACGGAAGATGTTTTGGTTCGAGCTTTGGACACGGCCGTTCGGCAGGTATTATTTCTCCTTTTATGGTGCCTAGATCCATTCGATTTTCTCCATGTTTATTATATGCGGCGATATTCTCGATCATGACAAGGCTTCTTGGGGTAATTGCCAGCCAGCGACATATTTTGATGGAGTATGGTTAAATTTCTGGTCAACTTTTCAGCCCGGAAAAGTTGAAGGTTTATTTTAGGGATAACACGCCCGCACGACTTATGCATCGCATCCAGCGCACTACGTGATTAGCAGAGGCACATTCCCTTTCAATTATTTAAGAGCCCCGTTGTTTAAGGGGGCCCCTAAAAATCGATATTTTCAACCTCTTCACGATAAAATTTTATCTAAGATCAAAAGATGGAAGGGGACTTCGTTATCTATGGTTGGTCATGTCACATTAGTCAATTCGGTGATTACTAGCTCATTTGTTCATTCTATGATGGTATACGGATGGCCGATGACGCCGCTCGAGATCAATGGAGAGGGTCCATCAAGAACTTTATTTGTCCGGGAATATCTTCACAAAGGGCTCGGTGATGTGAGTTGGGACCGCTTTGTGCGTGCTTGGAAGATGATTAATTCGGAGAATGAGGTATTGAGAATTTTACGGAGGCATTTTATGGATGAGGGGCCATGCACCACGTACATTAGCTCATCCATTTGGCCAAGTTTGCGCCCTATCACGGTGGATTTAATCTCTCGAGTCCGGATGGATCCCGGTGACCGCCGATTTGTTTGTTTTTGGCTTGACAACTGGTTGGGATATTCTATTATCGTGCACATTGAAATTCCTAACAATATGCGCGAGGTTTTTTGAATTCCCAATATCCGACTACTTCTTCAACGGTATGGCATTTTACGGAAGAATTCTTGGTGGCTTACACGAGTATTGTTGTTGACATCCTCCGGATTCCTATTACTCATAATACCGAGGACAAACGTATTTGGACTCATTCGAAAGAGGGCGAAGTCTCTTGAAGGAAGCATATGTTTTTGTTCGAGATACTTTCCCAGGTCGATCGAGGTAAATGGATCTGGTCGCCACACTTCCCGGCCCGAGAAGATCTATTGTGGTTTGTTGTTCCATTCGTAATTGACTTGCATTGCTTGATAATTTACGCCTTAGGGGATTCTGTGGCCCCGGCGTGTCCTTTTGCTATGGTGAGTCCGAGTCTATTGATCATATCTTTACTAATCGTTGTTTTGCTAGGTACATCCGCAATGGGTCCAAGATGCCTTCAAGTTAGTATCCGTTAGATGGGAGGTGAACTATTTATACATTTCGGCTCTTCAACATAAATTCGCCCGCGGATTTCTTTCCTTTTGAAGGTGGCACACCTTTGGACTATATGGATCATTTGGCACATGGGAATGAGTGGAATTTTAGTGACGTAAAGCCCAACCGTACATCAAAGCATTCATTCGGCTTTTTCGCGCTTATTATTGAGTCCGCAACTAGCACAGTTCAAGGCGTTCATTAGTATCCCCTTTACCGGGATGGACTAAGGTTAACATAGATGGTTGTGCATATGGGGCCCCGGGAGTTGTGTGTGACAATGGTGTTTTTCGTAACTACTGAGGCTTCTTTCTTTGGGTGTTTTGTGCGGAAGGTTGGTATGAGATTCGCTTTTGATCGAGCTTCAAGATGCTATGATGGCTATTTTATGAATAAATTCGAAATTATATATAAAAAATGAAAAAGAGAGTATTCCTGATCACAGGCTGATCAGGTAACCAAAAGTAAGCCTGAAAACAATGTCATAAATAAAAACGAAATGGTCACAAGCCGACCAAATGGCTGAATGGTTGGGGCCTCATTAAAACCTTCCAAGGTAAAACCCACCCTTGTGGGAAAAACCCTTGGAAGGAAAAAAAAGTACGCCCAAGAAAGAATAAGCATCCAAAATGGGAAAAGAAGCCTGAAGCAGGACGCACTAGCTAACAAACCTATAGTTGGATTGGCCAACATAGTCATCAGTGAGATAGTGTACGAGCTCCTCCGGCTGGACGCCCCACCATGTACCGTAATCCGTCTTCTTGCTCAACATGTCCGCCACCCGATTGCCTTCCCGAAAAATATGAGAGATCATAAAATCCATATGCACGAGAAGATGCAATGTGTAACGCCAAGTGCTAAGGTGGCGCCATGTACCTCAAGAGAGATCTTTTCCAAAGCAAGTTCACCACATACATCGAATCCGACTCGGCCAAAGTTGCGTCCAAGCCTTCACAAAATCATAGTGAATTGCCCACATTGTCGACCAATTAAGCTTCAAACGCATAACCCGATCCACAAGGATTCACAAAATACCCCCAAAAGAAACCTCTACAATTCCGAGAAAACCCCGGTTATCGAATTGCCGCCGCCAAGAACGCCATCCGTATTCACCTTGATCCAACCCGGGAGGGGTTTTTGTCAATTAACTTCCATGATCTTTGGTGCTGTCTAGCCCGCCTGCCAGAACTCGCAACCTACGCAGGATGAAAAGGTCCTGTTGGTCATTGTGCATGCATCCCCGATCCAAAGAAAGATGATTCAACGATGAGAACCCAAAGATGAGTAGTAGCCGCTTCCACTGTCTAGATTTTGTCGTGAAAAACTAACTCATTCCGGATATGCCAAATGAGCCGATGCGAGAAAGGATAGCCGCCTCCATAGGAAAGTAACTGTTCACCGAAATGAAAGTTCATTAACCACACCAAAATTCATTAAAACTATGAGCCTCAAATGGGTGTATGTTGAAAGAATAAAAAATCCATCGCCAAAGAGCCCCCGCAAAGACACAAGAGACAAATAAATGGTCAACCGATTCTCAAAAGGCACGACAGAGAGCGTAAACTAAAGGGCCGCAAAACTCCCCCCTGGCCCGTAACAAGTCCAAGATGGCCAAACAATTGTGGATAGCCCGCCATGCCACCACCGATCGTCGTTCGGGATGTGTTGCGACCAAATCCAAGAACCCCACTTGACACCGGATATTGGGGTCGAACATGAGCATATGCTACTTTTCAAGTCACCAAACCATCCTCGAATTCATCCGGATGAGCGTATCCCTCAAGTTAGGAGCAATGGGGACTCGCACGATAGCTCGAACCAAGTCCAAATAAGCCTCCACAAATGAGAAAGTGAAATGCCAGGACCCCATCATAAAAGTAATCCGAAATGCGATGATCTTTGAAATAAGTGTCATTCCTGGGAATGCCAATTCCATGCTGCTATAGAGTAACACAGCCAATTATCAATCCAAAATAATACCTCGGAACTACCCCCTGGGATCCAACGAGTCAACCAAGCAAGACGAAATGCAAGGTTTAATCCCGATCCGGATAGAGGAAGGAAATAACAACCTCCGAATCTCCCTATCCGTTGTCAAAATAGCGCCGCCTAAGAGTGTCTTGAAGATCACCAAGTCCGAGTTCATGACCTTCGGCCCAATTTCATCAAGAAAGCCGTATTAGCCACCACAATCGATTGAACGCCCAATCCCCTTCCGTCCGAGGCGTGCAACACCGATTCCAACTAATCACCACCGACCCTTTGTATTCACATCCCCAGTCCAAATGAAATTACGCATGGCCCTTTCCATTTGCTTGAGCAAAGTGTGGGGCCATTTGTAAACCATCATGGTGTGCATGAAAGAACTAGTAATCACCAAATTAACCGGACAAACTCGACCAAAGGAAAGAGATGAACCTTTCCATCTTCCTCGAATTTGAGGATGACCTTATCAAAGAGGGGCTGTAAATCCACAACCTTCGGGGCACCCTTGAAAATTGTTGCGCCTAAGTAGACAATAGGGAACGATCCGGGCTGAATCCCCATAATAGTTTGCACCCTCCCACATACATGAGATGAGACCCGGAACCAAAGTAGACTTTAGATTTTCGAGGTTGAAATGATGAAGGTCATCCTGCAGCTTACAACTCAAGGAAATAAAGAACCGATGATGATTCATGGAGGGCCAATCACGAGAGCAAGAGCTAAACAAATTAAGCAAGCTTTGATGACTCTTGTTGCTTTGAAATTAAAGAAAATGTGCAAGGGAGCTCAATAGAAGGCCAAGTAATGAATGTTATTCAAGTTGTTGGGCCATAATGCATCTAATAAGTTGGGCTCAAGCATGGAGCTGAATTGAAGACTTAATTTGGAGTTTATGGGCCATTATTTTTGTCCAACACCTCAAGCCCAAGAGGAGTGATGTTTCATTTTGCTTAAAATGGTCAATTTTCAGCATTTTGTTAGTCAAAGTGTCTCTTAGTTAAGTTAATCAAGTATGATTATTCAATAAAGTAAGTCTAGTAGTCATTTTCCAAGTATAGAAAGGTTGTCTAGTCTAGTAATCATTTTCCAAGTCTAGTAAAGGTGGTCTAGAGTGTCTCTTCACATGGGGGAGTCATTTACTATGTTGTAAGACTAGAAAAAGGGGTCAAGAATGTCTCTTCAAATCCCATGAAAAGCCAATTCGGGATTAACATTGAAGCATCATATTGTAACTATAAAAGCATGGCAGCCCATGTAAGAATGGAGAATTAATTGATATATTGAAATCGGCATTTGCCTTTGTGAGTTGAAATTCTCTTTGTAGAGTTTTCAATTATTTAAGAACTTATCAAGATACTTGAGCAATATCTTGTGGTGTTCATCATACCAAGGTTCTTGGCCGATCATATAGCCAACGGGTCAAGGTTATAAAGCTCTAGGTAAGATCAAACTAGATCATCGATCCGAATATCCGCCGCCTACTTGTATACGTTGGGTTCTTGAATCGATATATTCAATGGGTCCTTCGTAAATCCGTATCAGTTTGGTATTAGAGAAATCGGGTATTGATCTGGTTTCCTATCATTTTATCCATATTCTAGTTTCAAAAAAAAAAAAAAAAAAAAAAACCGAAAAAAAAAAAAACCGAAAAAAACAGAAAAAAAAAAATCAATCCCTTCTCCATTCAATCTTGAGAAGTACATACAAAAACAAAAAAATCTTCTTGTTGGATCCTAAAGACTCCACCACCAAAAGAAAACGTATCTTGTTTCTTAGAAAAAATACTTATTGTTCTTTTTGTACACGGGCATATCATTTGTTGACGTGACTTGGAATTGCTTGTCTTGATTTGTTCTTATTCTTATTGAGCCTACATATGAGAATTTGAGTGGTAAAAGGCATTGAGTGGTGAGATCATTAGAGGGGAGGTAAAAGCCAATTGAGTGAATCATCTTGAGTGATACACGAGTGTTTTGTGAGGAATATATCATGGAGGATACTTCGGGCAGCAAGGTTGGAGAAAAAGATTTCACTATTGAGGCTATGCAACAACAATTTGCAAGATTTACAGCAATTCTTGAAAATATAACGGATCGTTTGGAGAGGCTTGAACAACCAAAGAGCTAGGAGGCGTGAGATTCCTCAACCAAATCAATGGAGACGTAATGAGGAGTGGGAATCTAAGGAGGAAGAAGAAATGGAGCCGCAACACCATGGAAATACACGAGGTGGGAGAAGGCAAAATAATGAAGTTGATCGAGATTTAGGGAACATCAAATTGAATATCCCCGCATTCCATGGAAGAAGTGATCCCGAAGCATATTTGGAGTGGGAGAGAAAGGTGGATCTTATTTTCGAATGCCACAATTACTCCGAGGAAAAGAAGGTAAAGCTTGCTGCAATTGAGCTCACCGACTATGCATTAGTTTGGTGGGATCAATTAACCACAAATCGAAGGCGTTACGGAGAAAGACAGATCACTACTTGGGTGAAATGAAGACAACCTTGCGTAGGAGATTTGTACCATCCGATTATTTTCGTGACTTGTATCAAAAACTCCAAACAATGACTCAAGGTAGTAGATCGGTGGATGAGTATTACAAGGAGATGGAGATTTCAATGATTAGGGCCAATATTGATGAAGATAGGGAGGCTACCATAGCAAGATTCCTAAGCGGGCTGAATAGGAGATTGCTAACATAGTGGAATTACAACACTATGTGGAGCTTGAAGACATGGTGCACATGCCATAAAGGTGGAAAGGCAACTCAAGAAGAAGGGTTCATTTCAAAAGAGTTACATATCAAATTTTCAGTCTTCCAACAAGATGAAAGAAGGAATGTTGAAAGTAAGTGTTGGAACAACCTCTAAAACTCAAACCGAGCCGTTCAAAACCAAGTACAATGAGGTTGATAAGGAAAGGGTCTCAACTCCAATTCTCGAAATCAAGATATCAAATGTTTTTCGTTGTCGAAGGGTTTGGACATATTGCATCTCAATGTCCAAACAAGAGAGTGATGATCATGAAGGATAATGGAGAGACAGAATCTGAAAGTGAACATGAAGAGGAACAACTTGAAGAGACCATACCCAACATGGAGAGCTTTTGGTTGTTAGAAGAGCTCTAAACATGCAAACAAAGATTGAAGAAGCTGAACAACAAAGGAGAACATCTTCCACACAAGGTGTTTAGTTCAAGGTAAGGTGTGCATGTTAATTGTTGATGGAGGGAGTTGTGCTAATGTTGCTAGTTGTGAAATGGTGGAAAAACTGAATTTAGCTACCACGAAGCACCCCAATCCAT
The DNA here is from genome assembly GCA_016081115.2 of Rehmannia glutinosa. Lineage (NCBI taxonomy): Eukaryota > Viridiplantae > Streptophyta > Magnoliopsida > Lamiales > Orobanchaceae > Rehmannia > Rehmannia glutinosa. Next base: position 78,370 of record JABTTQ020002489.1, on the reverse strand, counting down.
ACAAGCAAAGCAATGGCTTAATGATTGTGGAGAAATTCGTGTGACTAAGCAAGTTTTGGTATCAATTTCAATTGGCAATTACAAGGATGATGTTCTATGCGATGTGGTACCAATGCATGCTAGCCATATTCTATTGGGGAGACCATGGCAATTCGATAGAAGGGTGACGTATGATGGTTTTCTTAATCGATGCACACTCAAACATCGTAATAAAAATATCCACTTGTTTCTTTGACTCCACAACAAGTGCAAAAAGATCAAATCAAAATGTCCCAAGCAAGAAAAATACGAGAGGCCGAGAAAAAAAAAAGAGTAAGGAAGAGGGGCAAAATTCGAGTGAAAAAAGAGTGGAGATAATGATAAGAGGAATGAATTGAGTGTGAATGAGGAGAAAAGGTAGAGGGCAAAAAAGGTGAATTTCTATGCAAAAGCAAGTGAGTTAAAAAGGGCATTAGTTGAAGAAAAGAATGTGTTAGTAATGGTGTTTAAGGAGTCCTATTTGAACAAGAATGAGCTAACACCATCGTTGCCAAGTTCTTTTATTTCTCTTTTGCAGAATATAATGATGTCTTTCCTAAGAAGAAAAAATGGATTGCCACCACTAAGAGGAATTGAACATCAAATTGATTTCATCCCTGAGCGGTGCTTCCAAACCGACCAAAGCAAACAGAGCCAACTCGGAAGAGACAAAAGAAATTCAAATGCAAGTGGAGGAGTTGTTGACAAAGGGTAAAATTAGAGAAAGCATGAGTCCTTGTGCCGTATCAAAACATCGTGGTACCAAAAAAGATGGAGCGTGGAGAATGTATACTGATTGCCGTGCCATCAACAAAATCATCAGAAAGTATCGCTATCCTATTCCTAGGTTAGATGATATCATCAAATTCAAATTAAAGAAGGTGATGAATGGAAAAACGCTTTTAAAACAAAGTATGGTTTATATGAGTGGTTAGTAATGCCTTTTGGTTTAACTAATGCTCCAAGCACTTTCATGAGATTAATGAACCATGTTTTGCGTAAATTTATCGGCAAGTTTGTTTTAGTTTATTTTGATGACATCCTTATCTATAGCAAAAGCTTAGAGAACATCTTGATCATGTGCGTGAAGTGTTAAACACTTTAAGAAGAGAGTCTTTGCATGCTAATCTGAAAAAGTGTTCTTTTTGCATGGACAAAGTTGTTTTTCTTGGATTTGTAGTAAGTCTAATGGAATTGAAATGGAAAAGGAAAAAGTCAATGCTATTTTAGATTGGCCAATTCCTAAAAGCATTGCTTTGAAGTGAGAAGTTTTCATGGTCTTGCAAGCTTCTATAGGAAGTTTGTAAAGAATTTTAGCACCATTGCTACACCATTGAATGAAATAATCAAAAAGGAAGTTGGTTTTCATTGGGGAGAAAAACAAAAACATGCATTTGAACTCCTTAAAGAAAAACTAACTAACTCTGCACCTATTCTTGCATTACCTAATTTTGATAAATCATTTGAGCTTGAATGTGATGCATCCGGAGTGGGTGTAGGTCTTTGTTTTGATGCGGGAGGAAGACCAATTGCTTACTTTAGCGAGAAGTTGAAAGGAGCACAATTGAACTATCTCGACGTATGATAAAGAGCTCTATGCTTTGGTGAGAGCATTGGAAACTTGCGGACTACTTGTGGCCAAAGGAGTTTGTAATTTATACTGATCATGAGTCTTTAAAAAAATATCTCGAGGCCAAGGTAAGTTGAACAAGCGACATATCAAATAGGTGGAGTTCATTGAATCATTTCCTTACATGATTAAATATAAAAAGGGAAAAGAAAACATTGTAGGATGCATTATCTCGGAGGCATGCCTTAATCACTACATTGGGTTCTAAGCTTCTTGGTTTTGAGTCAATAAAGGAAATGTATGACAATGATTCTGATTTCTCTTCTATTTATATAGCTTGTGAGAGGGTACCCTTAGGTTCTTGATCATGTGTGGAAAAATGCAAAACTCTCTATAGTTGACTTTGAACTATGCCCGTTGACCAGCCATTTTCCCCGCCACTCCAACGCCCGGATTCATACCTGAAAATGTAATTCCCGCTCAGCCGACTTCAACCACGCTCACCAAGACCAGAAACAGTGCCGGAAACGTCGTCCATTTTGGCCGGCAAAACCGAGATTCGCGCACATTTTCAGGCGAAAATTTCGAACCTTCACCGGCGCCAATTCCGACCACCAAAATGGACGTGCCACCCCAGGTTTTGCTCGCCTCCTCATGGGCTTTCATGCCAAGTCATCAATTTGGACTTTCCGATTCGTCTCCGGCTACAATCGACGCTCTTCCAAAAACCCAAACTTTCAATCAATCTCTAATTCCGACCCCAATAAGTATCCAATCCCAAAATTGACTCTACCATCTTCTAATTCACTCCAAGGCGCACAAATCCCACCCCAAATCGACCAAATTGTGCCCCGAATCAAAAACCCAAATTGGGGATCCGAAAATCAATTTTCGGACTTTGGACGCCCAATTGACCACCAAAACGGCCGATTTGGACTTTGTCTAAGAAGGAAATATTGCTCAGGAGGTCGAAACGAGTGGACCTAGCCCATCCAATTATAGTGACGCCACCGCTCCGGCAGATCACTATTCATCACCGGCCGGGCCCACACGCATCCGTATGCTGCCACAACTTCTTCTTTTTCTCCATTTTCATTTTCCACTGCTCTCATTCAACCCCGGTACTTGCTTACATCCAAATCGCCCACAAATTTCTATTCGTCCCAACATCACTAATGTGTTGGGACTCGTCCAAAATCGGTTTATCTCAATGTGCATCAAACTCCGGCCTCCACTCCTAAATGTCCTACACAACGAGTCGATCATGGGTCCAAGGTCACAGATTATCATCCGCATGCCAATATGGTCTCACGCAACTCTTCCACACATGGCGTTCATGACGTTCTATCCTCCGATCATCCACAAGTCCACGATACTTGCAACATTCGGCTCCTTCGGGCCAAACTCATACCCACGCCTGGAAACAACTTTTGCGCAAATGGTTTCTAGTAAATCCTCCGACACCGCATCTCCTCGCACGGCCTGGTAACCTCCATCTTTTGCTAAAATTGTTTCTCGGTCCCTCTAATCCTATCCCCGAGCCCATTAAAAAGGTGAATATTATTCTCGTGGTTATGGATGAAAATGTTTATCAACAACGACTTGTCAAATTTCGATATGCTTTAATTGGTCGTGTTATGCTCAAAGAAAGGTAATAAATCAGGCCAATTATGCCTCTTCATAAACGGCTTTCAATTATGGGCGTTAGAAATGATTGAAGTTGATACCGTTGGGTAAAGGTTACTTCGTGTTAAATTTAACAACACTTCGATTGTTCCGTGCTCAAGCGGCTACTTGGTCTCTCAATCCTGGTTCCATCCGCTTATCTCCCCGGGTTCCGATTTCAACCCCTACAAGGTTAATACTTCGACAACTTCCTTTTGGGTGAGAATATTTGAGTTGAGTATCGAATACTGGGACCCCGCCATTATGGGATTGGCGAGGCCATTGCACCCCAATTCAGGTTGATGAACGGTCTCGGATGGTTCTCTTGGACATTTTGTCCGCGTTTTGGTTGATGTGGACCTTACTAAACATCTTCAAGATCATATTATGGTTGAAAGAAAGGGTCACCGTTCGTTTGTTTCTATCGGGTATGAAAAGCTTCCATTATTTTGTGGAACCCGTGGTATTACAGACATTCGGCCGCGCTTTGCCGACGATTAGAAATAATGTCAATTTGCGGGAGCCACGGGGACGACCCACTCCTCAACGTGGTCGCTCTCGAACTCGTCGGGTTTATCATTCGCTCATAACCCATCTGGATAAGGGCAAGACGTGGGATAACTTAGTGGATAATACGACTTTGTCTATGCGCCTCCTCTCTTCTTGTGCCATCGTTACCGTTTACTCGGATATTACTCGATAATACTTTTTCTCGCTTTGACTCGAGAGGATCCTTCTATTCATACTTTAGATGATATGCCACCTCCAGGTGGTTAAACGTACATCTGTCCCCAAACCTCCTGTTCTTCGCGGTGACCAATCATTCTCCGCCTCCGATATTCATCATAGCCTATCACGGTGCGACTACCATTGGAAAAACCCATTCGTCCGTTGTATAGGGCTATCCGTGCTAAATGTTGATGCCAAACATAAAGCTACTTCAATCGATCATAACGCAGGGTAACAAGCCACTGCTCATCAATTGGAGATTGAGGATGATGAACATGGATCTACAAATTTAAACAAGGCGCCCGAAAATGTTGGGGACATTATGTGGATGATGATAATATTTCCGGGGTTGATACATCTCGCCCACACACTCCGGATCTCCTACCCTGATCACCTCACCCGATCCTTCCCAATGAATTGCTTCTATTGGAACATCCGGGGATTGGTAACATTGCTTCGCGCAATATTCTTAAGAAGCTATGTAATAATCACAAACCTTCTTTGTTGCTATTACGCGAACCTAAAGTTGACTTGCATTCTATCTCTCGATTCTTATTGGGCGTCTTGGTTTACGTTTGTGGCTCGAACTTTCGGTGTCGGGAAGTCGGATATCCGGATCTTCGACGGTCGGATATAACGATTCTTCAAAGGCGGTTTTTATTTCTCGACCAATGTATTATTCTTAAGGTCCAATTCTCCAATTACATCTTTCATGTGGGGTTTGTTCATGCTATATGCAATCACGTGATTCGTAGACGACTTTGGTCGATATTATTTCTCCGGTTGTGATGATCTCGGTTTTGATGGGGACTTTAATTCTATTCTCGGGAACCATGAGCGTCTGGTCGGGGGTCACCTTGATGGCGTCTTTGCCAGGATTTTCGGGATTTTTATGACAATGCGGGGTTGATGGCTATCCCCACGATAGGCAACTTCTTTACTTGGTGCAAGACGCGTCCTCATCGGGACTCTCATTCAAGCTCGGCTTGACCGTGTTATAGCTAGCCCTAGGTTTGTTAATCTTTGCGAGGACTAAGGCTTTTGTTCTCCTCGCACTTGCTCTGGACCATCATCCTCTTTTGCTTTTGTGTGAGACTTGGCTCATAAGGGCCCATCTCCTTTTCGCTTTTCAATGTATGTGGACTAAACATCCTGGTTTTCGATCGGTTGTTACTTCTTCTTGGGAATCAAATTGCGCGATCACTAACCCTTTGATCCGATTGATGATAAAATTGAAAAGATTGCGCCATGTGCTTCGTTCTTGGAATTCAGAGGTTTTTGGGGATGTCAATCGTGGGGTGGATGATAAATTAGAAAAGTTGAGACAAATTCATCGGACATCGAGACTGGGGTATAGTATAGCCCGTCGACTGGAGCTTGAAGCCCAAAATTTGCTTAATCAGCGTTGCTTCTAAATCAATTTCTTCGCCGTAAAATCTCGGGCGCTTGGTTGGTTGATGGAGACCGCAACACTTCTTTTTTCCACCGTTGTTGTCGGACTAAGGTCGCTCGGGCCGGTATTCACGGTCCTGATGATCAATGGTATGCTTTCCACGGACCCATCCCTCATCCATAGTCACATTATCCGATTCTTCCAGGACTTATTCACGGCGCCTATTGGTCATATTCCGGATTTTTCTTCTATTGATCGAGTTATTAATCCAAAGTGGTGATGGATGTGGAGAACAATTGCTTAACCTCTTTACCTATGGATTTAGAGATTCGAGATGCGCTTTTGATCTTGGTATTGACATTCCCCCGTGCCCGATGGATTTAATGGCTCTTTCTATCGAGTTGTTGGGATATTATATCTAATGGCGTCATTATTCATTGTCGCGCCACTTCTTCCAGTTCTCTCTAGATGGACTCAATTCCAGCTTTATGGTTCTCATTCCTAAAAGCAAAGATGCGAATCTCGTTGATAATTTCGGCCCATTGTCATGAGCAATTTCATCTTCAAAATTATCACTAAGATATTGGCTACTCGGTTTGCCCGTATCGTTAGGCGTATTTTGTCTCCTACACAATTTGGTTTTATTCTCGGGTCATCACATTCATGATTGTATTGCTCTAGTCTCGGAAGGCTTTAACATTCTTCATAATCGAGTGACAAGAACATGATCCTCGAAAATCGATATCCGTAAGGCCTTTGACACTCTCACCGGACTTTCTTTTATATGTGTTTCTAGATTTGGCTTCTCCGAGGAATTTGTTGCGTGGATATCTTTGTCATTTTGAACTCGCCCGTATCTCTGTTCTTCTTAATGGCTCTCGATCGGATACTTTGCTTGCACAAGAGGGTGCGTCAGGGTGATCCTCTTTCACCCCTTCTTTTTGCATTGCCAAAGAAGTCCTGGGGAAACTTATCTCTCATCCGGTGTCATCCCATCTTCCTCAAGCCTTTCATGGCTCCACGTAGTATTGTGTTTCCGTCCTCCATGCTTTATGCGATGATATTATCATCCTTTGTGCGCAACCTCCTGCAATGCACGTTATATTTTTGATACTCTTGGTCATTATGCCTCTCTTTCGCCAGGTGTTCAATCTCACAAATCGAAGGTGTTTTTCATGATCGGGTCTCGCATTATATTAGACATCGCATTCGACGATCATGGGCTTATCGGTTGGATCCTTTCCTACTAATTATCTTGGGGTTCCTATATTCAAGGGTGGCCCCAAACACGATGTGTTGCGGCCTTTGTTTGATAAGATTATGGTTAAGTTTAAGCGTTGGAAAGGTTCTTCTCTCTCTTTGGCAGGTCGTGGTTCGCTTGGTTAACTCTATTATTGCCACTCCTTGGTTCACAAGTATGCTCATTTACAAATGGCCTATCGCTACGCTTAAGCGATTAGAGAAAGCTATGCGAATTTCATTTGGATCGTGATATTAATCGGGGTTCTGTGGTTAATTGGACGCGTTGTTGCTCTCCTAAGAACGGTGGTGGTCTTGGCGTCCGATCCTCATTTCTGCAAACCGAGCCTTTATTATGAAGATGGGCTGGAAACTTCTCACATCGGATTCCATTGTCTTTGATACTCTCCGTCGCCGTTTTTTGATGGACAATGGTTCTATTAGGCGCTCATTCTTGCCTTCTTCTATCTGGGCAAGGCTGCGTCCAACTGTGGAGGATTGCCAAACTGATTCGAGATGGATTCCTGGGGCTCACTCTTCGGTTAATTTTTGGACAGATAACTGGCTTGGTTACATCATTGCGGATCGGATTGGCATCCCGCATGAATTTCGGGCTAACTTTCGTAATCCCATATCAGACTTATTTTTTGATAACAAATGGCATCTCACTATGTCGTTTGTGGAGGCTTACTTGGATATTGTTCGGGATATTGTTCGTTGTCCGATTGCTCCAGATTCTTTGGATAAACGAGTGTGGACTCGCTCTGTGGATGGGACAGTGACTTCTAATTCAAAGATATGCATTTATTCGACCGTCCTTTCCTTCGTTAAATGGGGATCTTGGATATGGTCGCCCACATTCGAGAGAGGCGCACGGTTGTGGTCAGGTGGGTGGGCGATATTCGGACGTCGACATCATGGATGTTCGCGCCCCAAAGGATTTATCGGTCCTACGCTTATCGCTCTCGAACTCTCATTCTAATCGATCGATCACATTTTTGTTTCTTGCAATTTTGCAGAGCTCTTTGGGGACCGGATTGCGGGTTCATTTGCGGTGGCTTTTCGTAACGCCTATAGCTTCAACGATTTTATGGTTCATTTAATGGAATTTCATTTCAAAGGCGCAGACGCTTTTCTCTGGAGGGTGGCGATTGTTTCTTGCATACGCTTATTTGGCACATCGAAATGACGTGATCTTTAATCACAAACATTGGACTACGAATGCGGCGCTTGTTCGATTGAGAGCCATGATTATTGAGTCCGCTTCGCTTGATAAAGGGTGCATGCGAATACCCGGAGGATCTTCTTTGTCTACACCGGCCGAAGGTTAGTGGACGCCCTCCTAAGGCCCCTCGCATTATCCCGGTGCCTTGGTTTCTTCCCCTTCCGGGCCGGATTAAAGTCAACGTAGATGGTAGTGCTATCGAGCTCCGTGTCGTATCACGGCGCGGCATTTTCCGTACCTATCGAGGATTTTTTCGTGGGTGTTTCGTGGAGCAAAGGTGTGGAATGGGCTTTGCTTTTGAGGCCGAATCGTTGCTGCCATGACCGCAATCTCCTATGCTTTTCGCAAGGCTTGGACTAATATTTGGCTGAATCGGACTCTACATATGTTGTTGGCCTTCTTAGATCTCGACGGGCTCCATCCCGCGGCGTCCGCTTAATCAATGGCGTTATTCTCTCTTTTTGCTTTCCTAGATGCATGTTGTGGTTTCTCACATCTATCGAGAAGGCAACCGTGTTGCGGACCATCTCAAAGAAGTTCACGTGTGACTCCTCTCGTGGGATGCCCCCAATGGATATTATCTCTCTACTTACGATGACTATGCCGGACGTACACAAAGATAGATTTGTTAGTTAATTTGTGCTATGTTGTTTTGGTTTGGTTGTATGGCTTTCACTTTTCTCACTGGGTACTCTTTTCCTACTAAGGGTTTTCCCCACAAGGGTGGGTTTTACCTTGGTAGGTTTTTAACGAGGCCCCAAACATTGGGCTACCCGGTCGGCTTGTGACCAGGATTTTTCATTTCTTTCTATTATATTTCGATTCTTATTAAAAAAAAATATAGCTTGTGAGCATGCTGCATTTGGAAAGTTCTATAAACATGAAGGATACTTATTTCGTGAAAACAAACTTTGCATCCCTAAATGTTCTATTCGAGAGTTACTTGTTAGAGAAGCACATGGGGGAGGTTTAATGGGACACTTTGGTGTGCATAAAACATTGGAAGTCCTACGTGATCATTTCTTTTGGCCTTGTATGCGTGTTGATGTTGAGAGAATTTGTGAAAAGTGCATAACTTGTAAACATGCTAAATCAAAATCACAACCTCATGGAATGTATAAAACTTTACCTATTCGAAATGAACCTTGGGTGGACATATCTATGGACTTTGTTTTGGGTTTACCTAGAACAAGTAAGGGTAGAGATTCTGTGTTTGTGGTTGTTGATAGATTTTCTAAAATGGCACATTTCATTCCTTGTTATAAAAGTGATGATGCTACTCATGTTGCTGATTTGTTCTTTAGAGAAATTCTCATGGTTGCATGGAGTTCCAAGAACAATTGTGAGTGATAGAGATGCAAAATTTTTAAGTCACTTTTGGCGTGTGTTATGGAGCAAATTGGGAACTAAACTTCTATTTTCTACTACTTGCCACCCACAAACCGATGGGCAAATCAAGTAGTAAATAGAACTTTGTCTCAACTACTTGAACATTGATTCAAAAGAACTTAAAGAATTGGGAAGATTGTTTGCCATTTGTTGAGTTTGCATATAATAGGAGTGTGCATTCTGCTACTAACTTTACTCCTTTTGAAGTTGTTTATGGATTTAATCCATTGAGTCCACTTGATCTTGTTCCTATCCCTGTTGAAGAGCAAGCAAGTCTTGATGGAAAAGCTAAGGCAGAATTGGTAAAGAAGTTGCATTAAAAGGTGAAACTTAATATTGAGAAACAAACCGAGCAATATGTTAAACAAGCCAACAAGGGTCGAAAGCAAGTAATATTTGAACCAGGAGATTGGGTGTGGCTGCACTTGAGAAAAGAAAGGTTTCCAACAAAGCGAAAGTCCAAGCTACAACCAAGGGGTGATGGGCCATTTCAAGTGATTGCAAAGATCAATGACAATGCCTACAAGATTGATCTTCCAGGTGAGTATAATGTGAGTGCTACTTTTAATGTGTCCGATCTATCTCCTTTTAATGCGAATCGATTCGAGGACGAATCCTTTCAAGAAGAAGGGAATGATGAAGGTCATCCTGCATTACAACTCAAGGAAATAAAGAACCGATGATGATTCATGGAGGGCCAATCACGAGAGCAAGAGCTAAACAAATTAAGCAAGCTTTGATGACTCTTGTTGCTGAAATTAAAGAAAATGTGCAAGGGAGCTCAATAGAAGGCCAAGTAATGAATGTTATTCAAGTTGTTGGGCCATAATGCATCTAATAAGTTGGGCTCAAGCATGGAACTGAATTGAAGACTTAATTTGGAGTTTATGGGCCATGATTTTTGTCCAACACCTCAAGCCCAAGATGAGTGATGTTTCATTTTGCTTAAAATGGTCAATTTTCAGCATTTTGTTAGTCAAAGTGTCTTAGTTAAGTTAATCAAGTATGATTATTTAATAAAGTAAGTCTAGTAGTCATTTTCCAAGTCTAGAAAGGTTGTCTAGTCTAGTAATCATTTTCCAAGTCTAGTAAATGTGGTCTAGAGTGTCTCTTCACATGGGGAGTCATTTTCTATGTTGTAAGACTAGAAAAAGGGGTCAAGAATGTCTCTTCAAATCCCATGAAAAGCCAATTCGGGATTAACATTGAAGCATCATAATGTAACTATAAAAGCATGGCAGCCTATGTAAGAATGGAGAATTAATAGATATATTGAAATTGGCATTTGCCTTTGTGAGTTGAAATTCTCTTTGTAGAGTTTTCAATTATTTAAGAACTTACTTGATACTTGAGCAATATCTTGTGGTGTTCATCATACCAAGGTTCTTGGCTGATCATATAGCCAACGGGTCAAGGTTATAAAGCTCTAGGTAAGATCAAACTAGATCATCGATCCGGAATATCCGCCGCCTACTTGTATACGTTGGGTTCTTGAATCGATATATTCAATGGGTCCTTCGCATAACTGTATCATGAAAGCTTGGCCCGAGAAATCAGCATATAGAGTGAGGATCTCAAGAAGAGTGCGTGCGTTGATTGAAGAAGCCCCACACATAATGACAATATCATCTGCGTATAAGATGGACGATGGAAAGATAATCCGTATAAAGCGCGATGAACGGAACCAACCGATTCTCGAGCAACAACGGTCTCGATAAATTTACTCAAGACTCCTCCGCGATGCAAAACAAGAACGGGAATAGAGGATTACCCCCGTCGACCCTCTAAAACAGGGGAAGAACCCCACCGGCATCCCATTAAGTAGTACGGGATATTCGGACGACCAAGAATAACATCCACCCATTGAATAAAAATCTCTCGAGAAACCAAAGCGACGTAAACGTGTAGTAAGAAATCCCACTTCAACGTATCAAACGCCTTACGGATATCAATTTTCTAAATCATATTTGCATCCGATCGACCTCGCAGACATTGAACCCTTCGTGAGACCATGGCGATACAATCATCAATCTGCCTCCCGGAATAAAACCGAATCGAGTAGGAGATAAATAGGTAGGAGGTAGGGATAATCGAGCCCAAACACGTAGCCAATATCTTAGTAATAATCTTGAAAAGAAAATTACTCATAACAATCGGACAAAAGTTCTCAATAGCATTGGCATCCTTAGTCTTTGGGATGAGCGCCATGAAACTAGCGTTCAAACCCAAAGGCAAGGACGAGCTAATGAAGAAGTAACGGACAGCGGCGATCAGCTCGGAAGAAATGACGCCCCGTAGTGACAATAAAAAGTCCTGTTGAAGCGGTCCGAGCCAGGAGAACTATCTCAATCCATATCAAACACCGCATCCTTAATCTCCAGGTCCAAAGGGATGACTATCAAGCTAGCTTTATCCACTCGCTTCCTACCTTGGGGAGATCACCATCAACCATGTTATAATCCGCAGTGGTACCCTAGTATCCGCGAAGAGCTCCTTATAGAATGAAATAATATGGTTCCCAAGACCACCGGATCATCGTAACTACCATTAACCATAAGACCATGAATCCCCGTCGTCCCATTACGAATCAAGCTACGACGATGAAAAAATACCGTGTTACGATCCCCATCCTTAAGCCATGCCGAGCGTGCCTTTTGCTTAAGGAATTCAGATTGTAATAGCAACATGTGAGACACCACCTTCTAGGCGTCCATCTCTTTATCCCGACGAGCAAATCAGATATAGCCCAAATTCTCAACTCATGCACCTTAATAACCAGCCGCAACCTCTTGAGTTTATGCATGACGCGCAATGAGGGTTGGGCGTGGCGCAAGGAGCAACCCAAGAAGTAGTAACCAAATCGTGGAATGTGTCATGATGAACCCACATATGCTGAAAATGAAATGGAACCGGACCCTGCAAATGGAAGATGAGCAAGAAACCAAAATGGGATGATGATCGATCCAATCCGAGGAAGGATTAATCCTTTTACAACTTGCCAAAAAGAGAAGAATTGACAAGTTGCTAGGCTCGATCCAACTTAGCCTCAAGTAGGGATAGAGGCCTTCGGGGAGCACCAAGTAAATGAATTGCCCGTAGTCGACCGCAAACAAACCAAAGATCCTCCAAGTAATCCCCGAAATCCTCGACAAGAAGCTTGGATAAAGTACCACCGCCAAGGTCGCTCATGATGTCCCAAGACCGCATTGAAATCCCCAATAAGCAAAGCAGATCCGTAAGACCCAAATTCCTCAAATCCAACCAAAGCGCACGCCGAGCAATATGATCACACAAACCATGAGCAAAACCAACATGAAAAATCATAGAACCAAATTGAACTTGCAGAACAATACATTGAGTAGAAGACCAAACCTGATTAAGGACTGAGATACCAGCATCACATAATATCCAAATGTCAGCACGTCCGTTTGCCCGAAAGCTCTGAGCCACGAAGGTCAAACCCAAGCTATTCCAATAAGAATCCGAAATCGACGAAATGTCCACCTTAGGTTCACAAATAGCTAAAATAGAAGGCTTATGCTTTTGACATAAAGCCTTAAGAACATTGCAAGATGCAATGTTCCCAATCCCCCGGATGTTCTAGAAGATGCAATTCATTGAGACGGTGGGGGGTGGTGCCCATGACAATCGCACGGTAAAAACAGAGGTGTGGTGTGACACAGAGCTGGACGATTGAGGGTTACCCACTTCATCTGCATAATCTTCCCATCTCTTTGAAGCTGCAAAGTCCATCTCATTTGGCCCTGGACGATCCGTTCCAATAGTAATGTCATGGATTGGAGGCGATGGACCTATAGTGACACTCTCGAGTAATCTAAATTTAGCTGAAACCAGTGAGCTATCCCGGAAAGCACGGTTAAGAGCTCGGATAGGCTTTTCCAATGGATGCTGAATCATAATAGGCAGAATAGTGGAGACGGATCCGGTGTTAGAAGTCGGGGGCCTTGGGGGCCGGTTCCCCTAGTTGGATAATCGGACTGAGAATCTATTGATAGTTGATCTGGGGTATCGTCAGAGCCAAGAGCAACGAAGGTGTTACCTAGGTGGATATCAGTAGGGCAAGTGATTATTGCGCAGTAGGGAGCTTTTCGAACCCATATTTTCCATTGAGTCATCAACGGCCTTGCCTTATCCTCACCGCACAGACGATAAACTTTCCGAACCCCGGAGTGTCCCCGTAGAACAGACTGGACGTGTTGCCGAGGCTCTAGGACGTCCATTGTCGGGAGATGTGCGCCTTTCCTTAGTTGAATTATTCGCGTTATTAAAATGGCAAGAAGTCGCCGGGTGTCCCGTAACATTACACTCGAACAAAACTCGTGGAGTTTCTCATAAATCGATCGACATAAAGGAACACCGGGCAACTCGTCCCACCATAATGTGATCCTCCAAAGGCTTTGCAAGATCAATCTCAACCAACACTAACGAAATTCCCTAGAGAACCATCAAGCGATCGCGATCAATCAGAATGGATTTCCAAAGACTGCAATCTCCTGGATGGTATTGAGATCCCAGTATTCCGATCGAGCTCAAAGATGCGGACCCAAATGCTGGCCGTATGTGCACCTTATAAGGGTTGAAATCGAACCCACGGGGAGAGACGAATAGTTCCCGGGTTAAGCGCCCAATTGGTGCGTGGTCGAGCACGAGCACGATCCTGCGCATGAAACAATTTGACACAAAAGAATCCCTTGCCCAAGGGAATTAGTTTCCATTCATTCTTAATACCCCATAGCTCGGATAACCTTTTATGCAAAAGCATAGTAGGCCATGGCTTATTACCTTTGCCCAAAATAACCCATCCGATCAAAGAATACGAAAATTCAGCAAAGGCGTTGTTGGTAAACATTTTCATCAATAGTAATCGAATAATAATCCCCTTTCCTAACATGTTTAGGGATAGAATGCGTATTGCGCGTAAACCATATGAGTAAACGAAGCACTAATACCGTGGGGCTGTGGAAAAGTAGAATTCAAAGGATGGGGATTTCCTCAAACCACCTTGGCAATAATCGAGGATGGCACAAGCTCGCTCGAATCTGATTCAACATATGTTTGTGAGTTACTTGCACGATCTCTCAAAGTTCCTTGAAATTTTTGGCTAGATGGCGCTTCACTCTCCACTATATTTCCCAAATGGAGTTTGTGGTTTCTCACATTTATAGGGAAGGCAACAAAGTGGCGGATAAGCTCTCCATAATGGACATCTACACGCAACCGACCCACGTTCCCCTTGACTTGAATTTGTCGTAGCTTGGTGAAGACAAAGATGGCTCCCATTTTCCTATCAAAGGTTTTTCCTTTAGGTTTTTCTTTGATAGGTTTTAATGAGGCCCCATTTGTTCATCATCTCGCTTGTCTTGTAAGAAGTTTTTATTTTTGGGGTACTCTTTTTCCCGCCAAAGGTTTTTGCCTAAAGGGTTTTACTTTGGTAGGTTTGAACGAGGCCCAAATTTTTTCCTTTGGTTTTTTTATCATTTTGACATTCCTTTTAGCTAGTCGCCGCTTGTAAGCAACATTAACCTTTTTAATTCTTATTAATATATTCAAGCGATATGCTCATGTTCGTCCCCACTATCCGGCGGTCAAGTGGGATTCTTGGATATGGTCGCAACACATCCCTTTAACGGCGATCGGTAGTGGCATGGAGGGCTATCCACAATCGATTAGCCGCTTGGACTCGTTATGGGCCAGGGGAGTTTTATGGTCCCTTGGTTTGCGCTCTTTGTCATGCCTTTGCTGAGAATCGGTTGACCATTTATTTGTCTCTTGTGTCTTTGCAGGGGCTCTCTGGCGATGGATTTTTGATTCTTTTAATGCTCACCCGCTTGAGGCTCATAGTTTTAATGAATTCCTGGTGTGGCTAATGAACTTTCATTTCAAAGGAGCAGTTGCTTTCCTATGGCGGGTGGCTATCCTCTCCTCGCATCCTGCTCATTTGGCATATCCAGAATGAGTTGGTTTTTTACAAAAAATCTAGATATCGGAGGCGGCTACTATACACCTTCGGGTTCTCATCGTTGAATCATCTCCATTGATAGGAGATGCATGCACAATGACCAACATGAACTTCTCATCCTGCGTAGGTCGCGAGTTCCTAGCGGGCCGCACAAGCACCAAAGATTGTGGAAGTTAATTGGCAAAAACCCCCCCCGTTGGATCAAGGTAAATACGGGCGATAGTTCTTCCGGGCGCTGGCAATTTGATAGCTTCCGGTCTTCCGTGAATCGCAGAGGTTTCTTTCAGGGGTGTTTCGTGACTCGTTGTGGTTCGGGCTATGCGTTTGAAGCTGAATTGGTTGCAGAATGTGGGCGATTCACTATGCTTTTGTGAAGGGATGGACACAACTTTGGCCGAGTCGGATTCGATGTATGTAGTGAACTTGTTGGATAAGAGATCTACTTGAGGTACCTTGGCGCCACTTTACCACTCGGCGATACACCTTGCATCTTTTCGCTCATATAGATTTTGTGGTCTCACATATTTTTCGGGAAGGCAATCGGGTGGCACACATGTTGAGCAAGAAGACGGATTACGGTACATGGTGGGCGCGCTCGAGGAGCTAGTTCATTATCTCACCGATGATTATGTTGGCCAATCCAACTATAGGTTTGTTAGCTAGTGCATCCTGGCTTCGTTTCTTTTTTTCCCATTTTGGGCCTATTCATTCATTCATGGGGGTACTCTTTTTTCTCGCTAAGGGTTTTCCCCACAAGGGTGGATTTTACCTTGGGAGGTTTTAACGAGGCCCCAACCATTCACCATTTGGCGGCTTGTAACCATTTTGTTTTTATTTTTTACATTGTTTTCAAAGCTTACTTTTGGTTACCCGATCACTGTGATCGAATACTCTCTTTTTCTTTTTTTTTTTATATATATTATCGAATTTATTCTTATTAATATATTCTCGCTTTTGATTAAAAAAATAAATAAATTAATTGTTGGAATTCCCGCCCAATCCAACTATAGGTTTGTTACTTAGTGCGCCAACGCTTCGGTTTCTTTTCCCATTTTTTGGGCTACTGTTTCTTTCCTGGGGGTACTCTTTTTCCTTTCAAGGGTTTTTCCCACAAGGGTGGATTTTACCTTGGGAGGTTTTAACGAGGCCCCAACCATTCACCATATGGTCGGCTTGTGACCATTTTATTCTTGACAAGATTTCCGTGAACCTTTTTGTTTATGACATTATTTCCAGCTTATATTTGGTTACCTGATCACTGTGATCGTGACAACTCTATTTTCATTTTTATAATATTTCGCATTCATTCAAAAAAATTGTTGGAATTCCCTACAAGAGGTATTATGAGTTGGGTTACCTCGTTGTCTTTCATGAGCTCCAAGGGCTGCATTAAAATCCCCATAAAAACAAAGTCAACTAAACCTGGTTGCGAATATCACCATAATGTACGCCTAACCAAATACGAACATCGAGCATGAATAAACCCCATTTTTTTAATTAGTGGGAGTATTGGTTAAGGGAAGGAGATAAATTTCAAATAAATCAAAGATACAGGGTTCGAACCCTGTTAACACCCTTATAAAGGGTTAGTGATACCACTTGAGCTACAAGCTAGTGGTCATGAATGAACCCCGTGTGAAACCTCATATTCTCAGAGATCCATTTTACACACCAAGCATTGATCCGTTGAAAAATAGGTTACATACGAAGACGACCATACTTAGAAAGAATCCAAATATCGTGCACACCATTAGAACGAAAACTCTCCGCCACCAGGTTCATGTCAATAGTATGCCAAAAAGAAGCCTAATGGAATTAAATTGAATCTTAGGCTCCGCATAATAGCAATAATGTCAGCTTATGAACACGGCATAAATCCTTACATTGATCTAGAAGCATCATTACCGATGCCTCTACTATTCCAAAACATGCAATTCATGTTAAAAGATTGGAATGGGTACGCACCTAATGCGTGTTGGAATCCATATCTTGAAGAAATTGGTTCGCTTGAGCTTCTTTCTCCTCCATAGCCCATCTTTTGCGAGCCACAACTGCCATGGTCTGAAAATTGGTGTTATGCTCGGTTGAATTGAGCACATTATCATTTATAGGATTACTTTTGGAAACCTTCTCAATAGCACGTTGTAGGTTTTCTTTACTTGATTCATCTAACTCCGACGACATCACAATCTCTTTGGGGTACCTGCACTTGGGCCGTGGTGTGTAAGCAATCATACGCCTATCCCGATTCACGATTTTTTTATGAATAATTGCGAATATAAATAAAAATGAAAAAAGAGTAATCTTGATCGCATGCATCGTAACCAAATGAAAGCCTAGAAATAATGTCAACAACCAAAGAACGCAGTGGTCACAAGCCGACCAAATGGTGAATGGTTGGGGCTCATTAAAACCTTCCAAGGTAAAACCCACCCTTGTGGGAAAAACCCTTGGAAGGAAAAAGAGTACCCCCAGGAAAAAGGCGCCTAAAAAGAAACCCAAGCAAAGGGCGCCTTAATTAACAAACCTATATGTGGATCGCCAACATAATCCTCCGTGATGTATTGAAGTAGGTCCGAGGCGGGACGCCCACTGCACGCCACTCTCCATCTTCTTGCTCAAATATGTCTCGCCACCCGATTGCCTTTCGAAAGATATGAGAGACTACAAGATCAATGCCACTAAGTAGATACAAGGTTTAGCGCCAATAGCCAAGGTGGCGCCATGGGACCTCCATCGTTCTCTTTCTCCGCGGGTTCACCACATACCTCGAATCCGATTCCAACCAAAGATTCGTTCATCCTTTTGCGACGCGTAATGAATCGCCCATATTGCTGCAACCAATTCCGCTCAATGCGTACCCTGAACCACAACGATGGACAAAGCATCCGAGAAAGAATCCTCTATAATTCCTAAGACACCGGATCTTTCGTAAGATTGCCCGACGCCCCTAAAGCGCCGCCATCCATGTTAACCTTGATCCAACCTGGGAGGGGTTTTTGCCATTGGACCTCGACAATCTTCGGAGCACGTCTAACCTGTCCGGGGACTCTTAAACCACGCAGGATGAAGAGGTCCTGCTGATCGTTATTCATGCATCCCTGGTCCAAAGATGCTGATTCAACAATGAGTACCTGTAGGTGAATGAGTGCCGCCTCCGGAGTCCAGATTTTGTTGTGGAAAATCAGCTCATTACGGATGTGCCAAAGAAGCCAGATGCAGGATAATATTGCCACACGCCAAAGGAAAGCGACCTGGTCACTAAAATGAAGTGCCATAAGTCGTACCAGCAGTTCGTTGAAACTGTAAGCCTGGAAGGGGTGCACGTGAAAGGCTTGGAAGATCCAATGCCAAAGACGGCCTGCAAAAGCACATGAAACAAATAAGTGATCGATCGATTCCCCGATTCCCCGCAAAGAACACAAACCGAAGGGCCATAAAACTTCCCTAGCTCGTAAAGAATCCTGGACTGCCAGTCGGTTGTGTATAGCTCTCCATGTCACCACTGATCGTCGTTCTGGAATATGCTGGGACCAAATCCAAGAACCCCATATAACTGTCGGGCGCTGAGGGCGTAAGAATTTATAAGCCGTCTTCGAGGTAACTGAACCATCCTCAGAATTCATCCAAACACGAGTATCCCGAGATGTGGGCGCAATTGGGACACGCACAATAGCTCGAACCAGCTCCAAATAAGCCTCCACAAAGGGGATGGTGAAGTGCCAGGATCCATCATAAAAGTAATTAGAGATACGCTTTCTGGAATAAATACCTATAATCCTCCGGAATGCCAATTCTATCAAGAATGGAATATCCCAACCAATTATCAATCCAAAATAATACCTCGGAATTAGCGCCTGTATCCAACGAGAATCATCCAAGCAATAAAATACAATGTTTAATCCCGGCCAAATGATACGGATTGTATGAAGGACCCATTGAACATATCGATTCAAGAACCCAACGTATACAAGTAGGCAGCGGATATTCCGGATCGATGATCTAGTTTGATCTTACCTAGAGCTTTATAACCTTGACCCGTTGGCTATATGATCAGCAAGAACCTTGGTATGGTGAACACCACAAGATATTGCTCAAGTATCTTGATAAGTTCTTAAACAATTGAAAACTCTACAAAGAGAATTTCAACTCACAAAGGCAAATGCCAATTTCAATATATCAATCAAATGTCCATTCTTACATGGGCTGCCATGCTTTTATAGTTACAATATGATGCTTCAATGTTAATCCCGAATTGGCTTTTCATGGGATTTGAAGAGACATTCTTGACCCCTTTTTCTAGTCTTACAACATAGAAAATGATTCCCCATGTGAAGAGACACTCTAGACCACCTTTACTAGACTTGGAAAATGATTACTAGACTAGACAACCTTTCTAGACTTGGAAAATGACTACTAGACTTACTTTATTGAATAATCATACTTGATTAACTTAACTAAGACACTTTGACTAACAAAATGCTGAAAATTGACCATTTTAAGCAAAATGAAACATCACTCCTCTTGGGCTTGAGGTGTTGGACGAAAATCATGGCTCATAAACTCCAAATTAAGTCTTCAATTCAGTTCCATGCTTGAGCCCAACTTATTTGATGCATTCTGCCCAACAACTTGAATAACATTCATTACTTGGCCTTGTATTGAGCTCCCTTGCACATTTTCTTTAATTTCAAAGAACAAGAGTCATCAAAGCTTGCTTAATTTGTTTAGCTCTTGCTCTCGTGATTGGCCCTCCATGAATCATCATCGGTTCTTTATTTCCTTGAGTTGTAACTACGGGATGACCTTCATCACCAAATAGAAGAAGGAAGGAAGGACCTCCGGATGTCCCCATTTCTAGTAAAGTACCGTTGTATGAGGGTCTTGAACACCAACGAGTCCGAGTTCGAACCTTCCAAAGACAATTTCATTAAGAAAGCCGTGTTAGCAGCCTTGAGCGATCGCATGCCCAATCCTCCTTCCGCCCGGGCATGCAAAGATGTATCCTGATTGACCACTACATTTCCTTTAGAATTCACATCTCCCGTCCAAATGAAATTACGCATGACTTTTTCCATTTGTTTTAGAAGCGTGGCAGCCATTTATAAATCATCATGGAGTGCACGAAAGAACTAGTTATCACCGAGTTAACAAGACAAACCACACATAGCGAGGAAAGGGACGAGCCTTTCCATCGTCGGAACTTAAGGATTATCTTGTCAAAGATGGGCAGAAATCCGCGACCTTTGGGGCTCCCTTGAAAATTGGAGCGCCCAAGTATATGGTGGGGAACGTTCTGGATGAATCCCAAAATATGTTGCACCCTCACATGGACATAATGCGAAACCTCGTGCCCCAAAATAAGCCTTGGATTTATGAGGACTAAACATTTGACCCAAAATATCTGCATAGTGAGTAAGAATCAAGCAAGGCCCGGGCATTGGAAGAAGACGCGCCCCGCACATGATGACGATATCATCCGCATAAAGAATGGATCTTTGGGAAGATGATACTCCTTGGCACTGTGAAAGGCAGATAACCTGGATGATCCATCGGGCCAAGTGATAAACCGACTGGGACCTCCTCCGCAGCACCAAACAATAGGGAGATAAAGGATCCCCTTGTCTCGACTCCTCCGAACAGGCAAAATAACCAACAGCGCCCCATTCAACAACACCGATATTCGGATGACGGAAGAACCACCTCCACCCAACGCAAGAACGCCTCGGAGAATCCGAAACGCCGCAAGACATGTAGTAAAAAGTCCCATCTTAATGTGTCGAATGCCTTACAAATATCTATTTTCGGATCATATTCGAATCCGTGCCCCCTGTAAGACATTAAACCCTTAAGATACCATGGCAATACACTCATGAATTTGTCTACCCGGATAAAACCAAACCGAGTCGGAGATAAATAGTCAAGCAATAATAGAGCCCAAGCGCGTAGCCAATATTTTTGTGATAATCTTGAAAAGGAAATTGCTAATGACGATAGGGCGGTAGTTTTCAATGACATTGGCATCCTTAGTCTTAGGGATGAGCGCCATGAAGTCGGCATTCAATCCCGAGGTAGAGACGAATTGTTAAAGAAATAGCGAACAACGTCTTACCTCAAAGCAGATATGACATCCCGAAAATGGCGGTAAAAATCCCATTGAACCCATC
This sequence comes from Rehmannia glutinosa, assembly GCA_016081115.2. NCBI lineage: Eukaryota > Viridiplantae > Streptophyta > Magnoliopsida > Lamiales > Orobanchaceae > Rehmannia > Rehmannia glutinosa. Next base: position 56,995 of record JABTTQ020002489.1, on the reverse strand, counting down.
GGGCCCCTGGAGTCAGTCTAGATCCATATCAAACACCGCTGCACTTCGTCGATGGAATGACCGTTAGGGAAGCATTGTCCCGCGCCCCAACCATAAGGAGTGAGCACATGGTCGATCAAATGAGAAAAATCCATGGTGGAGCTCCGTTTTCCGCAAAGAGCTCCTCGTAAAATGAAATAATATGATTCCCAAGGACCGTAGCATCATCGGTGAAATTCCCCGCCACCATAAGTCCCTCGAATCCCGTGCGTCCCCGCATTTAATCTAACTACGCCGATGAAAAAAGTTGTGTTTCGATCTCCATCCTTAAGCCGGGGAAGTTCGGGCCTTTTGCTTAAGGAATTCAGCTGTGGATCGCAACATCTCGCGAAAGATTCACCGACGTCCATCTCTCTATCCCTGGAGAGAGGAGGTATAGCCCAAAGCCTCAATATCTGCCTGAATCGACGAAGGTGCTCCATCCGGATGTCCACACTGCGGTTAACATCCCCAAACACATCCCCTGTTCCAATCTTTAATAGTATATCACAACCGCTGAGCTTCCACATGACTCGCAATAAAGGGTTGTGCGTGTCACAAGGAGAGCCCCAAGAAGTTGTAACCAAATCTCGGAATGAATCGTGGTGAATCCACATACGCCTGAAAACGAATGGGACCGGACCCTAGTACTATCGAGGAGCAAGTAACCAAAATTGGGTGATGATCGAGCTAATACGAGGAAGAACTAAGCCCTTGACCTCCTTCCAAAGAGTGAAAAAGGGCAAGTAGCTAGGCTCTGTCCAACTTAGCCTCAAGTAAAGATAGAGGCCTCCGTAGAGAGCACCAAGTAAATGAATTCCCCATCGTCGGAACTGCAAACAAACTAGCATCCTCTATGAAATCCCCTCAAATCCTGGCACGAGGCTTGGGAAAGAGTATCATTGCGTGAGCGTTCATGGTGCCCCAAAACCGCATTGAAATCCCCGACAAGCAACAGATCAGCCTGACCCAAGTTCCGCAAATCCAACCATAGCTCGCGTCGTGCAATGTAATCACACAAACCATGAGTAAATCCAACATGAAAAATCAAAGAACCAAATTGAACATGGAAAACAATACACTGGGTAGAAGACCAGACCTGATTAAGAATTGTGATAGTGGAGTCGTGAAGAACCCAAATGTCTGGCCGCCCATTAACTCGAAAATTTTGTCCCGCAAGTGTCAAACCCAGGCTATGCCAGTAAGAGTCGGAAATAGTCGAAAAGTCCACCTTAGGTTCACAAATAGCCATAATGGAAGGTTTATGCTTGTGACATAAAGCCTTAAGAACGTTGCGAGAAGCAACATTCCCGATCCCCCGGATGTTCCAGAAGATGCAATTCATTGAGATGGTTGAGGGGGAGTCGCCCGTGACGATCGCACGGTGAAAACAGGCGTGTGGCGCATAACAGAGTCTGATGATTGTGGAAGATCTACGTCATCTGCATAATCTGCCCATTTTTTGGATGCTGCGAAGTTCATCTCGTGTGGTTCTGAACTTTCCGTTTCAATAATAATGTCATGAGCGGGGGCGTCGGTCCCGACGTAATTTTCTGGAGAATTCGATCTTTAGCTGAATCCAAAGAGCTGTCCCGGAAGGCACGACTCAGAGCACGAATAGGCTTCCCCAAAGGATACTGTATCGTGATAGGCATAATTGCGGAGGCTGAAACGGTTGTCGTACTGGAAGTACTGACCTTGGGCGATGGCCCCCTGGCTGGATACTCGGTGTAGTCATCTGCGGCTTGCTGATCCTGGGATTCAACTGAACCAAGCGCCTCGAAGGTGTTACCAAGATGAATTTCTGGAGGGCAAGCAACTATGGCGCGAGGGGAAGATCCTGCGCGCGTAGTCGAACCCGTATTTCCCATTGAGTCATCAACGGCCTTGCCCTTGTCCTGCTGAACAGGACGATAAACTCTACGAACCCTGGAACGCCCTCGCTGGACAGAATTGCTGCGATTATCAGGCTCCCGTGGCCGCCCCCCGGGCCGGTGGCGTGCGCCCATCCTTATTCGTATACCCACTGTGTTAAAACGACAAGAAGTCGTAGAGTGCCCGTAACACCGCATGTCGAGCAAAATGCCGGTAGTTTTTCATAAGTGATGGAGACAAAAGAGCATTTGCTTGCGTTCAATCATAATATGTTCCTCCAAAGGTTTGGAGAGGTCAACATCCACCAGAACCCGAACAAAATGGCCCAAGGAACCATCCAAAGAACGCTGATCAATCTGTAATGGGTTCCCAAGAGCACCTTTGCAATCCCCATGATGGTATTGGGTTCCCGTATTCCAAATCGAGTTCAAATATCCGCACCCAAACACCGGCTATTGAAGACGAGCCTTGTAAGGGTTGAAGTCGCACCCACAGAGATAGACGGATAATACCAGGTTAAGCGTCCAATTGGTGCGTTCTTTGAGCGAGCACGATCTGCGCGCATTAAACAATTTGACACAAAAGAATCCCTTGCCCAGGGGAATGAGTTTCCATCCATTCTTGATGGCCCATAATTAAGATAATCGTTTTTGTAAAAGCATGGTAGCCTATGGCTTGGTACCTTTTCTTAAAATAACCCGTCCAATTAATGAGTAGGAAAATTCAAGAAGACGTTCTTTGTAAATTTTATCATCAATAGTGACGGAATAGTAATCACCTTTTTATTCTGGTTTGGGGATCGGATTTTTACCGAGAGACCACTATAGAAAACTTATTGGAATTACCTAGGGCGAGTCGTGGAATCCATTTGTTTGATACCCGAAGCCTGTGGGAAAATTGAATTCGGCGGGATGGGAGTTTCTTTGAAACCACTGCGCGAGAAGAATAAACTTGATGACCCATGTTACTAGCCTGGGAGGTTGTTGGGTTGACGATTTGGGGTGGCCCATGGTTGCGAGCATCCAAAGAAAGGTGAGAAGCATTATTGGTGGACATGCGGGAGGAGTGCTCGAGGATGGGAGATCGTGGACCGGGGGCATCACTCCCCTCATGGAGACTAGAAGGGCCTGCCCCCATGGACAAAGGCAGCCATGGGGGTAAAGGAACCATCCATAGGTGCCGCGGATGCATGGAGCAATTTCAGGTGCACGTCACTAGGAGACAAGCCCGTCTCAGTACGAGGTTGTCCGGATGATACAAGGATGGGCCAGTCCCCCTCTCTTGTTCCGCTTGATCGTGGGGAGTTTGCTTGCGCTGCAAGTAGTACACGGAGGAACGACGCCTTTCCTCGCTGCGGAGGAGGACTTGCTGCATTTAAGGCTTGCGATTTGGCGTGGGGACCACGCTGGGCAATTGCTGCTACCGAGATTGGCCGCGGCGCGTGGTGGAGGACTGGTACGAGGTTGTTGGCGGCGGCTGGCCGGAGGGCTGGTGCGAGGTTGTTGATGGTGGTTGCGGGAAGTGCCATGGCACTCCATAGAAGGAAAAGCTACCCGATTACAAAGGCTTACCTCGACGGATTTAGCAGAGCATGGAGGAGGAGAACGTGCATGGTGTTGTTCGAAATTCGAGGTTAAATCGAGAGAACTCCGGCGAGGCCATGTCCGGCGACGGCGCGGATGAAGGAGACGAGACGTCAATCTGTGATCAAGATAGAGAAGAGAGAAAATCCTAACTTCCATTCGTCAAGTAGAAGACCTAAAACTCCGATTCGTTATCCGTAGGTAGAACGTTATCCACTAAAGTGACTTCTACATTAACTTGCCAAACCGAGTTTGTCATATCTATCTCTCGCATCTTCTTTTTGTAAAATCTCGAAAGGATTTTCCAATTGAATTGTTGTAGATGTCATATCTCCTCAAGTAGAATGTTCGTTTCGTATTTTGACTTGCACCCAATTTTCCGTATCCACCTTCTTACCTTTGTTAATTGGGGCACGTCCACGAGTTGTCGATCTTCATCGGATTGGACTAGCATCTTTAGTCGTCCGATCATTTTGTTCCACCATAATAAACTCCTAGAGGGTTTATTTAAATCCAACTCCATTAAAACCCAAACAAAATAACCCACTTCTCCGACAATGATCTACTATCTATCCGAATCGGTGTGCCGATACAACTAGCAATCTAATTAATCAATGAATTGTGCCAATTCGTAACATAACTCGTAAATTTGAACCCAAACAAGGTGACAGATGTGTTAATGTCGATGAAATCGATCCTCAAGTCGTAGATGCTACCATTTCAGTGCTACTCGAATCGCAGCTCCTCACTTTGCTTCTCCCACTGAAGACCCCAACAAGCCTTTCTTTCTCCCTCCTCTCGATAATTCACACACTATTGAAATCAAACCCCCTCTTGATGGAACCAATTACACAGCCTGAGTCGTGCTTTTTCCCTTAGTATTTCAGTCAAAAATAAACAAGGCTTCTTGGATGGTTCCATTCCTGTGCCTAACTTCAGTGATCCTCTTTACATACCTTGGCTTAGATGCAACAATCTTATTCTCACTTGGCTCATTAACTGTCACTAAAGGATATTGCATCCTCTATCATTTATATGAATTCTGCAAAAGAGGTTTGGGAGACACTCAAAACTAGATACTCGAGCCTGATAGTGTGAGAATCTATCAACTTCAACAAAAACCGAGTTCTCGCTTCTCAAGGATCTTCCTCCATCTCTCGATTATTTCACTTCTCTAAACACTATCCTGGGTGGAACTTAGGAATTACAGGCCTTTTCCCCACCGCAGCTGTGGCCTATGCACATGTCAAGTTCTCAAATCCATGAGTGATATTCAGCTTTTCGGACTACACCTTCAAATTTCTAATGGGGCTCAATGATTCATATGAGAGCACCAGGGGGCATTCTTCTCATGAACCCTATCCCTTCCCTAGACACGTTTATGCCATGCTTCTTCAAGAGGAGCGACAACGGGAGGCCGACTTTCCCTCTTTCCAACCATCGAAAGTTCTCGCATTGGTTGTATCATCTCAACAACCAAAGAGGAAGCTCAAACTTGATGTTGTTTGCCAGCATTGTGGAAAGCCAGGACACACTATTGATAAGTGTTTCAGAATCATTGGTTTTCCACCAAATTTTAAATTTACTAAAGGCAAAAATGCCCCTAGAAAGCCCATTGGTCCTCCTCGTCTAGCTAACGGTGTTCGACTCCAGCAGAGGCACATCATTCTTCTCATGACACCACCACCCTCTTTTCCTTCACTCCAGGACCAGGTCCAAACTCATGGCACTCCTCAATGGTGACACTCTGCAGCCTCCTCAACCCTCTCCAGGCTATTGAGGAATCCCCCTCCAAATCATTTTTCTAATATGGCGGGTAATACCCTTTTCTTCCCTACATCTGCTCCATCCAAGTCTAACTCTCCTTGGATAGTTGATACTGGAGCATCGCACCACATGATTTGTTGTCCTTCATTATATACTTCATCCCCTATCGATTATCAAATCTTGATTTTTTTGCCTAATGGCACTCAAGTTCTGTCACACACAAAAGGCACTCGTACAACTCTCTCGATCATCTTATACTCACGGATGTACTTGTGTGTTCCTATTTTTTTCTTTCAATTTGTTATCGATTACTAAACTAACTAAAAATCCTTCTATTGTTCTTATTTTTTCAAATGATTATGGTATTATTCAGGATCATTCTTCAAGGATGATGATTGGACTTGCTAGAGCATCACAGGTCTTTACATACTTCCCACCACAAAGAAGGTCAGGGCCAACCATCCCCTCATCTATTGTTTTCTCGGTTTCTCACAATCAAGCCCAACAAGCTAGCCTATGGCATAAAAGACTCGGTCATCTATCCTATCCCAGGCTTAAACTTATAGAGCACATAGGTTCTAATGTCAAAATTCTGTAATAGATGATTGTACTATTTGTCATATGGCTAAGCGAGAAAAGAAAGAGTTTTCATGATCACTTGTCATCTTCTCGCTTTACCTTTTGCTCTTATTCATTGTGATGTTTGGGGGCCTTATGCACATGCCTCTTTGAAAGGGCATCATTACTTTCTTACTATCGTTGATGATTTTACCGAACTACTTGGACTTATCTAATGAAAACTAAATCTGAAACACAATTAACTTTACTGACTTTTGTCCATTTAATTTTTACTCAATTCAATATCAAAATTAAGATCATTCGTGACCGATAATGGTCTTGAATTTCATATGCCTAGTTTTTATGATTCTCAAGGTATCATTCATCAAAAATACTGCCCTTATACACCTCAACAAAATGGTATAGTTGAGAGAAAACATCAAGATCTTCTCAATGTTGCCAGGTCTTTGCTTTTTCAGCTTCTCTACCAATTTATTTCTGGGTGATGATGTTTTAACAACAACTTACTTAATCAATCGAACTCCCACCCCTCTCTTACAAAATAAATCCCCTTTTGAACTTCTCTTCAAATCACCACCTTCTTATGCTCATTTAAGAACTTTTTGGTTGCTTATGTTTTGCCTCAAATAATCTACCTCATAAAACTAAATTTGAGGCTAGAGCTAAGAGGTGCATTTTTTTGGGATATCCCAATGGCACCAATGGATACAAAGTTTATGATTTGGACACACACACAACCTTTGTTTCCGGGATGTTCATTTTCTTGAGCATATTTTCCTTTTTCTTCATCTAAATCTCCATCCTCACCACCATTCTTACAGTCTAATCTCCCTTTACCACCCCAATTTTCAGATTATTTTCCCACTGATACATTCACTCATTCTCACACTCATGATACTCTTTTGGACATTACCCCTCCTACTCAGCCTTCATCCCCTATGGATCCTGTCCCTCACACTCGGGACCCTATTGAACCAATCCCTCAACAGTCTACCTCCCCTAAAAGATCTTCAAGACATAGGCAACCCCTTCTTACTTAAAAGAATATTGTTGTAACATGACTCAGTCTTCTACTACTCATCCATTACAATCTTATTTCACTTTTAAACATTTATCTCCATCATATCTTGCCTATTCGGTATCTTTAAGTTCCATCTCTGAACCTTCTTCCTATGAAGAAGCTATCAAATTTCCACATTGGCAAAATGCCATTAATGAGGAACTTCAAGCTCTTACTTCTAATGGAACTTGGAGCATTGTCCCATTACCTCCAGGCAAGAAACCTATTGGCTGCAAATATGTTTTCAAAACCAAACTTCATCCGATGGCTCAATTGATGAACATAAAGCACGTCTTGTAGCCAAAGGATATACTCAAAATGAGGGATTTGATTATCAAGAAACTTTTAGTCCTGTTGTCAAGATTACAACCGCCGATTGTTTCTTGCTTTGGCATCCATATTTGGATGACATCTCCATCAGCTTGATATTCATAATGCTTTTCTTAATGGAGATCTTGATGAAGAGATCTATATGTCTCTTCCTCCTGGTATCTCCATTAAGGGGAAGTCTCTAGTATGCAAACTTCATAAATCTCTCTATGGTTTGAAACAAGCATCAAGACAATGGAATTCAAAATTTACAAAAACATTGCTAAAAGCGAGGTTTCAAACAATCTATGTCGATTATTCTCTATTTACAAAAGGAGATCACAATAATTTTATTGCTCTCCTTGTATATGTAGATGACATTTTAATTGGAAGCAATAATCTTCAATCCATTCATTTCATTAAAAAATTTCTTCATTCTCAATTTAAAGTCGAGATTTAGGAGAAGTCAAATTCTTCCTTGGAATTGAAATTGCTAGATCTAAAAAGGCATTTATCTCAATCAAAGAAAATACACTGGATATTCTAAATGATGCAGGAATGCTAGGGTGTAAAACTTCTAACACACCAATCGAACAAAATCATAAATTATGTCATTCATCGAAAAATTATATCAAATTCGCAGCTTGCTTTGTAGAACGATGCGGTTTAGGTTTTGCTTTTGAGGCGAGTTGATGGCGGCCATGGGGACAATTCATTACGCTTTTGCGAAGGGCTGGAATCGGCTTTGGCTAGAGTCGGATTCGGTATCGTGGTTGAGTTGTTGCGAAGAGATCCGCGGGGATACCTTGGTGCCATCTTAGCATGTGGTGGTACACTCGCACCTTCTTTCTTAGATGGATTTGGTGGTCTCTCACATTTTTCGGGAAGGCAACCGGGTGGCGGATATTCTTAGCAAGACGTCGCATGCTGCGACGCGTCGGAAGCGCCTCCGAAGGGCATCATTTCGTCTCTTACTCGGATTATGTTGGTCATCTAACTTTGGACGCTTGATTCTTTTCCTATTTTGGACGCTTTCTATGGGGGGTACTCCTTTTCCTTCCAAGGGATTTTCCCACAAGGGTGGGTTTTACCTTGGAAGGTTTTAACGAGGCCCAACCATTCAGCCATCTGGTCGGCTTGTGACCATTTCGTTATCTTTTATGACTTTGTTTCCAGGCTTTCCTTTGGTTGCCTGATCAGCCTGTGATCAGGACAACTCTTTTTTATTTTTATATATATTCGCATTTATTCAAAAAAAGAAGACGCCACAAACAATTATGGATTATTGCCTAATAAGTCGATAATTGCAACAAGAAACATAAATCTTGAAACACTTGGAAAAACATTCAATTTGATTATAAAATTTGAATTCAATTGATAACTCATGAAAAAAAGAACAAGTGTTCACCCTTATATGGGATCCCAAACCCCAACCCTACTAGGAATAACATAAAATCAAAAAAGGAAACGAAAACTGAAGAGACACAAAAAAAGAACGCGGCCATAAGCACGGTCGTGCTGCTGAACACGGCCAGGTCGTGTTCGTCACGTCCTTGCCGAACATGGTCGTGTAAATAAGCACGGCCAGGCCGTGTTCATGACAACTTTTCCGAACACGGCCGTGTAATTAAGCACGGCCAGGCTGTGTTTCTCACGGCGTCCGGCCCTTCGACCTTGTCTTTGATTTCATCCCTTGCTCCTCCCCAACTCGAAATATCAACTCAAGATGCAATCTTAAAGGTTTATTTGGCCTCCAAAACATCAAAATGACTCAATACAATTCAAACTACGCTTTCTTACTCGAGCCCTCATCACCGGACCAACTCGGCATTTTTACTGGGTCTTTCGTCCATGGATTCTCATTATTCTCCTCCTCTTGATAAGGATTTCAGCAACATTAAAAGAAGCACTAATCTCATACTGCCCGACGATCAATCTTGTAGGCATTATCATTAATTCGCTCAAGAACTTGGAATGGACCATTTCCACAAGGCAGCAATTTGGACTTTCGCTGGGCCGGGAATCATTCGGGACGCATATGCACCCAAACCCAATCACCTGGCTCAAACACCATCTTCTTACGATGCTTGTTAGCCTGCGTCGTGTACTGTTTTGTTTGCCATTCGATACTAAGCCATGCTTTCTCATGTAACTGTTTCACAAAGTCAGCTTTCTCCTGCCCATCTAAGTTAACATGCTCAGAAACAGGTAAAGGTGATAAATCCAATGGGGTTAGCGGATTAAAACCATAAACAAGTTCAAATGGTGAAAACTTCAATGCAGAATGAACAACAGGATTATAAGGAAACTCAACATGTGTAAACACTCTTCCCACGTTTTAATATTCTTTTTAATGATGGCCCTTAACAACATGGACAAAGTTCTATTTACTACTTCGATTTGACCGTCTGTTTGGGAATGACAAGTAGTAGAAAATAATAATTTAGTCCCCGCTTTTCCCCACAAGGTCTTCCAAAAGTCACTTAAGAACTTAACATCCCTATCCAAAACAATGGTCCTAGGCATACCATGCAATCTCACAAACTTCTCTAAACAACAAATCGGCAATCAAAGATGCATTATCGGTTTTATGACAAGGAATAAAATGCCATCTTTGAAAAATGATCTACGACAACAAATATAAAATCGGACCCATGTTTAGTTCTCGAAAGTCCTAAAACAAAGTCCATATAAATATCAACCCAAGGTGTCGTCGGTATGGGTAAGGGCATGTAAAGACCCTTTTTGAACTCGAGATTTAGCTTGCCTACAAGTAACACATCTAGTACAAATACGTTCAACATCACGCTTCATATGTGGCCAATATAAATGCTCTTGCAACATCGCTAAGGTTTTGGCTACCCCAAAATGTCCCATAAGACCCCACCATGTGATTCTTTCACTAGCAAGTCCCTCGATGAACATTCATATATGCACAATTTATCTTCTCGAAATAGAAAACCATCATGTCGATGAAATTTATCCATCGCCTCTTTTTCGCATGCAACAAATGACTCAGCAAAATCAAGATCATGCAAATACAACTCTTTAATATGTTCAAACCCAAGAATTTTAGCATCTAAAGTAGAGATAAGAGTGTACGTTTGAGATAGTGTGTTCTGCTACAAGTGCGTAAGGAAACGTGATCGATGAACTCAAGCCAGCGCATGTCGTTTGTTCAACTTTTGCTGCCCCTTGAGATACTTTAATGACTCGTGATCGTGTGAATTATGAATTCCTTTAGCCACAAATAATGCTGCCAAGCCCGAACTAAAGCATAAAACTCCTTATCGTACGTCGGATAGTTCAAGGCCGCCCGCTCGCTTCTCTCTAAAGAATGCGATCGGCCGCCCCTCTTGCATCAATACGCTTCTAATTCCAACTCCCGATGCATCACACTCGATCTCAAAATCCTTGGTGAAATCCGCAATGCTAGCAAAGGTGCATGTGTTAACCTTTCTTTAAGAAACTCGAATGGCTTGTCTTGGGCTTCACCCCACTGAAACGCAACTCTTTTTAATTGTTCTGTCAACGGTGCTGCTATAGTGCTGAAATCTTGTACAAATCTATGATAAAAACTTGCAAGCCCATGGAAGCTATGTACTTGACTAGCCGATGTCGGCTTAGGCCAATCTGAATAGCCTCAATTTTCCCCTCTTCCACAATAAGCTCACTACAAACCCCAAGAATATCAATTGCTCGGAATAAAATGTGTGACGCCCACCCCTATTACTACTATTTGAAAATATATAAATAGCACAACTCTGCCAATTTTTTTTCCTGTGTAAATTTAATAAGCGACGATCAACGAAATAAACCTTGTACACTGCACCAAAGATTTTATCATTTAAAAGTAAAAGGCCAGTCAACCCTATTTATACGTGAACGATGACTAGATATACAAACCTAAAACTCAAACCAACACACTATTTACATATTTTTACAATACAGTTTCAAAAGGTATAAACAGTACGAGTTCCTCCATAAAACACAACAGAGGCAAAATCAAAATGAACCCAAAATAAGCCCAACAGTCGTTATCCATATCCATGATCCTCAAAACCCGAAGAAGCTTCAAAGACTACGCAAAGAAAGCCCAAAGACTCGTGCATTCTTATGCTCACCGCAATGCATGAACTACATGAGCTAAAGCTCAAGAAGTAAAAATCATGCATGTCCAAAGGAATAGTAATGCTTTTCCAACATGTAATGCTAATATGTAAAATCTGTGAATCAAAATACTTTATTCAAAATCATTTTATTTCATTTGGGCCCCGACCTAACTACTATGCACCGAAAATGAGCTCGCACATAGCAATAATCAAATGGCCAATAATTCGTTATAATGTTACGTGTGGACCATCCTCCCGCTGGCCACCAAGGGTCCCCTACTTGCATACCATGTGTCCGCCAAAAAGTATCTCACCCCGTAGGTCATAACATAAGTACCCACAAATGGCCCATCCTCCCGTGACCCACCGAGAGCCCATCTCCCATCTAGCTCTGTGTTCACCAGAAGTACCCCACTTGCTATACCTAAATATATATCATCAAAGACGTCCAGCGTGCCTCGGTGCACTAGCAATGGTCATTAAACATTCATTTTCTTCCAGAAAATATTTTCTCGTGCATGCAAATAGCCTCTTGTAAAATACATGCACATGCAAATGCTGTGAATGACTGCTCAATAGCTCACCAAGTACCATATTGCAGTATCATACCAACCAATTATGCAACATATAGTACCCACGTATATTCAACAAGATACCACAGTCACATATAGTACAATCAATTCAAACAATATTATGTTCATGCATTACAGTTGCAGATGGATTTTTACTTACCTTTCGCCCTTGGAAGTGTCCTATTTACTGGCTTGTTAATTGTTATTCTCCCAACCTATATGTGAATAATCTGTAGTTGCAGATAAGATATTAATGTCTATTATCCAATTAACAAATTTACTAATTTTTATTAAGCCAATAAAACACATCAAACTTCTTTAACTATGTACACTAAAATTTCAGTTTAAAACCTTCTAAACCTATAACTTAAACCAATTTCGTGCACCATATATATATAGATGAACATAGTACAAATTACAAAAACAATTGAAATTGTCATAAATGTTATCCACCTATAGAACCTATTATTTCTACTGGTAAAATTTAACATGTTTAAAGTTTCTTTAACAAGTAAAATTATAATCACTAACGAATATCTTTTAATTATAAACTAACAATATATATATGATAGATACAACCACATAACCTTTCTAGCTTTTACAAAATATAAATGGAGATTCAATCTTTTTCGTACCATCATGATTAAATCAGAAAATAGAAAAGACAGGTTTTGGATTAACATACCAATATGTCCCCTCCTTAAGCTTAACTCCGATCACCTCTCATTTCCTTGCTATTTTTCTATCTCTCTTTTTCTTTTTCTTTTTCCTTTTCTTACTTACTTCTCCTGTATCCCCGTAACCTCTGTTTCTCTATTTTCCTTCTTATCCCAATAGTGATGTGTATGCTTAGCATATATGTGTAGATATGTTTATCTTAAGGCGGTGGGACACGTCACTTTAGTATACATATAATGGTATAATTAAGTTTATGTGGCTGAGTTTGAGTAGTTTATACATTTTAATCTTATTATATATTATATGAATATATGCTCTTTAATATATATACACATATGGGAGTTATATATCTTAGCCTGCATAATCTGTATATGACCAAATATCTATCTATATGTTCTTATGCAGGTACTCTTTAACATAAAGCATTGATACCCACGTATAAAACCTCCACCAAATTCCTAATCACAATTTTACCTCTCATCCTATATTATTATTATTATTATTTGAATAAAAATATTAATCTCAAATAATATATCATCTTAATATCAGACTCTCATTCTTTTTTTTTTTAATGAATGCGAAATATTATAAAAATGAAAATAGAGTTGTCCCGATCACAGTCTGATCAGTAACAAAAATAAGCCTGAAAATAATGTCAAAAATGAAAAGGTTCCTGAAAATACTGTCAAGAACAAAATGGTCACAAGCCGACCAGATGGCTAAATGGTTGGGGAGCTCGTTAAAACCTCCCAAGGTAAAACCCACCCTTGTGGGAAAAACCCTTGGCAGGAAAAAGAGTACCCCCATAAAATAAATGTCCCAAAATATAAGAAGAAGGACCATGACACATTATCTAACAAATCTATAAGTAGATTGACCAACATAATCTTCTCGTGAGAAAAGACACAATATCTAACAAATCTATAAGTAGATTGACCAACATACGCCGATTGCGACTTCTTACCTAGGAGATCGACACTGATTGCCTTCACGATAGATATGCAAAACCACCAAATCCATCTGTGAAAGCAAATGAAGAGTATATCGCCATTTACTCAAATGTCGCCAGGGGACAGCAGAGGATCTCTTGTGAAGCAAATCCACTACATAAACGGAATCAGACTCGAGCCAAAGGTGAGTCCAGCCTTTAAAGAATGCATAATGAATGGCCCACATTGCCGCTACCAACTCTGCCTTAAAATCATACCTAGCACCACAGCGTTCCACAAAGCAACCCAGAAAGAAGCCTCTCCAATTTCGGAAGACCCCAGAAGCTGTAAGGCTTCCGGTGCCCCCGAGGCGCTACCATCCGCATTCACCTTGATCCATCCAGGAAGGTGTTTTTACCAATTTACCTACACGATCTTTGGAGCTTGTCGTGGCCAACCAGGAACTCGAAGTCTCCTTAGGATGAAAAGATCCCTTTGATCATTATCCATGTACCCTATCTAAAGATGAAGATTCAATAATGAGAACCCGAAAGTTGGACAATAGCAGCATCCACCGTCCAGATCTTGTCATTAAAAGCCAAATCATTCCGGATATGCCAAATAAGCCAGATGCAAGATAAAGTTGCAACTCGCCATAAAAAAGAAACCTGCTGCCTGAAATGGAAAGTCATTAAGCGCACTAGGAATTCATTAAAGCTGTGAGCCATAAACAATTGAACATCAAATAAACCAAAAATCTAGTGCCAAATAGCCCCTGCAAAGACACAAGAGACAAACAAGTGATCAACAGTTCAAAGATAAGCCCAACAAAGACCGTGGACAGAGGGGCCTATAAAACCCCTAAGGCACAACAAGTCTAAAACCACCAAAAGATTGTGGATAGCTCGCCACACCACAATCGAACCCCATTCTGGAATGTGTGGGGACCAAATCTATGACCCCAATTGACCGTAGGAGATATAGGATGAATATGCGAATATGCCATTTTTTGAAGTAATATTCCCATCATCGAGAGCATCCAGGACTCGCGTGTCCTTTGAAGAAGGGGCAATGGGGAATCGAACAATATCTCGGACAAGATCCAAATAAGACTCAACAAACGAGAAGGTGAAATGCCAGGACTCGTCATAGAAGTACTTTCGAAAATGCGTTGCCCAAGAGATATATATGTCCTCATGTCGGCAATGCGGTAATGCAGAACTCAACCAGTTGTCAATCTAAAATAATACCTCGAAATTAGACCCAGGATCCGACGTGACTCTTTTAAACTATCCTCAATGCAAGGCCTAATCCCCAAATCAAAGAAGGAAGAAACGAGCGTCGAATAGAACCGTCCGAGAGCAAATAACATTTTTGAGAAGCTTGGGAGAGAATATCACCGCTTAATCTTTCATGATGACCAAAAACAACAATAAAGTCACCAAGGAGCAACAAATCATCAAGACCCAAATTCATCAAATCCGACCCGGCGCGTCGGCGGCCGTCGATATGACTACATAAACCCTGAACCAAACCAATATGAAAAATCAGAGAACCCAACTGAACCTGAAGAACAATACACTGAGAAGAAACCAGAACCTGCTGTAATATAGAAATCCCATGATTACAGAACACCCAAATATCCGCCCGACCATTAGAACGAAAGTTCTCGAGTCACAAATCTCAAACACAAACTAGTCCAATAAGAATCTAAAATTGAGTTAATGTCCACCTTAGGCTCACAGATAGCCAATAAAGACGGTTTATGCTTATGACATAGCCTTAAGAACATTACGAGAAGCAATGTTCCCAATTCCCCGACATTCCCGAATATGCAATTCATTGAGAAATAGGTGGGAGAGCAATCCATGTTGGGCGCAGAGAAATGTTAGAGTTAAGATGGTCCTCATCATCGGACGCCCGAGCATTAGATACCTCGTTAGCATAATCCACCCATCGTTTAAAAGCCACAAAATCTAATTCCTTAGGCCCCGTAGAATCCATAATAATTGAGAGGTCGTGAATTGCTTTGAGACGAACCTTGAGTGACATTCTAAAGCAATCGAGGACTTGGCCGTATCGAGAGAGTTATCCCCGAATGCTCTACTAATAGTGCAAATAGGTTTTTCCAGGGGATGTTGTATCATCGAGGCGGACTACGAGGATCGATAAGGTAGAAAAGGAGCCATAGTTAGAAACCGGGGCTTAGGCACCGGATTACGAGTAGCCGCACTGTGAGGGGAGTCCGGGAATGATGCTCGGAGTATCATCCGTTGAGAGAGCATTTTTATTCTATTTGTTTAGCTCAATTTATGGACAAGATATCTTGATGGGCTTCGATTTCTTCTTCCAAACTAAAAGCCTACAGATTCTACCTCATGAGTTGAAGTACAAGAGACAATTTCAACCTTTCACCATCCAGAAGTTGTTTACTCTATTAGAGGCACATCCAGAATATGGAGATATCACAAACCAACTTATCAAGTGTTGTGCAGACTCTCATGCATATTTTCATCACCCAACACCACTTTAGAAAAACTCGAAGTTCTTTATGCAGCTCCCTTTTTTCAAAAAGAATGAAGATGTGAATGCTACCAAGGCCACTCAACCTGGAATGACTCCAGAAGAGCTGAACCTTGCAAGGCAAGAATGCAACCAACTATTAGTACTTGGACTCATTCATCCCACAAAGTCCAATTGGGCTTGCCCTTCATTCCACGTCAACAAAAGAGCTGAAAGGTACGAGGGAAAAATAGGCTTGTTATTAATTACAAGGCTCTTAACCATTTCCTCCTTGATGATAAGTTCCCTTTACCAGTTTTGCCTTCCTACAACCCAATACCAATGGACAATCATGCCATTTTGTTTGAAGGTTGCACCCTCCTTATTCCAAAAGGCAATGACCCAACTTTTCGAACCTATCCTACATACCACCCTAATCTATATTGATGGCATTTTTACTGTTCTCATCAAACAAATAAGATCATGAGGCTTTGCTACACCGATTCTTGGATATTGTCCAGTCATATGGTATTATGCTATCTGAAAAGAAGAGCTCTATCGGTCAAAAAAATATTAAGTTTTTGGGAACAAAAATAATCGATGGAAAGTATCAGCCAGGTCTGCACATTGCCCATGAATTACTAAAGTTTCCGGATGAAAACTTGTCAATCAAAGAGATTCAACAATTCCTTGGAATTGTTAATTACATCAGAGACTTCATTCTGGATTGCTCCAGATATACTAGCCATCTTTCAAATATGCTCAAGAAGAATGCTCCACCATGGGGATCATCATAGACCAGAGAAGCTCAACAACTCAAGCATGTCAGAATCCTCCGCCATTGAAAATCCCAAGTACAGGACAAAGGATTCTCCAAACTGATGCTAGCGATGAATATTGGGGAGCCATTTTGCTTGAAAAAGATCTGAAAAATCTTTTGATGTGGACATGCAAGTGGACAATTCAAAGATTCTCAAAAGCATAATCATGTTGTCTACAAAGAAATCCTTGTTGTAAAGAATGGGATCAAGAAGTTTGAATTTCATCTTATTATTGGTCACACATTTTATAGTCCGAGAAACAATTGCTGCGACTTAAAGATACGTTTTCCAAGTATCGTTCACGATTCAACATATTAAAGGAAATCAAAAGGACCTAAGTGATTTACAAAATTATGCAAAACATTTAATGTTTTATCACTTAGCCAAATTTGTTATTCAAGTTAATCTCCCTTTAGAGAGGGCATGTTTTTATCCAGATATAAACCTTTCTATGGGATCCTTACCATTTCATTACTACTCCTATTCCGAAAGATGGCCAATGGTATTTGTGGTGTCTTTCCACCCTTTACTATCATGCGGTTGAAATGCCCGTTAGAAGTATATTATCATTCCTCCAAAATCCAGTCAACCAATCGTCCTATCTCTGGACTTTTTTTGAATGGTATGGCAAGATTCAAAATTGGAAGGAAATATTACAAGTGGGTTTCCCTTGGAAAGTTGCGTTTATATCAGCAATCTGGATCATCTGGAACATGAGATATAGATGGATTTTTGATGAAGTAACTCCTTAGATACCAGCGGCGATCATCATGCTTCGGGCTTTCATTATGGACTCTTCGAGGTTGCACTCCGAGGTTTCACAAAATGCTTGGATTTAATCCTCTGTTGAGTGTCAACCTTCCATTCTAACGGTGGAAATTCTACTTCATATCTGAACATGGAACAAGGTTGGACAACAGGAGGAGTTGGAGGAGAAGGTGCCTTAACTTCTTTCTGACACCCGTACTTTTCTTTTTGAAGGACAACTAACCCTTTTCTATAACATGGTAAGGGTTGTGGACTTGGATCCGGAAGGTCAGGTTTATCATCTGGCCTGCAATGTGGTCGTCTTGAGGTTTTCTTCTTTATGCTTCTTTTCTGTATATATGTTCTTCTTTATCAGAGTCTGATCCTCTCCACAAGAACATTCTGGATCACACATGGATGGATCAACATCCCATACAAAATGACCATTAACTCTGTCACTGTAAATAAGGGATCCATCTGGGCAAAAATGTGCGATTGGGACGTTTGTAGATACATTGACCTCAACTGGATAAACCATCAACTGAATTTGGGATTTGGAGGTCTGATAGATCGTCTTCACACGTCCATCCTTCAACCTTTGAAATTTAAAGTCATTTGCTTGCACCATTTCTGATTGTTGGTGAAGGGACTCATAGTTGGTGATCCATTCTTTTGGAACAAGTTGCTCCAAGTCTTTTCTTTGATTTGTCTGGGTAACTAGACGATTGTAGGGATGTCAGATCCAGACTCAAAAAGGACAATCAAAGCATCTTTTATACCTTGATTCTGATTCTCGATCTAAATTGTGATCTTGCAACCTCGTATACAACTTGGTGATGAAGGTTGCTATGATGGAATTTGAGATCCGATCTGCTTCGGGAAAGTTGAACTTGCACCTTGAAGGCAGATGCAAGAGTTGGATCCCTCAAAGATACTTGCAAAATTGGGAAAGAAAGTGACCACAACACTTCGGCTTTGAGCATAAAGAGAACTGTACCAATAACTCGCATGCTCATATTGGAGAAAATGAGTATCTAGAAGAGTAATTCTTGCAGAATCTTGGAAGACCTTTCCTTCCATGGTAGGAGAGAACAAGTCGTACATGCTCCAAGGTGGAGATGAGTATAACTTTCCAATCTCCGTTGTGAGATGAACTCGGGTGGAATGGACAAGTGTGATGTAACGCTTCTCTTGTTGAGTTGAAGGAAGACCACAAAGTGATCCATTCCAGATGATTGGATGTACTCTTTTGGCCGAGTACTCTTATTAAAGATAATTCATTTGATGTGTTTGGGCCAAGAACCATGATTTCTATATATATTATATTGACGAACAATTGGGGAACAAATTTTGTGCTATAACAGCGTTGCTTGGAATAGTAGAGTATTCTATTGTATTTTCGATATGACTAGTAGAAAATCTAGGTAGGGAAAGAGAAGAAGATATACTATGTATTTGACTAAAAGGGATATCAAGAGAGCTATTTGAGGACTGGGATTCCATATCAAGGGGAACACCTCTTCTACACGCCATCTTAGCCGGATCTAACCATTCTCTAACAAATTCTCCGGGGCAAGACAGTAATGCACTGCTCGATACCACGAGGTGCCAGGAGCCCCACAAACCCATACCCTTAGGCGCCTTAGCCACTCCATAAGGTTAAGAAAGTATGACACCACCACGAGGTCTCCTGTGCCCTTAGCCTAAGCGGCACACCTTGCCTGGAAGGCTTTCCAGCAGAACCTCATAGGAAGGTCATTCATTCAAAACTTCAATGAATTCTTAACCACCGTATGGATTGAGGGGACCGTGCCTAGTAATATTATGCCAGGTACTTCAATCATGGTTTTGATGTACAGGATCCTCAAAGAGGCAAGTACAGAGCATACTTAATGAAGAAGATCAAGAAATTGAAAGATAATTGCATATTAGCTAAGAGGCTTTTGAAGAGACATAAAAGAGATCTAGAAACTCATATTTTGTAAAAGGGATATTTTTTTTTTCTGATTTTCGTCTGAGTTTTTCATACAACTGAAGAGGTCTTTATATATGCCTCATGTACAATGACAAGAATTGACAAAGGGAGGCGGCCATCCTACGCCTTCATGTACTAATTCGAGTCTTCTTCCTTAGATTGGGGGTGCATGCATAATGATCGCATGACCTATTCATTCTCCGCAGACTTCGTGTTCCCCGGGCATCCTGCATGCCCCAAAGATTGTGCAGGAAGTTACTTGGCAAAACCCTTACCGGCCGGATCAAAGTCAACATGGACGGCAGCGATCTTCGAGAGTGCCTGGGCATCTCACACCTTCCGGGTTTTCCAAAATCTGCAGAGGCTTCTTTCATGTTGCTTTGTGGAACAATGCGGTTCGGGATTTGCTTTCAAGGTGGAATTGATGGCGTCCATGCGGGCTATTCAGTATGCTTTTGCAAAGGGCTGGACTCAACTTTGGCTGGAGTCGGATTCGGTTTACGTGGTGGAGTTGCTGCGGAAGAGATCCGAGGGGTTACCCTGGCGCCATCTTAGCATGTGGCGTTATACTATGCTCCTTCTCTCTCAGATGGATTTGGAGGTCTCACATATTTTTCGGGAAGGCAATCGGGTGGCAGATATTCTTAGCAAGATGACGCACGCTGCAACATGGTAGGGAGCGCCTCCAGCGGATATTGTTTCGTCTCTTACTCAGGATTATGTTGGTCAGTCGAATTATAGGTTTGTTAGCTATCGCGTCCCGGTTTCATGTTTCTTTTCCCATGATGGATGCTTTTTTTTCTCTTATGGGGGGTACTCTTTTTCCTTCCAATGGTTTTTCCCACAAGGGTGGGTTTTACCTTGGAAGGTTTTAACGATGCCCCAACCATTCAACCATCCGGTCGGCTTGTGACCATTCTTATCATTTCGACATTGTTTCCGTGGCTTTTTTTAGTTACCTCGATCACTGTGATCGGACAACTCTTTTTATTTTTATATATATTCGCATTTATTCAAAAAATATATGCCTCGTGTACTAAATAAGGATGTGACACGTGTCCCTATTATAAGACACCCTGCTAGACACGTGTTACCTTCTTAGACCTTCTTCATGAGAACCCAACATGTGTTCACAACAAGACACCTATCACGCACACATGTAACATGTATGGACCCCTTAAACAGAAAAGTCGACACATGTCCACTAGACACTTACAACAACAAGCTAACATGTGTCCCATAAAAGCACCCTTACAATACCAAGCTGACACGTGTCCCTTAAAAGGACACTTACAACACAAGGATAAGAAACTAACATGTGTCCAACAAAAGGACACTTACAACTATAAACTTACATGTGTCCACTAAAAGGACACTTATTATTACAAACTCAAACGTGTCCATTATAAGGACACCTATACAAAGTTGACATCATCCTTTCGTCATGGATTGTAGTGGTAGTCGTAGTATTCCTTTGACCAGGGTTCTATCTAAAACAATCCAAAGCCGTCCCAATCAATGTCTTCATCTTCAACAAGCCACGGTCTTGGGAATCGCTCGAACATCCGAGTATCTCGTGTTACCTTCTTGGTTATCTCGCTTGTTGGTGACTTCACTCGGGTTCATCAACACATGGATTTATCACAAGTGATGTATATATAGGCTCCAGTCTAGGTGGGTTTTGTGGAATCTTGTTAAGAACCAGGAGATGCATGCATAATTCATTAACCCGAGGTCATTTTGTTGGTCATGATTGATCCTGATAAAACCTTTCATTTAAATTGTAAAGATGTTGGTATAAATCGATACCCTAAATACTCGGTGGAGTACCATGACAATGCATAAATCCAGGACATCTTTGTTCTCGATCCACTTCGCTTGTAACATTTCCTTCCAATTTTGAATTTTGTCATACCATGCAAGAAAAGTCCAGAGATTGGATGATCAAGTTGACTAGATTTTGGAGGAATGATAAAGTACTTCTAACGGCATTTCCAATGAATGATAATAAAGGGTGGAAAGACACCATAAATACCATAGACCATCTTTCGTAAATAGGAGTAGTAGTGGAAATGGCAATGATCCCATAAAAGGTTTATTTGGATAAAAACATGCCCTCTCGAATGGGATATTAACTCGAACAACAAATTTGGCTAAGTGATAAAACATGAAATGTTTTGCATAGTTTTGTTAGTCACTTAGGTCTTTGAAAGGTGATTTTGTGGGGGTCTCACCCTAGCTTATATCATATTGTTTTTCTCGGTACTAATGAGAAAGGAAAAAGAAAAAAAAACATATTATGCATGTGATGTGTCAATTTTAGGTATTGCAAGAAAGCCCATAAAGAAAGAATTGTTGTCCTTTCTCATGTCGCCATGTCGGATTTCATGGTTGGATTAATGTCCAACTTCGAACAAAGAACCTAGACGTCGGAACCCTCTCGCCAGGTGGTTTGGAAAATCCCGACATACGCCCCTTCGATTCATCAAGATCCTCCGGCCATCTCATGGCATTCGCCGCTCCATCGGACTCAACTCGCACGGTGGCTCACGCCATGCACGCTCCTCTTGCACGCTCCTCTACGTTCAATAGCTATGGATTGTTGCTCAAATTTTGTGCCCTATCGCCACCAAACCTCCAAACCCTCCGTTCTTGTTTGGGGTTGGTGTCTGCCGACCTTTACTTACCCGCACATCCAGTTGCTTCGACACCATCTCCGCTCGACGTCCAACTCGCGGTGGATAGGCGACCAGCCATGGAGGGCCTCCACCCCAAAGACTCTTGAATGCCGCCTCTATTACCCCCATGGTTGAGACCCATGGGGCGCCACCCTTGTGTGCGTTGGATGGGGGTCGGCCGGGAGGCATGCCCTTCTTGCCTCCTCCCGGGGTCATGGCCCCCGGTTAATGGTGATCGATCACAGGCGTCCTCGAATCCCTCTTCCATCGGCATCCATATTCCGGAAATTCGATGCATGGTAATTTGGTTATTGACAATTTTTATCCCATGGAATGCATGAAGTTCCTCCCAAAGGTAATCCCCACCACACGTGAACCCGCAACATCCTAGGCTCATTTTGGGCCACATTCTTATGCACGTGTGGAATCGACTTTCGCAAAAAATGGTTTTACGTAATTCCTCCCGAACATGCACCTTTCAATCCGGCACCAGGTAATCCTCCAACTTTTGCTAAAATTATTTCTGGTCCCTCTAACCCTATCCCCGAACCCATTAAAAAGGGTGATTATTATTCTGTTATTATGGATGAAAATGTGTATCAACAACGTCGGGCGGAATTTTGATATGCTTTAATTGGCCGAGTTCTTCTTAGTAAAGGCAATAAACCATGTCCTATTATGCATCTTCACAAGAGGCTTTCTAAATTATGGGGAATTAAAAATGATTGGAAGTCGATACCTTTGGGTAAAGGCTACTTCGTATTAAACTTAACAATGCAAATTGAACTCCCGGCTCAATCTTGGGTCACTTGGTCTCTCAACCCGGTTCTATTCGTTTGTCTCCTTGGGTTCCCGATTTTAACCCCTACAAGGTTAATACTGACGCTTTCGCTTTAGGTGGGAATCTTTGAGTTGAGTATTGAATACCGGGAACCAAGTTACATTATGGGTCCGCCAAGGCCATTGTCATCCCGGTTCCAGGTCGATGAATGGTCTTTGGATGGATCACTTGGACATTTTGTCCGTGTTTTGGTGGATGTGGATCTATCTAGACCTCTGCAGGATCATATTATAATTGAAAGAAAGGGTCATTGTTCGTTTGCCTCTATCGGTTATGAAAAACTTCCACTATTCTCGTGGCACATGTGGTATCACAGACACTCAAATGCGACTTGCCGGAGATTCAGCAATAATGTCAATTTGCATGAGCCCTAGGGACGCCCGCATCTCAACGTGGTTGCTCTCGGTTCGCTAAGTCTATCGTCCAAGTCCTAAATCCTCGGACAAGAGTAAGGCCGTTGATAACTCAAAGGATAATACGACTTTTCCTATGCGCGCCGAGCTCCCCTTCTTGTGCCATCGCCACCGCTCCCTCGTATTGCTCGATAATGCTTTTTCTGTGTTGGATTCTCGAGGATACGACTACTCATAACTCGGAGGATTTGCTGCCTCCCGTGGCTCTTCGTGACGCACGCCCCTAAATCTCCGGTTACTAGAGGTGCTCATTCGCCCTTTACATCGATACATCCGATATTCATCATAAGCCTATCACGGTGCAAGATCCGCTTGAAAACCCATTTGCCCACTGTATAGAGTTATCCGAGCTAACTCCGTTGAGGCTAAACATAGATTACTTCAATCGGTTACACAAGGTCATATGCTGGTTGTTCATCGATTGGAAATCGAGGAAGATAGAAATGCGTCGAACAATTTAAACATGGCTGTCGTAAGCATTGGGCATTATGCGGAGGATGATAATATTTCGGGAGCGATGCCTCTACGCCCGCTCATTCCGATCTCCTACCCGAATTCCCTCCCCGAACCGTCCCAATGCATTGCTTTTATTGGAACATTCGGGAATTGGGAATGTTGCTTCTCGCAATATTCTTAAGAAGTTATGTAATCAACACAAACCTTCTTTGTTGTTTGTCGTAAACCCAAAGTTGATCTATAGTCTATTTCTTATTAATATTGGGTAGGTCAAGGTTTACGCTTTGTGGTTTAGAATTTTAGAGCTTCGGGGAAGTCGGATATCTGGGTATTCAGACGCTCGGACATCACGGTTCTTCAGCAGGTTCTTATTTCAGATCAGTGTATCATCCTTAAGGTGCAGTTCAACAATTACACATTTCATGTGGGGTTTGTTCATGCTATTTGTAACCATGTGACTCGTAGACAGTTATGGTCGGATATTATTGCTCTGGGTTGTGATGACTTGGTTTTGATGGGGGATTTTAATGCCATTCTCGAACCATGAGCGTCATCGGTCGGGGTTGCCTCGATGGCTTCTTGCCAGGACTTTCGGGATTTCTATGACAATGCAGGGTTGATGGCTATTCCCACGGTTGGCAAGTTCTTTACTTGCTGCAGCACGCGTCCTCAACAAAATCTCATCCAAGCTTGGCTCACATGCTCACTCGCCAAAGAAAGGCCACATGCTCACCGAAATGAAAACTCATTAAACGCACCAAGAATTCATCGAAGCTATAAGCCCTAAAGTAATGGATATCAAAAGTTTCAAAAATCCACTTCCGCAGGGCCCCTATAGAGACACATGAGACAAACAAATGATCAAAGATTCCGCGTCAAGACAACAAAGACCGCATCCCAGGGGCTGTGAAGGAACCCCGCAGATCGCAGAACATCCAATATCGCAAGTTGATTATGGATGGCACGCCATGCCACAATCGAACGTCTTTCCGGAATGTGAGGTGACCAAATCTAGGAGCCCCATTGAACCACAGGGGAGTGGGGGCGCAGATAGGAGTAAGCCGCCTTTGAGGTGATGATCCCATCGTCAGAA
The DNA here is from genome assembly GCA_016081115.2 of Rehmannia glutinosa. NCBI lineage: Eukaryota > Viridiplantae > Streptophyta > Magnoliopsida > Lamiales > Orobanchaceae > Rehmannia > Rehmannia glutinosa. The sequence continues at coordinate 31,987 of JABTTQ020002489.1, read as the reverse complement.
TGTAGCTTCCCGCTTATCCGATGGGGACTCTAACAATATCTCGGACCATATCCAAATATGCCTCTATGAACGATAAAGTGAAGTGCCAAGTCCCGTCATAAAAGTAATCCGAAATGCGCTGCCGAAACAAATACCTGTACTCCTGCGGGATACCAATCCTATCGGCAATGGTGTAACCCAGCCAATTGTCCAGCCAGAATGAAATGCCGGAATTGCAACCGGGGATCCAGCGGCAGTCCTCCAAGAATCCCGAGATCCCAGGCCGAACCCCTCTCCAGATGGAAGAAGGGATGAACGAACGGCGTGGAGATCATCCATCCGAAGTCAATAAACGCTATTATGAGGGTCTTTTCAAACCAAAAAGTTTGAAGACATAATCTTCCAACCCATCTTTATAAGGAAAGCATTGTTGGCGACAACGATGGAGCAGACGCCCAAGCCTCCTTCCGCCCGTGGCATACAACAACGACTCCAGTTCACCACCACTGATCCTTTAGAGTTCACATTTCCAGTCCAGATGAAGTTACGCATGGCCTTTTCCATTTGTCGTAACAATGTTCTAGGCCACTTGTAAACCATCATCGTATGCACGAAGGAACTGGTAATCACCGAATTCACCAAACAAATGCGGCCAGCAATAGACAAAGAGGTCCCTTTCCACCTTCTGAACTTAAAAATAATCTTATCGAAAATCGGTTGAAGATCAGCCACTTTAGGCGCACCCTTGAAGATGGGGGCGCCTAGATAGACCGTAGGGAAAACGCCCATATGCATCCCCTCGTAATCGTCAATACATCCTTGCACATAATTAGAAACCCGAATGCCAAAATAAGCTTTAGATTTATTAGGATTGAAAATCGCCAAATGTCCGCATAGAGATTGAGCATCGAATGATGGTATGTGCATTGCTCGTGGAGGCCCCACACATAATCACAATATCGTCTGCATACATAATAGACGAGGGAAAACCACCGCTTAGGCGCCCGGAAAGCTTGAAGCTGATTTCTGACCGCCTCCTCAACTAATCTACTTAACGTCTTCGCGATGCAAAAGAGCAGAGGTGATAACGGATCCCCTGTCTAACCCCTCGAAAGCAAGAGAAGTAACCCACAAAGTGCGACCCATTCGTAAGACCGAATTTCCGAAGATTGAAGGATAATCTCAATCCAAAGGAACGAACACTTCGAGAAACCAAAGCGACGTAAAATGTGCATCAAAAAGCCCCAAATAACCGAATCAAATGCCTTGCGGATAACAATTTTTAAAATCATGTTGCCATCATTCTATCCCCGCAAAATATTGAACCCTTTCCAAAACCAAAGCAATACGGCGTGAATCGCCACTGCCTTAATAAATCTAAACCGAGTAGGAGACAAGTAAGAAGAAATGATAGAGCCTGGACGAGTCGCCAAAATCTTTGTGATAATCTTAGTTTTTCTGGATTACTCATCACGATCACCAAAGTCCTCCACCGCATTAGCCTCCTTAGTTTTTGGGATGAGTGCCATAAAGCTGGCATTCAATCCCACCGAAAAGGATGTCGTGACGAAGAAATAACGGACGATCGCCACCACCTCATCCGACACGACGCCCCCGTAAATGCTGGTAGAATCTCCCATCAAATCGCTCGTGTCCCTGAGAGCACTATCCAAACCTTATATCAAATGCCGCCTCTTTTACCTTGGACTCAAGGAATAGCCGTCAAGAGTGCATTATAATTCGTGCTAATAGTAGGGAAATCACTGGTCGACCAAAGTGTAATCCGAACCGGTTTGCCCCGTGTCTAAAAAGGTCCGTATAGAATGAAATAATGTGATTTCCAAGAACCACCGAATCATCATCTGTAACTACGATCAACCATCAAACCCTCGCATCTCTCGAACGCCCACTTCAAATCAGCGGCGGCGATGGAAAATGCCGTGTTGCGGTCCCATCCTTTAACCAAGCCGAGCGGGCTTTCAAAGAAAATCGGATCGCATAAGCAACGTGCGAGACAACTCACTCTGCGCTTGAAATTCCCTCTCCCCGAGTGCCTCCGTGAAGCCCTCGGATTCAATATCCGCTTGAATCTGACGAACCCTTTCCATCCGATAATCCAACTGACAATTTTTTGAATAAGTTCAAATATATATATATATATATAAAATGAAAAAGAGTAGTCCTGATCACAAAGTTGATCGTGTAACCAAATATAATCCTGAAATAATATCGAAATCCAAAATAAATGGTCACAAGCCAACCAAATGGTTGAATGGTTGGGGTCTTTTAAAACCTTCCAAGGTAAAACCCACCCTTGTGGGAAAAACCCTTGGAAGGAAAAAGAGTACCCCCAGAAACAATAGGCGCCTAAAAAATGGAAAAGAATCCTGAAGCAGTGGCGCACTAAGTAACAAACCTATAGTTGGATTGGCCAACATAGTCATCAGTGAGGTAGTGTAAGAGCTCCGTGGGCGGGACGCCCCACCATGTGCCGATGTCCGTCTTCTTGCTCATCATGTCCGCAACCCGATTGCCTTCCCGAAAAATATGTGAGACTACGAGATCCATGTGCCCAAGAAGGTGTAGTGTGTGGCGCCAGTAGCTCAGATGGCGCCATGGGACTTCCATCAATCTTTTCTCCAGCAAATTCACCAGATACATTGAATCCGACTCCAGCCAAAGTTGTGTCCAACCCTTAGCAAATGCATACTGGATCGCTCACATTGCTGCCATCAATTCAAACTTCAAATGCATATCCTGATCCACAAGAATGAACAAACATCCTCGAAAGAAGCCTCTACAATTCCGAAAGACTCGGGACACTGTGAGAGTTCCCGCGCCCCTAAGGTGCTGCCATCCGTGTTAACCTTAATCCAACCCGGAAGGGATTTTGCCAATGAACCTCCACAATCCTCGAAACTTGTCTAGCCCTTCCATGAACTCGCATGATGCAAAGATAAATAAGTCCTGTTGATCATTGTTCATGCATCCCCCCAATGATGATGATTCTACAAGGAGTACTTTTAGATGGATGATCGCCGCCTCCGGTGTCCGATTTTGTTGTGAAAAATCAGCTCGTTTGAGATATGCCAAATGAGCCATATGCATGAAAGTATCGCCACACGCCAAAGGAAAGCAACCTCAGTCCGAAAAGGGTGAACTTGGAAAGCATGGAAGATCCATCGCCATATATTTCTGCAAAAGCACAAGAGACAAATAAATGATCAACCGATTCTTCCGATTCTCGACAAAGAACACAAATCGAAGGTCCAAGAAAACTTAACCTAGCTCGTAATGAATCCTAGGCAGCCGGCAGCGTTGTGTATGGCCCTCCAAGCAACCACCGATCTCCGCTTCAGGATATGTTGCAACAAAATCCAAGATCCCCATTTAATTGCTTCTGGGCTGGGGCGTAGGTGGGTTGTAAGCCGCCGAGGTAACCGAGCCATCCTCCGAGTTCAACCAAACATGTGTATCCCGTGTATCCGGCGCTATCGGGAAGCGCACAATGGCACGGACCAGCCTCCAAATAGGCCTCCACGAAAGAGAATGTGAAGTGCCAGGACCCATCATAAAAGTAGTCGAAATGCGTTGATGAAATAAGTATCTATAGTCCTTCAGATGCCAATTTGCCTGCGCTATAGAGTATCCCAACCAATTATCAATCCAGAATAAAACCTCAAAATTAGCCCCCGGGATCCAACGAGCATCATCCAAGCAATCGGAAATGCAGGGTTTAATCCCACCCAAATGGAAGAAGGAATAAAGGACCACCGAATCTTCCATTCCTTGTAAAGTACCGTTGTCCGAGGGTTCTGTAAACCATTGAGTCCGAGTTCGAACCTTCCAACCCAATTTCATCAAGAAAGCCTTGTTAGCAACCACAATGGATCTCACGCCTGACCCCTTTAGCTCTAGGCGTGCAAGATCTATTCCAATTGACCACCACCACATTCCCTTAGAATTCACATCCTCCGTCCAAATGAAGTTATTCATGGCTCTTTCCATTTGTTTAAGCAACGTTCCGGGCCATTTGTAAGTCATCATGGTGTGTACAAAAGAGCTAGTAATCACCGAGTTAACCGGACAAACTCTACCAAAAATGGAAAGAGACGAACCTTTCCATCTTCCTCGAATTTGAGGATAATCTTGTCAAAGACAGTCAGAAATCCGAACCTTGGGGCGCTCTTAAATATTGAAGCGCCGTAATAAGCGGAGGAGGAAATGCCCCGGATGGATCCCCAAAATGTGTTGCACCCTCCCGCGGACATATGAAGAAACCTGCGAACCAAAGTAAACTTTGGATTTTTGTGGATTAAACACTTGACCCGATATATCTGCATAATTAGTTAGAATCTGAAGCAACACCTGGGCATTGGTAGAAGACGCCCCACACATGATGACAATATCATCCGCGTATAAGATGGAAGATGGAAAGATAATAACCCCCGGCGCCGTGAAGGGAAATAACCGAGATTGATCCATTGCCACTTCAATAAATTGACCCAGACCTCCTCCACAATGCAAAACAATAACGGTGATAAAGGATCCCCTCGTCTGACCCCTCTGAAATAGGGAAAATAACCAACCGGCGTCCCATTCAACAATACTGATATCCTGGACGACTGAAGAACCACCTCAACCCAATGCACAAAGATCTCTGAGAAACCGAAACGGCGCAAGACGTATAGTAAGAAATCCCACCTCAATGTGTCAAAAGCCTTGCGGATATTGATTTTCGTGATCATATTTGAATCCGTGCGCCCTCAGTAGACATTAAACCCTTCGATACCATGGCAATACAAATCATGAATCTGTCTGTCGAGATGAAACCAAATTGCGTCGGAGATAAATAGGATGCAATAATCAAACCCAAACGCGTCGCCCATATCTTCGTGATGATCTTGAAAAGGAAATTGCTCATAACAATCGGGAGGAAATTTTCAATGACATTCGCATCCTTAGTCTTTGGGATGAGCGCCATAAAACCGCATTCAAGCCCGTAGGTAGTGACAAATTATCAAGAAAAACGAACAGTCACCGTCACCTCACCGAGATGACATCCTGAAATGGTTGTAAAATATCCCATCAAACCCATCTCCGCCCCGGAGAACTATCTCAATCCATATCAAAAACCGTTTCCTTGATCTCTCAATCCGAGGGAATGGCCATTAGCCGGCATTATCTCGTGCCCCAACCTTGGAGTAATAACCTGGTCGATTAACGAGAAATCCGAGACGGAATTCCCTGTATCCGCAAAGAGCTCCTTGTAGAAAGAAATGATATGATTACCAAGGATCACAGTATCATCAGTGTAACTGCCTGCCACCATAAGTCCCTGAATCCCTCCGCGCCGCGCACGAACCTGGGTGCGCCGATGAAAAAATGTTGTATTACGATCCCGTCCTTAAGCCGCACAAAGACAGGCCTTTTGCTTAAGAAATTCGGATTGTAATTGCAGCATCTGGGAGAGCTGAGCAAGGCGTCAGCTCCTTGTCCCGGAGAGCAGCGGAGTAACCCAAAGTCTCAATGCCAGCGTGGATCTGACGAACTTGATCCATCTGGAATTCCACCTTTTGGTTGACATCCCCAAACACTTCTCTATTCCAGTCTTTGATAACCTGTCACAGCCGTTTGAGCTTCCACATGACACGCAACAAGGGGTTGGGCGTGTCGCATGGAGAAGCCCAAGAAGTGGTAACCAAATCCCGGAATGAATGATGATGCACCCACATGCGCTGAAAACGGAACGGGACCGGCCCCTTGCTAATTGAAGAAGAACAAGAAACCAAAATGGGGTGGTGATCGGATCCAATACGTGGAAGAACTAAGCCCTTGACGGCTTGCTAAAGAGAGAAAATTGACAACTCGGCAAGAGCTCGGTCCAACTTAGCTTGAAGTAAAGATAGAGGCCTTTGTGGGGAGCACCAAGTAAATGAGTTCCCCTAGCAGTCGGCACCGCAAATGAGTCCAACATCCTCCATGAAATCGACACGAGGCTTGGGAGAGAGTATCATTGCTCGGGCGCTCATGATGTCCCAAGATCACGTTAAAATCCCCAACAATCAACAGATTAGTAAGACCCAAATTCCTCAAATCCAACCAAAGCACACGTCGTGCAATGTAATCACAAAAACCGTGAGCAAAAGCAAATGATAAACCAAAGCACCAACTTGAACTTGCAAAACAATGCATTGGGAAGAAGACCAAACCTCAAGCTAAGGATTGTGATGGTGGAGTCAAGAAAAACCCAAATATCCACCGTCCATTTCCCCGAAAATTTTGAGTCGAAAAAGTCAGCCCCCAAGCTCGCCAATAAGAATCGGAAATAGCCGAAATGTCCACCTTGGGCTCACAGATAGCCAAAATAGAAGGTTTATGTCACGACATAAAGCCTTAAGAACATTGCGAGATGCAACATTCCCAATCACCCTGATGTTCCGAAGATGCAATTCATTGAGAAGGTTGGGAGGGTGGCGCCCATGACGATCGCACGGTGAAAACAAAGTGGTGCGGCGAGTCTTTCATCTCGCATAGTCCGCCCATCTCTTGAAGCTGCAAAGTTCATCTCGTGTGGTTCTGAACTCTCCGGTTCAATAGTAACTTCATGAGCAGGGGGCGACGGTCCCGACGTAACTTTCCGGAGAATTCTATCTTTAGCCGAATCCAAGGAGCTGTCATGGAAAGCACGACTGAGAGCACAAATAGGCTTCCCCAAAGGATACTTTGAACCGTGATAGGCATAATGGTGGAGACTCGTGTTCGTATTGGAAGTATTGGCCATGAGAGATGACTCCCTAATCGGATACTCGGCTTGAAATCTGCGGATTGGTGATCTTGGGAGTCGATCAACCAAGAGCCTCAAGGTGTTACCAAGATGGATGTATGTAGAGCAAGTGACTATGGCGTGAGGAGGAGATCCTCGCGCACATAGCCAACCCGTATTTCCCATGAGTCATCGACGACCTTACCCTTGTCCTATCAATAGGACGATAAACTCTACGAACCCCGGAATGCCCTCGCCGCACCGAATTGTGGTGAGTGGCGGGACTCCCGTGGCGTCCCGGGCCGCCGATGCACGCCCTTCCGTATCCATATTACCCGCTTTGTTAAGACGACAAGAAGTCATGTTGAATGTCCTGTAACACTACACCTTGAGCAAAACCGAGGGAGTTTTTCATAATTGACGAAAACAAAAGAACACTTGCCAAAGGTGTGTTCCACCATGATGTGGTGTTCTCAGCCCGGTTTAGAGAGATCAATGTCCACGAACCCGGATGAAATGACCCAAAGAACCATCCAAAGAGCACCGATCAATTTGTAGTGGATTCCCAAGAGCACCGGCAATCCCCATGATGTTATTGGGGTCCCAAGATTCCGCATCGAGTTAAAAATGCTTACCCAAATGCTGGCCACGGAGGTTTGAACCTTATAGGGGTGAAGTCCGCACCCATGGAGATAGACGGATAGTACCAGGGTTAAGCGTCCAAGTAGTGCGTTCTTGAGCCCGAGATCGATCCTGCACTAAACAATTTGACACAAAAATCCCTTGCCCAAGGGAATTAATTTCGATCATTCTTAATACCCCATAATTGATTGGCGTTTATGCAAAAGCATAGTCGCCCATGGCTTGTTACCTTTTCCCAAAAGAACCCGTCCAATTAAAGAGTAGGAAAATTCAGCCAGGCGTTGTTGGTAAACATTATCATCAATTGTAACGGAATAGTAATCACCTTTTTCGAACCGGTTTTGGAATAGATGGACTTTTACCGAAACCACCACGTGGAAAACAAATTTGCATTAACTAGGGCCGGAGGCGTGGAATCCAGATGATTGGTACCGCAACTATTTTAGCAAAAGAGTATCCAAAATTGGGTTAGCATGTGAATTATGAGCCAAATGTCGCAACTTTGTTTCATAATCGGAAGATGTTGGAGCAAAATATCCAAAGATTTCATTGCGCGTTCTTGGAGTCCGGAATAAGATGTGGTTGTGGGCCCGTGTGTGGGGGACCATGCGGATGGTGGACGGCGACCAGGGGGGTCATCACTCCCCGGGAGAGGGGCGGCTCGTGTGATGTTGTGGCGCAGGCCGCCCCCAGAGATGACACAGGGGCTGGTCCCCCCATGGTGGACATCGGCCATGGGGGGAAAGGGTGCCGCCCCCCCATAATAACCACCATTGACAACCGCCTGCCCTCGTATTAACTGGGCGCTCAATCCGGGTACTATTCGTCTCTCTCCATGGGTCCCGTATTTCAATCCCTACAAAGTGCACACGCCGATAGCAAGTGTTTGGATTCGGATCTACGAGCTTGGTTTGGATTACGGGATCCTAATACCATCTTGGGAATTAGCCAGTGCGGTTGGAAATCCGATCCAAATAGACCATCGATCGTTAGATGGTTCCCTGGCCATTTCATCCGAGTCTTGGTGGATATTGATTTGTCTAAACCCTTGGAGGATCACATTATGGTTGAACAGGGGGTCAATGCTCATTTGTGTCGATTACGTAAAAAAAGTTATCGGAATTTTGTTCAAAGTGTGGTATTACGACACTCGATGGCATCTTTCCGCTTCATTCCATTCCAGAAAAACCTACTATGGAAAGGCGTGTTTCTCCGCATCGTGGACATGCAGGGGACGCGAACCGATGGGGGACATTCACCGGTTCATAAAATTTATCGTCTTGTTCAACAGACAAGGGCAAGGCCGTGATGACTCAATGGGAAATACGGCCACGACCACGCCGCTACCGGATCTCCTCCCCGCGCAATTGTCACTACTTCCAACACATTTGAGGCGCTTGGCTTAGACGACTCCTAGGATCAAAGATCCCACGATTTCCGTCCTAATTATCCACTCGGAGTCTTCTCCCAAGGCCACTACTTCCAACACCGCACGGTTTCCACCATATGCCTATTACGGTGCAATATCCTTTGGGAAAGCCAATTCGAGCTCTCACCCGTGCCTTCCGGGGACAGCTCCTTGACTCGGCGAAATCTAGAATTCTCCGAGCGCGTGGCGTCGGGTCCGTCCCCACCGACCCACGACATAACTATTGAACAGAGCATACAGAGCCACATGAAATGAACATTGCAAAGATCAAGAAATGGGCAGATTATGCGAGAAAAGTTGGTAAATCTCAATCGCCGACTCCACAACTCACCACACGCCTGTTTTTTACCGTGCGATCGACACGGGCGCCACCTCCACCGCTTCTCAATGAATTGCATCTTCCGAATATCCGGGATTGGGAACATTGCATCTCGTAATGTTCTTAAGGCTTTATGTCGCAAACATAAACCTTCTATTTTAGCCATTTGTGAACCTAAGGTGGACATTTCATCCATTTTAGATTCTTATTGGAGTAGCTTGGGGCTCAGTTTCACGGCTCGAGCTTCCTAGGCGAACGATCGCCCAAATATTTGGTCCTATGCGATGCAAGCATCTCTGTCCATAATCGTGTTTGGTCTTCTTCTCGAAGCATTATTTTGCAAATTTAGTTTGGTGCTATGGTTTTCCATGTTGGTTTTGCTCATGGTTTGTGTGATCATGTTGCTCGTTGTGCCCTTTGGTTGGAGCCGAGAAACTTGGGTATCACCGATCTGCTACATGATTGGGGATTTCAATGCTTGTGTTGGGACATCATGAGCGTTCAGCACTGGTACTTTATCCTAGGCTTCTTGTAAGGACTTCAGGATTTCTTAGAGGATGCGGGGCTATTTGTTGTCCGACTTCGGGAATCTATTTACTTGGTGCTCCCCCGTAGGCCTCTAGCTCTACTTCAGGCTAAATTGATCGAGCCCTGCAACTCGCTCAATTTTTCGCTCATTGGCAAGTTGTTAAGGGGTTTAGTCATTCCAGCGCATTGGTTCGATCACCATCCCATTCTGGTCTCTTGTTCTTCTTCCATTACTAAGGGCCTGTCACCTTTTCGGTTTCAAAAGATATGGATTCATCATGATTCATTCCGGGATCTTGTCACTACCTCTTGGGTGCTCTCACGTCGCCTAACCCTTTGCAAGATGTCATGTGGAAGTCGAAAAGGTTGAGACAGACGATCAAGGTATGGAACAAGGAGGTTTTTGGGGATGTTAACCGTCAGGTGGATTATCGATGGAAGGGTCCAAAGAGATTCAAGCGATATTGAATCCGAGGGTTTCACGGAGGACCTCGTGGAAAGGGAATTGGAGGCGCAGAGGGAGCTTTCTCGCACGTTGCTCATGCGATCGATTTTCTTGAGGCAAGGCTCGCTCCGCTTGCTTAAAAGATGAGGATCACAACACGGCATTCTTTCATCGCCGCCGCCAAATGAGAAATGTGCATTCAGAATTCAGGTCCGATGGTTGATGGTACATACACAGGAGGATCCGGTGGCCCTTAGAAATCACATTATCTCATTTTATACGGATCTTTTCGCAGATACAGGCATACCAGCTCGTATTACACTGGTCGACCAATTGATCTCACCTATGGTTACCTCGGTTGATATTGCGCTCTTGACGCCATTCTTCTGAGTCCGTGGTTAAAGAGGTAGTGTTTGATATGGGTTTGGACAAGTGCTCCGGGGCCGGATGGTTTCAATGGGAGATTTTATCAAGATTTCTAGGAAGTGGTGTCGACGCGAGGTGTTGGCGGCTATCTCGTTACTTCTTTGTCATGGCCTTTCCGGTGGGATCGAACACCACCTTCATGGCGCTCATCCCAAAGACCAAGGAGGCTAATGCGGTGGAGGATTTTCGACCGATCGTCCCGAGTAACTTTCTTTTTAAGATTATCACGAAGATTTTGGCTACTTGTTTGGGCTCTATTATTTCTTCTTACTTGTCTCCGACTCGGTTTGGTTTTATTCCTAGAAGGCAAATTCACGATCGCATCGCGTTGGTTTTGAAAGGGTTTAATATTTTGCGGGGCGGAATGACACCAACATGATCTTAAAATTGATATCCGCAAGGCTTTTGAATACGATTAATTGGGGATTTATGATTCACGTGTTGCGTCGCTTTGGTTTCTCCGAAGTGTTCATTCACCGGATAGAGATTATCCTTCATTCTTCCGCACTTTCGGTCCTTCTTAATGGGTCGCCTATGGGTTATTTCTCTTGTTTTTGAGGGGTTAGCGGAGGGATCCGTTATCACCCCTACTCTTTTGCATCGCGAAGACGTTAAAGTAGGCTAGTGGAGGAGGCGGTGAGGAGAAACCATCTTCAGCGTTTATGGTGCCTAGCGGGTGATCTTCCCTTCGTCGATCATATATGCGGACGATATTGTGATTATGTTTGGGGCCTCCACGAGCAATGCACGTTCCATTATTCAGATGCTCAATCTTTATGCGGACATTCGGCGGGTTTTCAATCCGAATAAATCTAAAGTTTATTTTGGCAACCGGGTTTCTAATTATGTGCGAGGGCGTATCCAGACGATCACAGGGATGCATATGGGCGCCTTCCCTACGGTCTATCTAGGCGCCCCAATCTTCAAGGGGTCGCCTAAAGTGGCGGATCTTCAGCCAGTGTTCGATAAGATTATCTTCAAATTCGGGGAGGTGGAAAAGGTCCTCGTTGTCTATTGCTGGTCGCATTTGCTTGGTGAATTCGGTGATTACCAGCTCCTTCGTGCACACCATGATGGTTTACAAGTGGCCTAGAACATTGCTTCGGCAAATGGAAAAGGCCATGCGTAATTTCATCTGGACTGGGAATGTGAACTCTAAGGGTTCAGTGGTGGTTAATTGGAGTCGTTGTTGTATGCCACACAGCGGAAGGAGGTTTTAGGCGTCCGTTCTATCGTGGTTGCCAACAATGCCTTCCTTATGAAGATGGGTTGGAAGATTATGACTTCAAACTCTTTGGTTTACTGACACCCTCGAAAGCGATTTTTTACTTCAAGGTTTTCCACGCCGATCGTACATCCCCTCCTCTTCCATCCGGAGGGGGTTGGCCTGGGATCTTGGGATTCTTGGAGGACTCGCCGGATTCCGGATGCAACTCCGACATTTTATTCTCGGCTGGATAATTGGGTCAAGGTTACACCATTGCAGATAGGATTGGTATCCCGCAGAGTACTGATATTTATTTCGGCAAAGTGCATCTCGGATTACTTTTACAATGGGACTTGGCACTTCACTCTATCATTCATAGAGGCATACTTGGATATGGTTCGAGATATTGTTAGAATCCCCATTGCCTAAATCATCGGACGCCAGCAGTACATGGATACACTTTGATGATGGGATCGTCTCCCTCGAAGGTGGCTTACTCATTTCTCGCGCCCTCACTCCCCGGTGGTTGAATGGGGTTCTGGATTTGGTCACCTTACATTCCGAAAGACGATCAATAGTGACTTGGCGCGCCATTCACGATCGATCGGCGGTTTTGGATGTTCTCATGCGACCTCGGGGTTCCTTTACGTGCCCCTCGGTTTGTGTTCTTTGTTGTCTTGATGCGGAATCGTTGATAATTTATTTGTTTCATGTGCTTTTGCGGGGGCCCTATGGAATTGGATTTTCAACTCTTTTGATATCCATCACTTTAGGGCTTATAGCTTCAATGAATTCCTGGTGCGTTTAATGAGTTTTCATTTCAAAGTGAGCGGAGTTTCTTTTCTTTGGCGGGTTGCGGTGTTATCCTCAGATTTGGCTCATCCGCAAATCGAAATGACTTGACCTTCCATGATAAGATCTGGACACTTGAGGCGGCCATCCTACGCCTTCGTGTTCTTATTCTTGAGTCATCTTCCTTAGACAGAGGTTGCATGCATAACGACCAAAGGGACCTTTTCATTCTCCGTCGGCCACGAGTCCCTGGGCACCCAAGACAGCCCCAAAGATTGTTCAGTTAATTGGCGTAAACCCTTGCTGGGATGGATTAAAGTGAACACCGACGGCAGTCACATCCGGTTCGCCCGGCGTCTCACGCTCCGAGTCTTTCACAATTCCAGGGGGTTCTTTCGCGGATGTTTTGTAGAAAGATGTGGTTCGGGTTTTGCTTTTGAGGCGAAGTTGATGGCAATGCGGGCCATCCATTACGCTCGGAAGGGGCCGAATCATCTATGGTTGGAGTCGGACTCGTTTATGTGGTGGAATTGCTGCGGAAGAGATCCACAGAGGTTCCTTGAGACACTTGAGCATGTGGCGATACACTCTCGCACCTCCTCTCTCGGATGAACTTGGTGGTTTCGCACATCTTCGGGGAAGGTAACCGGCAAATGGATATTCTTAACAAGACTTCTCACGAGGATACGTGGTGGGGGCACCCCCAGCAGCCATTATCTCGTCCCTTACACAGATTATGTTGGCCAAGCCAATTATAGGTTTGTTAGCTAGTGTGATTGGTCTTCTAGTTTGCTCGCTTTGACGATTTTTCTTCATGGGGAGTACTCTTTTTCCTTCCAAGGGTTTTTCCCACAAGGGTGGGTTTTACCATGGAAGGTTTTAACGAGGCCCCAACCATTCACCATCTTGTCGGTTTGTGACCATTCACTTATTTTCTTTGACTTGGTTCCCACGCTTTACTTTTTGGTTACCCGATCGGCTGTGATCGAAGTACTCTTTTTCATTTTTTATATATACTCGCATTTATTCAAAAACCGCCCTTGTGGGGGACCACGCCAAAGAACAACAGCGTGGGATGGCAAGGACAACGGGGATGTTGTTGGGCGATGAGGGGATCATCTTTGCATTCGGCTGGGTTGTTGCATGTACGAGGAAGCTCTCGTCGTATGGGCATTGGGCGGGTACAAAGGATTCGGTCGGCTTTGGGTACAAGGTGGATCGCATGGATGTCGCTCGGCCGCACGCAGAGATTTACACTGGCTGCCAGTGCGGACGTGTGAGGAGGCTGCTGTGTGCAATGCCGTTATTCTGCGGGACAAGAAAGTCAAGGAACCCCGTAGAAGGAAAACTTCCCGACGTCAATTGTTTTCCATGCTCAGGCTGCGTTGTGCAGTACGGAGAGGAAGGATGCACAACTGATGATTCACGTGGGACGGGCATGATGTGGATCAAAAATTCGATGTTAAACCGGAGAAAGCAAGAGACTCCGGTGAAGCCATGGCGGCATGCGCCACGAGAGAGATGGGACAAAACGTCCGATGCATGATCAAGAGAGAGAAGAGAGAGAAACCCTAGAGAGAGAAAATCTCCAAAATATCTTCATGGGTCAATTGGTTTTCGATAATCCAACCGACGATTAACATCCCCAAATAATTCCTTATTCCAAACCTTAATTGTCCTGTCGCAACCTCTTGAGCTTCCACATGACGCGCTGCAATGGATTGAAAGACACAAACGGAGTGCCCAAGAGGTAATAACAATACTCCGAGAAAGAATCGTGATGAATCCACATGCGCTGAAACCGAAAAGGAGATGGACCCTTGCTAATGGAAGAAGAACAAGAAACCAGAATGGGATGGTGATCGGAACCAATGCGCGGAAGGACTAAACCCTTAACAACTTGCCAAAAAGAGAAAAATTGACCAGTTGCTAGGGCTCGATCCAATTTAGCTTTGAAGAAGAGATAGAGGCCTTCGGGGAGCACCGAGTAAATGAGTCCCCCGTAGTCGGCACAACAAATAATCCTGCATCCTCCAAGTCCCTAAAGTCCTTACAAGAGGCCTGGGATAAAGTGCCAGTGCCAGAACGCTCATGATGTCCCAACACAGCATTGAAATCCCCAACAAGCAGCAGATCAATAAGACCCAAATTCCTCAGCTCCAACCAAAGGGCACGACGAGCAACATGATCACACAAACCATGAGCAAAACCAACATGGAAAACCATAGAACCAAATTGAACTTGCAAAATAATACACTCGAGAAGAAGACCAAACCTGGTTTTGGACAGAAATATTTGCATCGCATAGGACCCAAATATCCGTGCGTCCGTTCGCCCAAGCTCGAGACATGAGACTCTTGGGTATAGCTTGGTGCGGCAGATCGTGGAACTCGAAGCCCGAGTTCTCTTAATCACGCTCTTCTTCTTCAATCTGATTTCCTTCATCAGAAATCTCGGGCTGCATGGTTGGTTGATGGAGACCGCAACACTTCATTTTTTCACCGTTGTTGTTAGACTAAGGCCGCTCGGGCTGGTATTCACTTATTCACGGTGCCTACGCCCGATTCCGGATTTTTGACTATTGATCAAGTCATTAGCCCCGTGGTGTTGGATGTGGAGAATGACTGCTTAACTTCATTACCATCAAAGCTAGAGATTCGAGATGCGGTGGTTGATCTCGAATCGATAGCTCTCCGGTCTGGATGGTTTCAATGGTTCATTTTATCGAATCTGTTGGGACATTATTTCTCTCGATGTCAATCTTTGCCGTGCGCCACTTCTTCCAATCAGTACCACGCCACCGGCCTCAAACTCGACTTTATGGTCCTTATTCAAATGTAAGGATGCGAATACTATGGATAGTTTCGGCCAATTGTTATGAGAATTTCCATCTTCAAATTTATCACAAAGATTATGGCTACAAGGTTAGGCGACGACATCGTCGACGTATTTCATCCCCCCCTATAATTTGGTTTTATTTCGGGACGCGATTCATGATTGTATTGCTTTGGTGTCGGAGGGTTTCAATATCCTTCATAATCGGCGTGACAACAATATGATTCTTAAAATAGATATTCGTAAGGCCTTTGACACTCTCACCGGGATTTTCTTTTTATATGTTCTACGTAGATTTGGCTTCTCGGAGAAATTTGTTGCGTGGATTCTGTCATATTTCACTCACCAGATCTCGATTTTTCTTAATGGCTCACTTGTCGGTTATTTTGCTTGTACGGGGGTGTCCTACAGGTGATCCTCTTTCTCCACTTCTCTTTTGCATTGTTTGAAGAAGTCCTGGGAAGTCTATCACTCATTCGGTGTCATCCACCAATATCACGCCCTTTGTGGCGCCACACAACATTGTTTTTCTGTCCTCCATGCTATATGCGAGATGATATAGTTATTCTTTGTGCGGCAACCTCTCGGCAATGCACGCCACATCTTCGATATTCTCGGCCAAGATGCTTCTCTATCGTCGGGCTTTTTAATCCTACCAAATCAAAGGTGTTTTTGGTACCCGAGTATCGCAAAGATATTAGGCACCGCATTCGCACGATCATGGGTTTATTAGTCGATCCTTTCCTACTACTTATCTTGGAGTTCCTATTTTCAAAGGTGCCCCCAAGCAGGGTGTGTTGCGGCCTTTGTTTGATAAAATTATGGTTAAATTTAAACGCTGGAAAGGTTCTTCTCTTTCCTTGGCAGGTCGCGTCTGTTTGGTCAATTCTATTATTGCCAGCTCCTTGGTTCACGATGACGCTTGTTTATAAATGGCCGATCGCGTTGCTTAAAAATTTGGAACAGACTATGCATAATTTTATCTGGACTGGTGATATTAATCAGAAGGGTTCTGTGGTGGTTAATTGGACGCGTTGCTGTATGCCTAAGACTGAGGGGGCTGGGCATAAGGTCCATCATCTCCGCAAACCGTGCGTTTCTTATGAAGATGGGCTGGAAACTTCTCACTTCTGATTCAGTGGTCTTTGACACCCTACGAGATGCCTTTTGATGGATAATAGCTCTATTAGACCCTCCTTCTTGCCTTCGTCTATCTGGGCGGGTTTGCGCCCAACTGTAGAGGATTGCCACACTGATTCGAGATGGGTTCCTGGGGCACACTCCTCGATTAATTTATGGATGAATAACTAACTGGCTTGGTTACACCATTCCCGATTGGATTGGGATTCCTAAGAATTTCTGCTAACTTTATGAATCCTTTATTGATTTCTTTTGATAATACATGGCATCTTACCATGTCATTTGTAGAGGCTTACTTGGACATTATTCGGGATATTGTTCGTTGTCCGATTGCTCCGGATTCTTTCGATAAGAGAGTGTGGACACGTTCTATGGACGGGATGGTTTCTTCCAAGACTACATATGCATTTCTTCGGCCTTCTTTTCCTACTACGAAATGGGGATCTTGGATCTTGTCCACCCACATTCCAGAGGCGCATGATTGTGGTTTGGTGGGCTGTATACGGACGTCTTTGCGCTTATGGACGTCACGCCAAAAGGATTTATTGGTCCTACTACCTGCGCAATCTGTTTCTCTTACTTGGAATTGATTGACCGCATCTTTCTTGTCATTTTGCAGGAGCCATATGGAACCGGATTGCGAATTCTTTTGCTTGTGAATTTTCGAACGCTATAACTTCAATGAATTTCTAGTTCACTTGATGGAATTTCATTTCAAAGGCGCAGATTGCTTTCCTATGGAGGGTGGCGGCAATTTCATGCATTTGACTTATCCGCACATCGAAATGATGTGATTTTTAATGTCGAGCATTGGACTACGGATGCGGCATTGATTCATTGAGAGCCATGATCATTGAGTCTGCTTCGTTGGATAAAGGGTGCTGCACCTTGGTCTCTTCCCCTCCGACTTGATTAAGGTTAAATACAAATGGTTGTGCAACCGAGCTCCAGTCGTATTACGGCGGCGGCGTTTACCACACCTATCGTGGGTGCTTTATGGAGCAGTGTGGAATGGGTTTTGCATTCGAGGCAGAACTGGTTGCTTCCATGACGACAATCTTCTACGCATTTCACAAGGGCTGTACTAATATTTGGCTGGAATCGGATTCTACCTTTGTGGTGAACCTTCTTCGATCTCGGATTGACTCCGTCCCTTGGAAATTACTTAATTAGTGGTGTTTTACCCTTTTTATGCTTTCTCAGATGAACCTCGTGGTTTCTCACATCTATCGGGAGGGTAATCGTGTGGCAGATCATCTAAGCAAGTACACTTGTGACTCGGTTTGGTGGGACACCCCACCTGTGGACATCAAGGCTCACGATGACTATGGCGGTCGCACGCATAATAGATTCGTTAGCTAGTTTTGTGTTGTGTGCTTTGGCTCGGTTGTATGGATTTCTTTTCTCTCGCCGGTACTCTTTTCCTACTAAGGGTTTTCCCCACAAGGGTTTTTACCTTGGTAGGTTTTTAACGAGGCCCCAAACATTGTGCTACCTGGTCGGCTTGTGACCAGGATCTTTCTTTTCTTTTTATATATTATTTCGATTCCTATTAAAAAATATGCCATTAATATAACCGGAAAAATACCTTTCGAGGATACTAGTTATAATGGTTGTGGTCTGGACAAATAATCTGGAATAAGATTGTGATTTCCTTTGATATGTTGAACCGTGAACTGATACTTGGAAAACCAATCTTTAAGTCGCAACAATTGTTTCTCTGGAACACCCTTGTTCTTGAGCTCCATAATTGCTAGAAATGATGCGTTATCCATCTGAATTATGAAATGGTGACCAATAAGATGGAATTCAAACTTCTTGATCCCATTCTTCACAACAATGATTTCTTTGTAGACAACATGGTAATGCTTCTCGAAATCTTTGAACAGACCACTTGCATGTCCTAATAAAAGTTTTTCCCATCTTTTTCAAGCAAAATGGCTCCCCAATATTCATCACTAGCATCAGTCTGGAGAATCCTTTGTCCTGTACTTAGAATTTTCAATGGTGGAGGATTCTGGCATACTTGCTTGAGTTGTTGAACTGCTCTGGTCTAGGATGATCCCCATAGTGGAGCATTCTTCTTAAGCATCTTTGAAAGCTGGCTAGTATATTTGGAGCAATCCTGAATAAAGTCTCTGATATAATTAACAATTCCAAGGAATTGTTGAATCTCTTTGATTGACAAGTTTTCTCCCGAAACTTCAGCAATTCCCGAGCAATGTGTTGGTCCTGGCTGATACTTTCCATCTATTATTTTCATTCCCGTAAACTCAATATTTGTTTGACTGATAGAGCAAGACTTTTCGTATAGCATGATACCATGTGATTGAACAATATCCAAAAACTGGTGTAGCAAAGTCTCATGCTCTTGTTTGTTTGATGAGAACAAGAAGATGTCATCAATGTAGATTAGGGCGGTATGTAGGATAGGTTCGAAAATTTGGGTCATTGCTTTTTGGAATATGTAGGTGCAACCTTCAAATCAAATGGCATTCTGTCTATTGGTATTGGGTTGTAGGAAGGCAAAAAGCGCTTTTATATCTATCCTCCGGACAATTCCCAATTGTCAAAACCCCGACTTCAAATCAAACTTTGAAAAGATTTGGGCTTTAGAGACTTGGGAAAAAGCGTTTGAGTTTTAGGTAAAGGGAACTTATGGCCAAGGAGAAATGGTTAAGAGCTTTGTAATCAATAACAAGCTTCTTTTTCTCTCGCACTGCTCAACTCTTTTGTTGACATAGAATGCGGGGCAAGCCCTATTGGACTTTGTGGGATCAATGAGTCCAAGTGCTAATAGTTGGTTGCATTCTTGCCTCACAAAGTTCAAATCTTCTTCGGGTCATTCCCGGATGAGTGGCCTTGGTAGCATTCACATCTTCATTCTTTTTGAAAGGGAGATGAATAAAGAACTTCGGATTTTTCCAATGTGGTGTTGGGTGATGGAAATTTGCATGAGAGTCTCACAACACTTGAGAAGCTGGTTGGTAATATCTCCGTATTCGGAGGTGCTTCGATAGAGTAAAAAGCTTCGGATTATGGTGTAAGGTTGGAATTGTCTCTTGTACTTCAACCCATGAGGTAGAATCTGTAGGCTTTTAGCTTGGAAAAACAAATCGAAGCCCATCAAGATATCTTGTCCATGGAGTCTGCTGCCAATAATCTTCATCCATATAGTACACCTGAAATAGTTGAATTCCCATCGCTTCTTTGTTATGAGTGAGGTATGAAAAGTCCATGTCCATCACCGCATAGAGGTATTCGTGATGACTTTGCCAAGCATCTTCGTAGTATTTTAGGATTCATTATCGACTTTCCTGCTCTCGTATCAAATACACCAATAGCTTTGATTGGTCTATCATACTTGGATGGTAGGATAATTTGGATACGACATCCCTTCTTGGATCAAGGAACTGGTTTTGAGTGATGGTTGTGACTTGATCATAAAGATTGGGAGTTCTGGGATGAATATTCTTCTTCTTCTTCCGGTCCTTGGTCATCAATGAATATTGTATTGCAAATATTGTGTTTTCATCATGCTCGTCTTGTTCGTAAAATAAGGATTCAATATCAGCATCATCCATGTTTGCATAATTAAGTTGGAATGCTTGTGATGCCAACTTTGTCGCTTTATCTTTCTTGTTAGGGCAATTCTTTGTAAAATGCCCTTTTCTTCCACATAGGAAACACCTATTCATCGACTTCTTTCTAAATGACTTCCTTTGAAGAACCGATAGGTTTTATTTCTTTTCACCTTCTTCTTGATCTTTCCGATCTTTCTACGGAAGACGAAGATGAACAAGTGCGCCTCTTTTCCATTGCACTTTATCTCCAAATGAGAGTTTTTGCATACAGATTTGAGGAGAGTTCTTTTACCAAGCACATCCTTGATGAAGACTTGTTTCTCACACATCTTATCTAGGTTGCAAACGTCATTTGGTGGATTTCGCCTAGATCGATTCTTGAGACTTTCCTCCCGCAAGCTTGAATCATTCTCGTGTAACTCAGCCGAGTTCTTTAGGTAGAGGTGCCAAATAGACATGTTTAAGATTTGGATCATTGTATCCATTCAGTATGTAGGACTTTTCAGACATCCTTCTGAAATGTCTATCCAAATCTTTACGCGTCAAAGAACAATATTTCATGGCAAAAGATTCCTTTTCTGCCAACTTGTTGATAGTAATATCTCCAATAAACTCTTGGTGAATTTCTCCAAGAACAAGTGATGGAGTTGATGCATTATAAAGTTGGAGTTCTCGATACTCACAAAGGCTTTGAAACCATTCGCGTAGGATACCAACAAATCGGAAGAGAATTCCATAAGGATTTGCTTGATTGGCTCCTTTTGTTAGCCGGAGATCAATCCATGCCGCAAAGAAGTGTAATCTTTCTCTTCTCTTCTGGATCGGAACATCATCAAATGAAAACCATGGACCGTATGTTGGTTTGGAGAATGGATCTCAAGGACGAGGACGTGGTCCTTCTCGCTTCTGTTCCATATCTTCTTGAACTTTCGCATAATCGGTTCAAGATATTGTTGGCTTGTTTTTGGAGTATCTCCGCCATAAGTATAGTAGATAGATCAAGAACATCCGGTTTAGACTCAAAGATCATAGGATTCTTCTCCGATAGGGATGATTCAACATCCTCAAAGTCCGATTATCTTTCGATTGGAAGAGGTGGTTTCTTTGGGGTCCGATTTTTCTTAATAGGGATAACGGATGGTCCGGCCATGAAGGATTCTGTTGGGTTTGTCTCTTCAGATTTAGAAGGGGATGGGGTACCTCATGATTCTTTGGAGGTGGTTGGCTTTTTAGAGTAGAGAGCTTTTTCTTTGGCTTTTTAGGAATATCGAGTGGAATACTTGAAGCCATACCAAAATAAGTAGGATAATTCGGAGGAGATATATGAGGTAATTCGGAGGAGATATAGGAGATAATTCGGAGGAGATAATTCATATTTGGAACTATAACTGGGAAAAAGGATAAGGACTTACTTTGACTGCTCCTATCCCTTTCGATTTGAGAAAGTTCCTTCTTTAGTCTCCTGATCTCAGCTTCTTTCTTCATGAACTCCGCTCCAAATTGGATTTGTTCAATAAGGCTCCTCACATCTTTGTCCAACCGATTGATATTATCTTTCGCTTTTCATATCTCGGAGTTGATTCTCTCCGTACTAACCTTGGACCGTTTAGATTGAACTACTGTGAGAATTGTGAGACCTTAGAGTCAATCGCTGCAGAGACTTGTTTTGGGCACAAGTGTTGACCGTCCCCGCCAATTTAGAACTTCCACCGCTTGAGTATGACCCTTTATTTGTCCATCATGTTCCACAAAGGTGCTTTGCACAAAGGCTTGATGTAATCCTCTCAGTGTCAACCTTCCATTCTAAAGGTGAAATTTTTGCTTCATATCCGAACATGCAACAAGGTTGGACAACAGAGGAGTTGGAGGAAAAGGTGCATTAACTTCTTTCGACACCCGTATTTTTCTTTTTTGAGGACAACTAACCATTTTTTGTAACATGGTAAGGGTTGTGGACTTGGATCCCAGGAGGGTCGGGTTTATCATCCGGCCTGCAACGTGGTCGCCTTGTGGTTTTCTTCTTTATGCTTCTTCTCGTATATGTTCTTCTTTATCGTAGTCCATTCTCTCCACAAGAACATTCCGGATCACACATGGATGGATCAACATCCCATACAAAATGACCATTAACTCTATCATCGTAAATATTGATCCAATCGGGCAAAAACGTGCGATTGGGACGTTTGTTGATGCATTGACCTCAACGGATAAACCATCACCGAATTTGGGATTTGGAGGTCTAGAGCTGGATGGTGTCGATAGACCATCTTCACACGTCCATCCTTCAACCTTTGAAATTTAAAGTCGGTTGCTTTACCGTTTCTCGATCACAGAAGGGACTCATAGTGGGTGATCCATTCTTTTGGAACAAGTTGCTCCAAGTCTTTTCTTTTGATTTGTCCGGGTATCTAGATGATTGTAGGGACGTTAGATCCAGACTCATCAAGGACCATCAAAACATCTTTTATGCCTTGATTCTCGTAGATCTAAATCGTGATCTTGCAACCTCGTACACAACTTGGTGATGAAGGGTTGCTATGATGGAATTTGAGATCCGATCTACTCCGGAAAGTTGAACTTGCACCTTGAAGGCAGATGCAAGAGTTGGATCACTCAAAGATACTTTGCAAAATTGGGAAAGAAAGTGACCACAACACTTTCGGGCTTTGAGCGTAAAGAGAATTGTACCAATAATTGCATGCTCATATTGGAAAACGAGTATCTAGAAGAGCAATTCTTGCAGATCTTGGAAGACCTTTCCTTCCATGGTAGGAGAGAACAAGTCGTACAACTCCAAGGTGGAGATGAGTATAACCTTCCAATCTCCATTGTGTGATGAACTCGGTGGAATGGACAAAGATGTACTTTGCTTCTTGTTAAGTTGAAGGAAGACCACGCGATCCATTCGGATGATTGATGTACTCTTTTTGGTTGAGTACTCTTGTTAAAGATATTTTTTTGAATAAATTCTAATTTATATATAAAAGATGAAAAGAGAGTAATCCCGATCACAGTCGATCGGGTAACCAAAAGTAAGTCCAAAAACAATGTCATAAATGAAAACGAAATGGTCAAAAGCCAACCAAATGGCTGAATGGTTGGGGCCTCGTTAAAACCTTCTAAGGTAAAACTCACCCTTGTGGGAAAAACCCTTGGAAGGAAAATGAGTACCCACCGAATAGACATCCAAAATGGGAAGAGAAACCTGAAGTAGACGCGTTAACTAACAAACCTATAGGTGGATTGGCCAACATAGTCATTAGTGAGGTAATGAACAAGCTCCTCCGGTGGGGCGTCCCACCATGTACCGTACTCGTCTTCTTGCTCAACATGTTCCACACCCGATTGCCTTCCCAAAAATATGTGAGACCATAAAATCCATATGAGCGAGAAGGTGCAAGGTGTAGCGCCAATTGCTAAGGTGGCGCCACGGACCTCCATCGATCTCTTCTCCAAAGAAGTTCACCACATACATCGAGTCCGACTCAAATGCAAAGTTGCGTCTAGCCCGTGCCAAAAGCATACTTTGGATCGCCCACATTGCAGCAACCAATTCGATTCAAACGCATATCCCGAACCACAATGATGTACAAAACACCCTCGAAAGAAACCTCTACAATTCCGTAAAACCCCGAAGAAGAAGATTACCAGGCATCCCGATGAACTGCCATCCGTATTTACATTGATCCAACCCGGGAGGGGTTTTTGCCGCTTAACCTCCACAATCTTTGGTGCTTGTCTAGCCCACCCAGGGACTCGTAGCCTTCGCAGGATGAGAAGGTCCTGTTGGTCATTGTGCATGCATCCCCGATCCAATGATGATGATTCTACAATAAGTACCCGAAGATGGATGATCGCTGCATCAACTATCCAGATTTTATTGTGAAAGACCAGTTCATTCCGTATATGCCAAATGAGCCATATGCGGAAAGGATAGCCACACGCCAGAGGAAAGGAACCTGCTCACTGAAATGAAAGTTCATTAGCCACACCAGGAATTCATTAAAGTCGTAAGCCTCAAATGGGTAAACGTTGAACGACTCAAAAATCCATTGCCAGAGAGCCCCTGCAAAGACACAAGATAAATAAATGGTCAACCAATTATGCAAAGTCACGACAAAGAGTGCAAACCGAGGGGCCAAAACTTCCCCGCCCATAATAAATCCAAGACAGCTACCGATTGTGGATAGCTCGCCACGCCACTTCCGATCGCTGCCCGGATGTGTTGTGACCATATCCAAGAACCCCACTTGACCACCTGGATAATGGGGACGCCCATGATCATAAGCGGCCTTCGAGGTAACCAAACCATCCTCTGAATTCAACCATACACGTGTATCCCTTGAATTAGGAGCAAAAGGATGCGTGCAAACAGCCCGGACCAGATCCAAATAAGCCTCCACAAATGAGAAGGTGAAGTGCCAGTCCCGTCATAAAATTAGTCCGAAATGCGATGGAATAGATATCTATACTCCCGGATACCAATTTTGTCTCGTAAATAGAGTATCCTGCACCGCTTATCGACCCAAAATAATACCGACTTAGCCCCTGGGATCCAATGAGAGTCGTCCAAGCAAGCCGAAATGCAAGGTTTATTCCCACCCAAATAGAAAAAGGAATAAACGACCTCCGGTTTGCCCCATCCGCCGTAAAAAAGCAACGACTAAGTGTGCGGAAGATCACCGAGTCCGAGTTCATGACCTTCCACCAATTTCATCAAGAAAGTCGATTAGCTGCCACAATCAATTGAACGCCCAACCCCCTTCATCCGAGGCGTGCAACACCGATTCCAACTAACCGCCACCGACCCCTTTGCATTAACATCCCCAAATTCAAATGAAGCTACGCATGGCCCTTTCCATTTGCTTGAGCAAGGTGCGGGGCCATTTGTAAACCATCATTGTGTGCACAAACGAACTAGTAATCACCGAATTAACTAGGCAAAACTCGACCAGCAAGGGAAAGATAAGTACCTTTTCCATCGTCTGAATTTGAAGATGACCTTATCAAAGACAGATCAAGATTCGCAACCTTAGGGGCACCCTTGAAGATCGGGCGCCAAAAATATACAGTGGGAAATGTCCTGGCTGTATCCCCATGATAGTTTGCACCCTTCCACGGACATGAGATGAGACCCGGAGCCAAAGTAAACTTTAGATTTCCGAGATTGAACTTTTGGCCCGAAATATCTCGCATAAAGGCTAAGAATCTAAAGAAGGATATGTGCGTTGGTCAAGAAGCTCCACAAAAATAATAATATCATCCGTGTATAAGATGGAAGATGGAAAAATAATGCATCCTGGGGCGCCATCAACGGAGCTATCCGATTTTGATCAACCGCAACTTCTATAAATTTGCTAAGAACTTCCTCCGCGATGCAAAACAAGAATTGAGGATAAAGGATCACCTTGTCTAACTCCTCTAAAACAGGGAAAGTATCCCACTAGTGTCCCATTCAAGAAGACGATATTCTAGACGACCAAAGAATAACATCCACCCAAATGAATAAAGATCTCTCTCGAGAAACCAAAGCGGCGCAAAAATGTGTAGTAAGAAATCCCATTTCAATGTATCAAGCGCCTTATGGATATCAATCTTCAAGATCATATTCGTATCCGATCGACAATGCAAGACATTGAATCCTTTAGAGACCATGGCAATACAACCAGTGAATCGCCTCTCCTTGAATAAACCCAAACTGCGTAGGAGATAAATACGCAGGAATAATCGAACCCAAACGCTGTCGCCAAAATCTTAGTAATAATCTTGAACAAAAAATTACTCATCACAATCGCGAAGTTCTCAATAACATTAGCATCCTTAGTCTTTGGGATGAGCGCCATAAAACTAGCTTTCAAACCCAAAGGAAGGGACGAGGTAATGAAGAAAAAAATCTCAACGCAGTCGATCACCTGACGGAGATGACATCCCGTATGGCGATAAAATATCCTACTAAAACCGCCTGGGGCCTGGAGAGCTATCCGAATCCATATCAAAACCATTTCTTAACCACTCGTATCCGATGGAATGATTGTCAAGCTAGCATTATCCGATGCCCCTACCTGGGGGAAATAACCTGATCAACTATAGTATAATCCGAATGGAACCCCTGAAAGGTCCGCGAAGAGCTCCTTATAAAAAGAAATAATATGATTCCCAAGAACTGTTGTATCATCGTGGTAATCGTCATCCACCATAAGGCCCAATCCCCATGTGTCCAAGCCGAACCAGCTACGACGATGAAAAAATATTGTATTATGATCCCCATCCTTAAGCTAGCCGAGCGTGCCTTTTGCTTAAGGAATTCGATTGTAATAACAATGTTTGAGACATCAGCTGTTGGCGCCTATCTCTTGGTCCCGACGAGCAGATGTATAACCCAAAATCTCAATATCTCGCTGAATCGATGAACTTGCTCCATCCGATACTCCACCCCGCGATTCACGCCCCCAAAAGCATCTCTTGTTCCGCACCTTAATATCTTGTCGCAGACTTTTGAGCTTCACATGATGCACAATCGAGGGTTGGGCGTTGTGCAAGGAGCGTACAAGAAATGATAACCAAGTCGCTGAACGTTTCATGATAAACCCACATACGCTGAAACCGAAATGGAACCGGACCCACGCTAATGGAAGATGAGCAAGAAACCAAAATGGGATGGTGATCGGATCCAATGCGTGAAGAACTAAGCCCTTGACAATTTGCCAAAGTGAGAAAAATTGACAAGTTGCTAAGGCTCGATCAAACAAACCAAAGATCCTCCAAGTAATCCCAATCCCCGAAATCCCGACAAGAGGCTTGGGATAAGTACCGCCGCCAGCGCTCATGATGCCCTACCGCATTAAAATCCCCAATAAGTACCAGATCGCAAGACCCAAATTCCTCAAATCCAAACCATAGTGCACGCCGAGCAATATGATCACACAAGCCATGAGTAAAACAAATATCAAAACCATGGAACCAAATTGAACTTGCAACAATACATTGAGTAGAAGACCAAACCGACTAAGGACAGTAGATGGTCGATCACGTAAGACCCAAATATCCGGACGTCCGTTAGCCCGGAAGTTCTATGCCACAAACCTCAATCCCAAACTATTCCAATAAGAATCCGAAATTGATGATATATCCACTTTGGCTCACAAACAACTAAAATGGAGGGTTTATGTTTTTGACATAACGCCTTAAGAACATTACGAGGCAATGTTCCCAATCCCTGGGATGTTCCGAAGATGCACCATTGGGACTGGTGGGGGTGGCGCCTGTTGGATCGCACGTGAAAATTGAGTGTGGTGTGCTACAGACCGACAAATCGCGAATTGGCTACTTCATCTCGCATAATCCGCCCATCTCTTTGAAGCCGCAAAATCTAACTCATTCAAATTCCTACGGCGATCCGGGTTCAATATCAATGTCATGAATTGCTCGTGATGGACCCGTGATAACACTGATTAATCTTGTTTTAGCCGAGTCCGCAGAGTCATCCCCTGCAAGGCGAGTAAGAGCCCAAATAGGCTTCTCCAACGGATCTCGAACTGAAGAGGTAATAATGGAAATAGGTCCGTTGTTAGAAGTAGGGGCCTTGGGGACTGATTCTTACGGATAAGCGGATTGAGAGTCTCATTGACCTGTGATCAAAGGTGTCATCCAAGCAAGAGCCTCAAAAGTGTTACTCGTATGTATATCGAAGGGCAAGTGAATTCGACAAAGACAGATCGCAAACTTGGACCCTAGAACGACTTCACAGACCGAATTCTCGACATCCCGCTGAAGTCCCGGGACGCCTCCCATCGTGAGAGACGCGCCTTTCGTGGTTGATTTCCCTTAGAGTGAAACGGCAAGAAAAACATCGAATGTCCTGCACATACCGCACTTCAACAAAATTCGGTAATTTCTCATACCATCGACAAAAAAGGAACACCACCAACGCTGTTCCACCATAATGAGAATCCATCTACGAAGATCCGGCAACACAAAAATGCAAGTTATTTCGAGTTCTTGAAGACTATGTAATTGAGTTCTTGAGTTCTTGTATTTGTTTATCATAGATTACGTGTTAATTTCCATTGTTTTGAGTCATTTGAGTGGCCAAGTTGATGTTATAGGCCAAGTATATTGAGTTTAGAGTCATGTTAGTAAATCATGGGTCAAAAAGAAGCATTGACGATCGAAGAACAAGAGATTGCGTTCAAAAACGTCCAAACAAGCCGCCACAATAGTTTTCAAAGATCGCCAGGATTAGTATTTTGGCCATAACGTTTCTACAAAATTGATATTGAGCTGATTCAAGATGCTATGGGAAGATAAGAGAAAGGGCTAAAACTTTCATGAAGACGCTGTGGGTTAATTACGTGAAGAACACGGTCTGGCCGCAGTGCTTATTTGCACTGCCATGTTCGGGCCAAGACGTTTTAACACGCCTGGCGGTAAGCCTACACGCCGTGCTTTTGCCGCATTTGCTGAATCTTCTCGCTTTTTCGCTTCTTTTGGTTTTGAGTTGATTTCTAGTTGGTTTTTAGGGTTTGTTTTTAGTCACCTATATAAGGCAAACACTTATTTATTTTGCATAACGATGTTGATATTGAATATTGAATTAAGATTATTCTCCCAACCCTTTGGGTTTTTCTAAGAGTTTTAAGATTGTTCATCTTGTTGCGAATTATCGACTTGTCAAGCCAACTTACATTCGCTTGTGGGCGTCTCGCATACCGAGGTTCTTGCTTTTCTAAGCAAATTGGTCGAGATTTCCACCATCTTTAACCGAACTAGTGAAGATCTTGGGTTAACAACATATTGTTGTTGGGTCGCTTTCCACAACGTGCTGCCGCGTTCACATCGCTTGGCAATCGAGCCATCTAGCAAGGTTAAGTCTATCTTTGTTCTTTAATTTTTGCTATTTTCCGCACTTTCTCATAAACCCTAGTTCTTGAAGGGTAAAAAAAAAAAAAAACAAATAGCACAAAAAATCAGCGGTAAAGAATCGAAATCAAGCGTCAAAAAAAACGAAAATTATGGGAAATTCGAAAATTTAAACCCTAGTCTTCAATTTCATCTTTTACGATCCATTGATTGGCTTGGTAATTTTCTAGGTGTGTTGAGGCGTGCATTTGATCATCGGCCCGATTGGTTTATAATCGTGACAAGTGCGGGTACTTGGGATTGTGAGTTGAGTGATACACGAGTGTATACACGTGAGGGAGTGATTTAAACATGATGACGAAAACCGTCAACCATTGGAGAGGTTTGATATGGAAGCACTTGCAAGCTCATGAAGAAAGTAATGATCGAAACATACGGGATCTCAGGGTGGCGCTGAAAATAAAGAGTCACATCTAGGGCGGCGAAGGCCGAGGAGGTTCGAGTTAGAGGAGTGCGACGAGATTGATGATTTTGATTCCAAAAGGGAGCAAAATTACAATCCGGTAGAGAGGCTCACGGAAATAGAGGATCGGGACGGAGGATGGCAATTTGAGTAACATCAAATGCAAATCCCTCTGCTCCAGGGAAAAGTGATCTGACGCCTATTTGGATTGGGAGAGGAAAACCGAGAATGTGTTTGATTGCCAAAACTATTCCGAGTTGAAAAGGTGAAACTGGCCAATCGTATTTTCGATTACGCAAGTGTGTGGTGGGATCAATTAATGGTCTCAAGAGGAGAAGCGGCGAGCGGACTGCTTTCCACATGGGAGGAGATGAGGAGTTTGATGCGACGTTGTTTTGTTCCAAATCATTATTACCGAGGCGTCTATCAAAGGTTGCGTAGATTGACACAGGTCTAAAAACGTAGAGGATTATCATAAAGAGATGGAGATGCTGATGGCAGTGGGCTAATATAGAAGAGGATCGGAGGTTACGATGGCGAGGTTTATTGCGTGATTGAATACTCCTATAGCGGATGCCGCCGACTTACATCATTGTGTCGATCTTGAGGAGATGGTGCACATGGCGGTCAAAATTGAGCAGCAGCTCAAGAGGAGGGTTTTACACGCAAAATCCCAACACTAGCACCAAAGATTTGATCAGTCTTCAATACTCCTATGATGGATGACGGCGTTTTCACAAAGAACCCAAAGTTGTGGAGAACAAGATAGACTCGTGACAAGGCAAAGCCATCGTAACTTTGATCCTTCTACTTCACGCACTAGAGACATTGAGTGTTTTAAATGTCATGGGAGGGGTCCTAAAGCTAGTGAATGTCCAAATAGAAGAGTGATGGTGATTCGGGCAATGGCATGTAGAGTCCAGCAGATGAGCAGGATTATAGTGATATGCCGAAGTTGGACGAGGTTCCTGAGGTAGTTAAGCCAAAGGAAAGGCAATGTTTTATCACTAATGTCACGTGAATTTTGAATATCGAGCCAAAGTTAGTTGATCATGAAAGCAATGAGAAAATATTTTTCACACTAGATGCTTACTTAAGGATAAGGTGTAGTATGATCATTGATGGAGGTAGTTGTACAAACGTGGCTAGTAAAATTGGTGGAGAAGTTGAGATTCCTACACTTGAACATCCAGAGCCGATACACTACAAATGGTTCAATGATTGTGGCGAGGTACGAAATTAATAAAGAGTGTTAGTGTCTTTTTCAATTTGGGGTTATAAGGATGATATATTATGTGATGTGGTGCCAATGCGGGCTTGTCATATTTTGTTGGTAGGCCATGCCAGCGATTTGATAAAGTAGTTGTGCATGATGGATATACTAATTGCTATACTTTGGAGTATGAGCGAGAAAGTTCATACTTTCATCTCTTACATCTACGAGAAATTTATGATGATCATGTGAGGATGAGATTTTGTGAGTCAAAAGAAAAGAGTACCTACAAGTGAGCAAAAGAAAGAAATAAAAGTCGAGAAAAAATGAGAGCAGGTAGAAAATAAAAATAGAGAGCTTGAGAGTTTGGCCAAGTGGTAGTTGTGAGATTTTAGAGATGGCCAAGAAAAGGAGAGCACAAAATTTGATCGGGTCAAAAATATGGGGAAAAGGCCAATGAGGTAAAAACAAGAGAAAAATTTGTGCTATGATTAAAATAGAGACATTAGGCGAGAATGTTTGAATGCTTACATATTTGATAATATTTTTCCCTAGTTCTATTGTTTCTCGCGGTTTGGGCAACCTGGATGAATGTGCTGCCAAGGGTTCACATTTGATCCACCGAATAATGAGAATCCATCTACGAAGGATCCGGCAAATACCAAATGCAAGATTATCTCGAGTTCTTGGAATACTATGTAATTGAGTTCTTGAGTTCTTTGTTTTTGTTTATCATAGATTAGGTGTTAATTTCCATTATTTTGAAGTACCTGAGGCCAAGTTGATGTTATAGGCCAAGTATAGCCGAGTCTCAGTCATGTTAGTTAATCATGGTCGAAAAGAAGTATTGATCGAAGAACAGAGATTGCGTTCAAAAACGTCCAGCCCAGCGTATACCAACGATTTCAAGATCGGCGGTTTTGTATTTTGGCCATAACTTTCTCTACAAATTGAGATTGAGCTGATTAAAGATGCTATGAAAGCTAAGAGAAAGGGCTAAAACTTTCATGAAGACGTCAGGCTAATTCGTGAAGAACACGCCTGGCCGGCTTATTTGCACTGGGCCATGTTCGCCAAGACGTGACGAACACGGCCCCGGACGTTAACCTCAAGCACGGCCGTGCTTTTTGCGTATTTTTGAATCTTTTCAGTTTTCATTTCCTTTTTGGTTTTGAGTTGATTCCTGTTGGTTTAGGGTTTGTTTAGAGTCGCTATTAAAGGCAAACACTTATTTATTTTGCATAAATCTTACTTTGATATTGAATATTGGAATTGAGATTATTCTCTCTAACCCTTTGGGTTTTTCAAGAGCTTCAGATTGTTCATCTTGTTGCAATTATCAACTTATCAAGCGAACTTA
>JABTTQ020002488.1:0-50000 GCA_016081115.2 Rehmannia glutinosa | reverse complement strand
TAAAGTGTCGAGGGATGTAGACGTGGTCGGAGGATGTGCTACTCCCAGAGCGAGATTTGTGGTAAGAGATGTACTACTCCTAGGGATACAGTCATGGTCCGATGATCTGATACTCCTAGGGCAGGATCCATGGTCAATGGATCATCTCGATGACCTCTCTCATTAGAAACAGAGGCTCCTCTTGATGATATCCCTCGTCAGAAACATGAGGTTCCTCTCGATCAGTTCTCTACCACTTCTTGGTCATAGGAGATGCAACCATGGTACAAGGATGCCGAATAATGGTATCTATAGGAGTAACTATAGGAGCAATTTGCTTTTTCTTGTAAGGGTTCTCTTTGTCTATGTAATAAACACTAACTCAGAGGTCATCATGGATATTCTCTCAATAAGGCTATCGCTCCTCATCTATGCACGCCTTTAATGTAGAGTGTATCTCCATTTAAAACCATTACAACGCATAAGTCATATAATTTTTAAAAACAAAAAAAAAAGAAAATCTAAAACCACCATTAACAAATACAAATCAATTACTTGATGATCATAAAATCCAGACATATTTGCTTGACTCTTCGGGAATCTCCATCGATGGCACCAGGGAAGCATACCGTCTAATGCAAGAACCGCACAAGTGATAGTAAATAATATAAGATAAAATGTATCACTAATTATATTTTCCTTTATGTACAAAAAATACTCATAGAAATGGTAGGTAGGTGACTCGACAGTTAGTAACTCAGTGGGGTGATGTCTTTTTATGCATGTTTTGATTGTTATTTTTAGTTCGTTTTAGGTTGTTTTTGTCTTTTAATTTGTAGGATTTGCATTTGTCTAGTTGATATTACTGCGAGGTGTTGTTACTGGTGTAGGTTGATCATTTACAGCTGTTTCTGGTGAGTTTTGGGTAAAAGATTCATCTCATTCATGAGTCGAGTTAGATGGATGCAAAGACGCTCTAAAACCTATGCCAAATACGTCAAACTGGAACAATTCGTACCAAAGATGGCCAGGGGATGTTTGGAAGCATGCCGTGTTGAAGTGAGCAAGGTGGAGCAAAAAGTGGAACTTGTCGTGCTCTTAAGCATGACTGTGTTCGTCATTTTTCTGTGAACACGGCCAGGCTGTGCTGAGATCCTTGCTCGATGTAATTTTGATGTATTTTACCTCGTTTAGTGGTTTTGGAGGGGTATTTTGGGCAAAGGAAATCAGAGAAAAGCAGCCATAGGGCATATAAATATGACCCTTATGCTCATAATTTAGAATTCCAGATTGGATCATCTCATATTCTACATCTTGATCTTGGATTTTTCATCTCAAATCTTGCACAAGGAAGAGGCATGTGTCACCCACCTCCCGACACAATAAGAGAAATAAAAACAGTGTAATTCCCCAACATAAGATTTGTACTTGTATAATTGTTTTTCTTTTTCAATGACACTCAAATAAAAGATAACCAAGGACGCATACATTATCCTATAGCACAAAATGAAAGGACAAGCCATGTCCACAAACTAAGAGGTAGCCATCCCCATCTGTACTCAAACATGATACAAATATATTCAAGTTCATAGCTCATATTTCAAGCCATCTACATATATAATTACAAGTGACATACAATAGCAATCCAAATAGAACACAATAGACACCAAAAGCAAAGCAAACCAAAATCCTATCCCAATCGGTCGTCATCCATGTACACGATCATCAAAACCTGAAGAAATTCGAATGATATGTGTAAAGTATACGTGCATTTAGAGGCTTATTTTGGTACATATTTGATACATTTGCATGTATATTTAGTGTGTTTCAGTTAGTTTCATTTGTTGAGCGTGATACTGCGTATTCTTGTAAATTTTTACAGGAAACAATACTTTTATGAGAAGATATCAGAAAGATGGCCCGGACAAGAATGTCGAATCATGTGCCTTTGATCTCCCCTGGAGCTTCATTTCCTCCAAATATAACTTTTGCACCTCTAATCTCCTTTAATTTTGACAAATTTTTCTTGTTTCCTGTCATGTGTCTGGAACAACCACTATCCATGTACCAGGTTCCTTCGCAATCAGTTGTTACTTGAACCTGTAATCAAGGAAATTAGTTTTTAGGTACCCATACTTATCTGGGTCCTGGGGGTTAGTGCTATAAGATGTTCCAACCAACATATAGCCAAATGGTCTGACTCTAAGAGGTTTCCATCTATCAGTGCCATAATCATAATGCACATTAGCAAATTGCTTGGGGGTTTTAGGATCATACAACTGTCTCTTTTGTCTGTATGACTGTGTATGTGTTTTAGCAATTGCTTTCCTGGGGTACCTGTGGTATTTCTGAGTGTAGTGCTTGGGTGCATATGTTTGCTGATAAAAGCTCTTTTACCTTTAGAATGACCTTTGCTGAGGTTTAGGTCTTTGCCATTTTGGCTTATATTCCATAGGTCTTTGATGATGTTTCACATTATTCCAATCAGCATAGTTTGGGTACTTTCTACCATTCCCATTATATGTATTCTTCTGATGAAATTTCTGGGGTTTCTGGTAGCTCTGTTTGCTTTTCACAGAGTATTTTCTGTTCGGAGTTTGTAGGAACTCGACTGAATTTCTTCTATGCTGTCCTTTCAGCATACTCAACTGGTTGTTTTCCTTTCCCTTTATATCCAAGGCTAGTATGTTTGTGATTGTGCTTAGGAATAAATGTGGGTGCAATATTTGGTGTTTTGGGTTTTTGGAATGCTTCACTACTTGAAGATCCTTTCTCCAAAATCACTCTTGGAGTTTGACTATGCACAAAGGAATTAAATCTTATGCCTGTCTTGTCTCCACATTCCTTTTGACTCATAATAAGTTCATCCAATGATTTGGATGCTTTTGTAAATGAGGCAATCACATTTTTAAGATCTTTTTCCCTCTTTTTCTCAGAAGCGACTAACTCTGCTATGATCTTGCATTTTCAATCTTGACTTTGTGTTCTCATCGGCTATGTGACTCGAGAGTACTCGATTCTTTTCTCAAATTTGTGAGTTTTGTCTTTTAAATTGTCATTTTTTCCTCATTTAGGATTGTGTGTGAGGAATTTATGTGTTCAAAATCTTTCATCATTTTGCCTAATGAATCATAAAGATCTGTAGGTGATGAAGTGTGTGTATCACAGTCACTATCACTTGAATCATAATGAGATGATTTACAGTATACCTCATCTTCTTGATCTTGTTCTTTGGCCACGAGGTAGATCATAGCCACTTCTTCAGAATCACTTGAGTAGTCTGATTCATTACTATCCGTTTCTTTGCCTCTTTGCACTTGGGTCGGCTCGGCGATCTCGGCCCCCAACATGACTTTCTTCTTTTCCTGTCTTCTTTCCCTGAAGACTTTTCTTTCTTCTTCATTCTTGTTGACTGGTGGATAGGAACAACCAACAACAAAGTGTCATGGTTGTCTGCAATTCCAACACAGGTTCTCAGCTCTTTGATCAATTCTGTCTTTTCTTTGATTATCAACTCTCTGATAATCAATTCTGTGATGTTCAACTCTCTTGGGTGGCCTATCTTCCCTTGCCTTGGAAGGTGCTGAATGTCTTCTGGAGGTTTCACCTTTATTCCTTTTGTAGTTCTTATTGAAGAACTTGTTGAATCATTTAATTATTAGGGCAATCTCCTCCTGGTCTATGGCTTCATTTGGCTCAACTCTTTTCCCATCACTGGCCCATAATGCAGCTGTCTTGGGCACAGCTGTTTCCTCTTGCTCTTTTCTTCTCAGCTCAAACTCATAGGCTTTGAGGTCTGAGAATAGCTCATGGTTAGATGTTCTTGAGAGGTCCATTGAATGTCTCAGGGCCATGACCTTCATTTCCCATTCAGCTGGGAGTGCTCTTAAAATCTTCATACACATTTCCTTTTGTTTATACTCTTTACCAAGAGCTGAAAGCTCATTTGTAATCTCAGTAAATCTGGCATCCAGCTGATCTAAAGTATCACCTGCAAGCATTTTAAAATTTTCAAATTTTTGAACAACAACAGTTTATTTATTTTCCTTAATTTGTTCTGATCCTTCACAAATTAAGGTTAGTTTATCCCAAATTTGTAAATCTATCTCGCATTCCTATGTTCACAGTATAGGAATTTGATGACTGGAAAATTCGTATGCAGGCTCATCTATCTGCATTACATGACGAAATGTGGCTTGTGATAGAGGATGGGCCACTGCAAATACTCAAGGTTAATCAGTTGTAAGAAGAGGCTGCGTGAAAGGAAAGGGAGAAGAAGGCATTCTTTGAAAGACAAGACCACCATGGTTGATAAACCAAGGTCTGAATGGACAAATGAAGATAGAAAGAGATATAACCTGGACAATGTGGCTAAGGATATTCTCTACAAAACATTGGACAAAGCCATGTTCAACAAAGTCAAATCTTGCAGATACGAATTTGTTTCCTAATTTTATCGGGAGTACTCTACCAGGGATCTCTCAAAGCATCTATATAAGGAAGACCAAAGCCCTACATCTAAAGGGACAAAATTTTACACACTTCTAGGGCAAAATACACTTCAACGAAGAACGATATATGGCCTTTCGCATCTATGAAGGCATAAGAGTTCAAGACTTTGAAGAATGATCCATCCTTACAAGAAGGGTTCCATCATTATAGTGTAGATCTTTTGTTCTGTAATTATTTCAATGTCGAACTATTTGATTTCAAGTTTGTCTATGAATGTTTTTTCAAATATTTTAGGCTAAACTTCTTGATTCTAGGGCATGATCAAAATTGTGGATTCATGTTAATTTTAATTTGACTGTTTATTCTTAATTGGTTTCTTGTGTTCTATTTTTGAATTCGAGTGCTTAATTATTTTAGATTACTTGGCCAATAATTTGCATGTATTATTTATTAGTTCAAAATTCGGGAGATGAGATCTAACTTATGAAAAATAAATTCATAACATAAACGAGGATTGAGTCGGAACACCCATGACAGTTTGTGGGGGTTTACTTCAATTCTAAGAGCTTTTAGGAATTGATATTAATTGTTGAGTAGGGATACCTATAATTCTTATTAATCAACGGTTTATGTGCCACTCGGGATAGGGAATAAACTATTTTAGGAATTGAACCCATAGATACACATAAACTAGTTTTGATGTAACGTTAATTGGAATTAACATTGATGAAGCATGTTGAGATTATATTCCTAGGGTTGATTTTCGTATTTGTTTAAATCTTGTGAGGTTTGGGTCTTTAACAATTTTGAGATACTTTTACTTGATAATTTAGGACTAGTTTAGGTAATAACTCTTTGATTTTGGCCGCTTCAATAAAATTGAAATACGAGATTTACTGTACTTTATGTGTTTCGTATTCAATATCTGAGGAATACGACCTTGCTCACTGCTATTTGCTAGCTACACTGTGCAGTTGCAGTTTAATGAAAAGATTTTCACGATCATCCAACATTGCACATCCCCATGCTCACCTATAATGTATGAACTACATAAGCTAACGCCTAGTAAGCTGATGAGAATCCATAGACGAAAGACCCGATAACAGTATCAGTTGGACCGGTGACGAGGGCATGAGCAAGGAAGTTCAAGGATGCGCTCAATGGGTTGATTCAAGTCATTTAGAACGAGACCAAGAGTGCATTGCCGAAAGAGAAAGATGATCGGGTGGTCCAGTTGATTAGCGTCGTCAATGGTCCAGAGTCCACCTCAGACTGAGCAAGCGAAGGATGCCAAGAATACAAGACACTTAGCGTCTTGAAGACCTTGTAATCAAGTGCTCAATGGTGTTGTATTCGTTTATCATAGTTAGTTAAAGTTTGATTTTTATTTTGAGTCATGTTAATGTTTTGGAGGCCAAATAAACCTTTAAGGCCGCGTCTTGAGTTGTTATTTCGATTTTAGGACGAGCAAGGGAAAAAATGCTGAAGAAGTCAAAGGGGCGGACGCCGTGGAAAGCACTGCCTGGCCGTGCTTAATTACACGGCCGTGTTCGAACCCGTCGTCGCGAACACGGCCTGGCCGTGGTTCTTAGCACGACCGTGTTGGCAATTGTGGCGGAGGATTCGTGGGAAACACGGCTTGGCCATGCTTTGGAACACGGCCGTGTTCGAAAAATTCTTCACGAACACGGCCTGGCCGTGCTTCCTGGCACGACCGTGTGGGGGATGGAATCCGGGTGACGTGCGAAACACGGCCTGGCTGTGTTCTTTGGCACGACCGTGCTTTTTCCCGGATTTTCAAATTTTTCTATTTTTTTGTTTCCTTTTCAGTTTTAAGTTGTCTTCTTGGTAGGTTAGGGTTTGGACCCTTTATAAGGGTGAACACTTATTGCTTTTTGATCAGTTATCAATACAATTAATCTTTTCTCTCTAAATTGAGTGTTTCTCCAAGTGCTTCAAGATTTACGTTTCTTGTTGCAATTATCGACTTATCAGACAATAATCCATAATTGCTTGTGGCGTCTTCGCATACCGAGGTTCTTGCTTTGCTAAGAAACAAGTCAAGGTTTCCACCAATTTGACCGAACTAGTGAAGATTTTGGGTTAACAACATATTGTTGTTGGGTCGTATGCACAGTTGTTGCTGCATTTCACATGAGTTGGTAATCAGAGCCATCTAGCAAGGTTAAGTCTATCCTTGTTCTTCAATTCTTATTATTTTCTAGATTTTTCATAAACCCTAGTTTCTAAAGGGTAAAAAAATTCGAATTGCACAGAAAATCAGCGGGTAAAGAATCGTAAACCACGTGCAAAAAAAAATCAAAAATTCTGGAAAATTCGGATTTATAAACCCTAGTCTTTAATTTCATCTTATTACGATCCGTTGTTGGCTTGGTAATTTTCTTGGTGTGTTAAAGCGTACTTGCGACTGTCTGATTAGTTTATAATCGTGACAAGTGCGGGTACTTGAAGATTGCGAGTTGAGTGATACATGAACGTATACACGTGAGGGAGCGATATAATCATGACTGAAGAGAAACCACAACCAGCAGATTTGGGCAACAAGTTAGATATTGAGGCGATTGCAAACATGTTAAAGAAATTAATGTTGGAGACATACGGGGATCCCAGAGAGGCGCCGTGAATCGAGGAGCCTGCTACTAGGGTACGGAGGCCTAGGAGGTTCGAGTTAGAGGAGTGGGCAGATGAGATTGATGATTTTGATTCCGACAGGGAGCAAAATTACAATCCGGGTAGAGGTCGATGCGAAATAGGGGTGATCGGGGACGTGAGGATGGCAATTTGAGTAACATAAAAATGCAAATCCCCTCGTTCTAGGGAAAATCGAGAATATTTTTGACTGCCAAAATTTTTCTGAATTGAAAAAGGTTAAATTTGCATCAACTGAATTCTCGAATTACGCAAGTATTTGGTGGGATCAATTGATGGTCTCAAGGAGGAGAAGCGGCGAGCGGCCCGTTTCCACATGGGAGGAGATGAGGAGTTTGATGCGACGTCGTTTTGTTCCAAATCACTATTATAGGGGCATCTATCAGAGGTTGCAAAGGTTGACTCAGGGGTCAAAGAATATGGAGGATTACCACAAGGAGATGGAGATGCTTATGGCAAGGGCAAATATCGATGAGGACTCGGAGGTGACTATGGCCAGGTTCATCGCGGGTTTGAATACTCCTATTGTGGATGCTGTCGACCTACATCACTGTATCAATCTCGAGGAGATGGTGCACATGGTGGTGAAAGTTGAGCAGCAACTCAAGAGGAGGGGTTTCAACCGACAAGCACCGAGTTCTAACTCCAATGCATGGAAGTCAAACACCAAATGAAGGGAGGAGCGAGAGTCGGCCGGACCAAAGAGGGAAGGCAACCGAGCCTAAAGCCACAAGTAAATTTGAACCCTCTACTGCTCGAACGAGGGATATTAAATGCTTTAAATGTCATGGGCTTGGGAATATAGCTAGTTAATGTCCAAATAAGAGGGTGTTGGTGTTGCGTGAGAATAGAGAAATGGAGTCGGAGAGTGAGGGAGAGCAGGATTATAGTGATATGCTGGAGTTGGAATATATTCCGGAGGTTTTAGAGGCGGCGAAGGGAGATGCATTGTCCTTAGTGTCTCCGAGGGCGCTGAGTATCCAGCCTAAGTCAGATGAGGGAGTCCAACGAGAAAACAACTTTCATACAAGGTGTTTTGTCAATGGAAAGGTGTGTAGTATTATCATAGATGGTGGGAGTTGCACCAATGTAGCTAGTGCAAAGATGGTGGAGAGATTGGGATTCCGACGATAAAACACCCCCAACCTTATAAGTTCTAGTGGTTGAGCGACTGTGGGGAGATGCGGATAAGTAAGCAGACGAAAGTAGCATTTTGAATAGGGGTATATAAGGATGAGGTGTTGTGCGATGTTGTCTTGCCGTCTGGCGGGCACATCCTGTTGGTAGGCCGTGGCGATTTGATAGGAGGGTACAACACGACGGATATACCAACCAGCATACTCTTGTTCATAACCAAAAACGTTTTGTACTTGTTCCCTTGACTCCAAAAGAAATTTATGAGGATCAAGTAAAATCGAGAGTTGGAGAGGCAAAAGAGAAAGAGGGTTCGGCTAGTGAGTATAAAAATCAAAATAAAGCCGAGAAAAAGGAGAGTTTGATAGAAGACAAGAGTGAGAGTCCGGCTACGGGTAGAAGTGAGATTTGAGAGATAGCCGGGAAAAAGGAGAGCAATAATAATGAGAG
Organism: Rehmannia glutinosa; assembly: GCA_016081115.2. Classification (NCBI taxonomy): domain Eukaryota; kingdom Viridiplantae; phylum Streptophyta; class Magnoliopsida; order Lamiales; family Orobanchaceae; genus Rehmannia; species Rehmannia glutinosa. The sequence continues at coordinate 41,315 of JABTTQ020002488.1, read as the reverse complement.
GGCCGAAAAACAAAAGGGGGGGAGAAATGGCCATGAGGTAAGAAACGAGGGAAAAATAAATTTGATGGCAAAAATGAGTGACCTTAGGAAAGCCACCATGAGTGGTTGTTCGATGATACTCTTGGTTTACAAGGGCACTTATTTATCTACTGACAGTCTTAACCCCGATTTGCCTAATTATGTCTTCTCTTTGTTGCAGGAATTCGAGGACGTGTTCCCAGACGAGATGCCGGATGGATTACCACCTATTCGAGGGATTGAGCATCAGATTGATTTCATTCCAGGGGAATCACTGCCTAACCGACTGGCGTACATGACTAATCCGGAGGAAACTAAAGAATTGCAGCGGCAGGTTGATGAGTTGCTAAGCAAGAAACTCATTTGAGAAAACATGAGTCCGTGTGCAGTTCCAGTATTATTTGTTCCGAAGAAGGATGGGTCTTGGAGGATGTGTGTGGATTGTTAGGATATTAACAATATCACTATCAAATACCGGCATCCCATACCTCGCTTGGATGATATGTTAGACGAGCTCCATGGTTCTAGCATCTTCTCCAAGATAGATTTGAGGAGCGGGTACCATCATATTCAGATGCGAGAAGGGGATGAGTGGAAAACGGCCTTTAAGACGAAGCATGGTTTATATGAGTGGTTAGTCATGCATTTTGGGCTAACCAATGCGCCTAGCACATTTATGAGATTGATGAACCATGTCCTGAGGGCTTTTATTGGTAAGTTTGTCGTGGTTTACTTCGATGATATTCTCATTTATCGTAAATCATTGTACGAACACTTGGATCATTTGAGGGCCATCTTAGAAGTATTGAGGAAAGAGAAGTTGTATGCAAACGTCAAGAAGTGCACATTTTGTTCGGAACAGTTGATATTCTTGGGGCTTGTAGTGAGCTCGAGGGGAATTATAGTGGATGAGGAGAAGATTAAGGCTATCCAGGACTGGCCTAAACCCACATCGGCCAGTCAAGTGCGTAGCTTTCATGGCCTTGTGAGCTTTTATTAGAGGTTTGTGCGGGATTTCAGTACTATTGCAGCACCTTTGACGGAAAAGATTAAAAAGCGTGTGGCGTTTCAGTGGGGAGAGGCCCAAGACAAAGCATTTGAGTTGCTAAAGGAAAGGCTAACACATGCGCCTTTGCTAGCAGTGCCGGATTTTGCCAAGGTCTTTGAGATCGAGTGTGATGCATCGGGGGTTGGGATTGGAGCCATATTGATGCAAGAAGGGCAGCTGATCGCGTTCTTCAGCGAAAAACTGAGTGGGCGGCTTTGAACTATCCGACGTACGACAAGGAGTTGTATGCTTTGGTCCGGGCCTTGAAAACATGGCAACACTATTTGTGGCCGAAAGAGTTCATAATCCACACCGATCATGAGTCCCTAAAGTACCTCAAGGGGCAGCAAAAGTTGAACAAGCGCCATGCACGTTGGCTCGAATTCACCGAGACGTTTCCCTACATCATCCGGTATAAGCAAGGTAAGACTAATATTGTAGCAGACGCACTATCTCGGAGGTACATTCTTATCTCTACTTTAGATGCTAAATCCTTGGGTGTGAACATATTAAAGAGTTGTACTTGCATGATCTTGATTTTTCTGAGTCGTTTGTTGCATGCGAAAAAGGGGCCGAGGGTAAGTTTTATAGGCATGACTGTTTTCTATTTCGGGAGGATAAATTGTGCATTCCTAAATGTTCTTTGAGAGACTTACTAGTGAGAGAATCGCATGGTGGGGGTCTTATGGGACATTTTTGGGGTAGCCAAAACTTTAACAGTCTTGCAAGAGCATTTCTATTGGTCACATATGAAGTGAGATGTTGAGAGCATTTGTAGTAGATGTGTTACTTGTAGGCAAGCTAAATCCCGGGTTCAAAACCAAGGAGTTTACACGCCCCTACCTATTCCGACGACGCCGTGGGTTGGTATTTCTATAGACTTTGTTTTAGGACTTCCGAGAACTAAACATAGGTCCGATTCTATATTTGTTGTCGTAGATCATTTTTCAAAGATGGCACATTTATTCCATGTCATAAAACTGATAATACATTTTTGATTGCCGATTTGTTCTTTAAAGAGGTTGTGAGGTTGCATGGTATGCCTAGAACTATTGTGTCGGATAGGTATTCTAAGTTCTTAAGTTACTTTTGGAAGACCTTGTGGGGGAAATTGGGAACTAAACTGTTATTTTCTACTACATATCATCCCCAAACAGACGGTCAAACTGAAGTAGTGAATAGAACTTTATCTATGTTGTTAAGGGCTATGATTAAAAAGAATATTAAAACTTGGGAAGAGTGTTTACCGCATGTTGAGTTTGCTTATAATCGTGATGTGCATTCTGCGTCAAAGTTTTCACCATTTGAACTTGTTTATGGTTTTAATACGCTATCCCCATTGGATTTATCACCTTTACCTATTTCTGAGCATGTTAACTTAGATGGGCAGAAGAAAACTGATTTTGTGAAACAGTTACATGAGAAAGCAAGGCTCAACATCGAACGGCGAACAGAGCAGTACACGACGCAAGCTAACAAGCATCGCAAGAAGATGGTGTTCAAACCGGGTGATTGGGTTTGGGTACATATGCGGCCCGAACGATTCACGGAACATTGAAAGTCCAAGCTGCAGCCGCGGGGAGATGGTCCGTTCCAAGTGCTTGAGCGAATCAATGACAATGCTTACAAAATTGACTTACCGGGCGACTATGGGATTAGTGCTTCTTTCAATGTTGCGGATCTTAGTCCATTTGATGTCAGTTTGGATTTGAGGACAAATCCTTCTCAAGAGGAGGGGAATGATGAGAATCCATGGACGAAAGACCCGATAACAATATCAGTTGGTCCGGTGACGAGGGCACGGGCAAGGAAGTTCAAGGATGCTCTCAATGGGCTGATTCAAGTCATTCAGAACGAGACCAAGAGTGCATTGCCGAAAGAGGAAGATGATCGGGTGGTCCAGTTGATTAGCATCGTCAACGGTCCAGAGTCTACCTCAGACTGAGCAAGCAAAGGATGCCAAGAATACAAGCCACTTAGCATCTTGAAGACCTTGTAATCAAGTGCTTAATGGTGTTGTATTCGTTTATCGTAGTTAGTTGTAGTTTGATTTTTATTTTGAGTCATGTTAATGTTTTGGAGGCCAAATAAACATTTAAGGCCGCGTCTTGAGTTGTTATTTCGAGTTTAGGATGAGCAAGGGATAAAATGCTGAAGAAATCAAAGGGGTGGACGCCATGGAAAGCACGACCTGGTCGTGCTTAATTACACGGCCGTGTTCGGATCCGTCATCGCGAACACGGCCTGACCGTGCTTCTTAGCACGATTGTGTTGGCAATTGTGTTGGAGGATTCGTGGGAAAAATGGCTTGGCCGTGCTTTGGAACACGGCCGTGTTCCGAAAATTCTTCGTGAACACGACGTGGCCGTGCTTTTTGGCACGGCAGTGTGGGGGCTGGAATCCGGGTGACATGCGAAACACGGCCTGGCCGTGTTCTCTGGCACGACCGTGCTTTTTCCTGGATTTTCAAATTTTTCTGTTTTTTTAGTTTCCTTCGGTTTTAAGTTGTCTTATTGGTAGGTTAGGGTTTGGACCCTTTATAAGGGTGAACACTTATTGCTTTTTGATCAGTTATCAATACATTTAATCTTTTACTCTCTGAATTGAGTGTTTCTCCAAGTGCTTCAAGATTTACGTTTCTTGTTGCAATTATCGACTTATCAGGCAATAATCCATAATTGCTTGTGGCGTCTTTGCATACCGAGGTTCTTGCTTTGCTATGCAACGGTCGAGTTTCCACCAATTTGAAACTAGTGAAGATCTTGGTTCAACAACATATTGTTGTTGGGTCGTATGCACAGTTGTTGCTGCGGTTCACATTATAAGCAAAAATCATGCATGCCATAGTAATAATAAGATATGAACGCAATGCATTCCAAGATGTCATACCAGAAGTGCGAACTCATGAGCCAAAACACTTTACTTGAATCATTTTTTCTCATTGGGCCATTCGCCCACATACTATGCACAAAAAATAACTCAACATATTTTTGATAATCAAGTGGCCCTGTCTGTATATGTCTCACATGCCCAAAGTAATGTCTCACATGACACTGGATATCAACAATCAAGGAGCCTCATCCAGATGTCTCACATACCCGAAGTGATGTCTCACATGGCATTAAGCTCAATGTATCATATAAACATGAATCTCATGTCTAGGTGCACTTGTATTGGCCAGCCAAAACCTTTTCTTTTTAAAGAAAACCATATCGTACATGCTTCATCTCAACATGCTTATATGTTAGCATGTTTAAGTGCTAATGAATACTATGCTCAACGAAACAATAATCAACATGTTCCAGTATCATTCAAGTAACATGTACATGACAAAATACCTATAATACATCTATCAAGGTACAAGGATCACATTTAGTAATAAAGCAGGAAAAACTACTTTCATGCATTGTAGTTGCAAATGGATTTTTATTTAATTTATAAAGTTGGTGCTGTACTTACAAGTTCATTAAGTTGTTACTTCCAAACTTCAGGTTTGAACAATCTATAACTATATATGATATTAATATAGAATATAAAATCAATAACTTACTACACCTAATCTCACAAAGGACTTCCAGTTTCAAATTTAATTGGTATTAAGTCACTAACTTGATTAACCACATGTAAAAACTCCAGTTAGAACTGACATGTTAACTTAATTCTCAGTTAGCTTTCGCAATTGAAAATACCATGCAATTTGATAATGAACTCGTGTTTTTCCCTAAAAGTCTCATTGAATCCCAACTTGAGAACTTTCAAACTTTTCATTCTAGTAAACTGATAAGCATAAAGGGCCATAACCATAAACCTCAAGATTTGAATCTTATTACTTAAACCTAATCAAACCACTTTTCTTCCATATATAAAACTAAGCACAATTCAAATTTCACTGGAACAACTGAAATCAGTACGAGATTTACCTATTATCACCGCTCCTCGTCTCATAAAATATATAAAGGCTCTTGGTACATCATTAAAAATTAATTCTATGTGACCTATGTGCACATCTCCTATTCAACACATATAAAAATCCCATTTAACCTTTCACTCAGTTTTGTGGAATAACTGTCATGAAACAAAGTTATTTTGGGAAAACTTACCAACCATATGCTAACCCCTTCTTCTCTCACCTTTTACTTTTATATGTGTGTATTATTGCCCTTCTTCTTTGTGTGTGTGTCAGTCAGTCCAGGGCCGTGCCTAGTAATTTTTAAGCCTGAGTCAAGTTTAAAAATGAGCCATCTGTTTTTACGAACTTAAAAACAACATAAAATAATATTAAAAAAACGAACTATTTATAATGTACAAAATTAGTTAAAATATCATGATATCCATGTCCAATGTAACTACTTAAATACAACTTGACTCACAACTTTTGTGGCAATATAATCAAGTTGATCAATAATTCATAGCTAATCCATTAAAAAGAAGGCTTATTCTTTTTTTCTAAATTTCATCAATAAAATTTTTATTTCATCCTTTCTCAAGCCTGATGTGTGAAATAAAAAAGAAGGCTGGTTCTTCTTCGTTTTGTCCAAGTTGGTTATTCATTTTCTCTTTATGGATTGTCTGTAGCTAATAGCTATTACATCTTGAGGAATTATTCACATCCATTTTCTATCAAAATCTACTCATTGTTAGTCAATATACAAATAATACTAAATAAGTAAATTTCATAATAAACCTAGTTCGACACAATTTTAAGAGATAAAAGAAATTATAATTGTTACAAGGAGGGGTAAATTTGAAAATGACAGGTTAAGTGCAACAATTCAAAAAGCTCATGGGATAAAGTAGAACAATTCAAAGTTAAGTGAACAAAGTAGATAAACTTCCACAATTTAAGGGAAAAATAAAAATTACATCTTACCGTATTTACATTCCTATCTATTATATATATACATAAGGTAATAGAAATTTTTGAGCCCCTAAAATTTTGTTATTTTTCTGGGCTTGAGTCGAAAGACTCACTCGCCTAACATAAAACACGGCCATGGCTCAGCCAAATCATATATATATATATATATATATACATATATATATATATATATATATATATATATATATATAGGGGAGGATCAAGTGAGACCATGTCTCTAGGTGAGACACAATAGACTAATCTCAACCATCCCCCACTATTAATCAATGGGTATGATTTAATGGATAAAAAATATATTAAAATATTAATTTAATCAATATAAGGGTAGTAGGGTAAAATAACATAACAAGTTAGTTACAAAAATAGAATCAAATCTCTTTCTCTCTCATACATCTCCCAATTTCCCAAATCTCACGTCTCTCTCTCTCTCTCTCTCTCCTCCATTAACGCAAATAAAGAAAATTGTGAAGAACTCGAAAATTACAGAGAAAAAATAAGAAAAATCGGTGCAATATTACAAAGAAATAACGAACAGTGAGTTCGAAAACTAAATATGCAACAAAACTCAACTAAATATGCATTATCTGAAAACTATCTATGCAGCGTAAAAAAACTAATATGTAGTACAATATATCCAACTATGCAAGACGTCAGAAACTATGCAACAAAATCAACTAACTATGTATTATCTAGAAACTATCTATGCATTGTGGAATAACTAAATATGCAGTACATTATGTAACATCCCATTTTTATAATTTCCAAAAGCAACATCTCATTTTCATAACTAAATATACATTATATAGAACATATTTATGCAGTGTAGTATAACTACATATGCAGTACGTTATATTCAATCATGTCTTGTTTTCATAAAACAGTGCCAACAAAATAACTAAATATGCATTATTTGATGTCTAATTATGCAGTAAAAGAACCTAACTATGCTGTAAAATAAAAATATTTGGAAAGAAAACAGGTTCCTTAAAATCCGCCACAAAATCCGGCGTCAAATTTCAGCCCATAAAATCATTGGACCACTAATTTGAATTACAAAATTACAATCTTACCCTTAAAATCAGCGAAAATTAGGAAATAATTAAAAAAACTGAATTAATCACATCCCTTCATTTTTTAAGATCAATGGGTAAGATGAGTCCACACTGTCTCACCTAGGGAGGGTGGTCTTATTTGAACCAAATCCTATATATATATATATATATATATCAACCCTTGTTAGCTTAAGGCGGTGGAAGTAATTGTATACTAATAAAATATGGGGCTACAATTAGTTTATGTATGGGAGGGGTGTTAATTACATATATTTACACACACACACTCACACACACACACATACACATATATATATATCTTACCCGCACTACAAGAAAAATGATCTATCCCAACACAAATTTAATGACGCTACCAAAAAGCGTCATTATAAATAAGTATTTAATGACGCATTTTAAAAAGCGTTGTAAATTATAAAAATTAGTGACACTTATTAGAAAGTGTTAGCATTTTAGTAAATTTAATGACACTTTTATTGAAGTGTCATTATCTTAATAAAATTACCGACTTTTTTTATAAGTGTCACGATAATTATAGAATTTACTTACGCTTTTTTTATTTGTGTCCTTAAAATGACAACGCTTAGTAAAAAGGGTCATAAAATTGATGACACTTTCTAATTTACTTACGGATTTTTTTATTTATTGCCAAATTTTTAAAATTTACTTACACTTTTATTGTTTGTGTCATTAAAATGGAGACACCTGTTAAAAAGTGTCATAAAAATTGTTGACACTTTCTATTTTACTTACACATTTTTTTATTTGTCGCCAAATTTTTAAAATTTACTTACATTTTTATTGTTTGTGTCATTAAAATGACGACACTTATTAAAAAGCATCACAAAGTAAAAAATTGAAACATATATCCGACATCGAAAGATTGAAGTTTTGAGAGTGAGTTTGAGAGTTAATAAATAGAGACCATGTGGTGTATAGTTGACTAACAATAAATATATTCAAAATGAGTCAAAAATTAAATATTATGTTCAAATTTTTTTAAAAAATAATAAATAATATATCTTTAATAAATTTTACAAACGCCAAAAATTTAAAATTCGTCAAAATTTTAATGACACTAATTTGCAAAAGCATCGCGATTTTAAAGACACTTAATAGTCTCCTTAAATTTAATAACACATTTAGTGTAAGCAAAGATTCATTTAAAATATATTAAATCTTTATTAATTGTGACAGAAAATAGCGTCACCACATAATGACGTATTTGATAAAAGCGTCAGGAAATGAGATTTACCTATGTATAGATCTTGCGTCACGGATATTTTCGTGACATCAAATTTAACAACGCAACTCATGACGCTTTTAAAAGTGTAGGTAATATACCTTGTGACGCTAATAAGCGTCACCAAGTAAAAATTTTAGCGTCACTAAACACAGTTATTTTGTAGTGCCGCATGTGTCTGTCCATATATGTCGTGTGTGTGTGTTTTGATTCACATTCATTTATACATTAACTAGTACGGTGTACTATAATTTTGTTAATTTAATTAAAAAAATATTAAAGTGAAGTATTTTTGATTAAATTATTTTTATTATAGTAATTTCGCTCACGTGTTGATCCTTAAAAGAAATTGCTTTTTTAAAATTAAACGTCTTAGTAGATGAAATTTGGTTATGATATTTTAAACCCAAAAATGTTGTACTTAAATGATATTATCATTAATGAAGAAAGTAAAATAAATATGAAAAACTCAAGAGTAATATAAGTTAAAAAAAAGTAATTTCCACGAACTCATTTTGTTTCAATTTATCTCTTATTATATTTTTTTGTCTCTTTTTTCTTCATACTCGGTTTTGAGATTTTTTTGCAAATTTATTTTTCAATGCTTTCTTAGTCCAAACGTGATTGGTTGACATATGAATGTCTTTCTTCTTTTCTTCATCTTTGAAATGGTGTTATTTTTTGAATCGACTGATCAGCTACAACATTCATTATTCCACTCACCACATATGCATTGTTGCTCAGAGCGATGAAACATTTAAATTTCTTTTATTGTTTATAAGCTTAGCTCCCAATAATATTTTGACTCATCATGTTCACCCGATTAAATTAAATACTTATATATAATTAGAAACAAAGATAAAAAACTAATCAATTATAATTGAAAATGGTCAATAAATTAATCTAAATTAAAAGAAAAATCACATTTTAACATCATATAAATGGTTGAACCACAATCCATCTTCATCAACTATACAAATTATACATCAAAGAAAAAGAAATAGTGAAAAATAAGAAGAAAAATAAGTCATCTATAATATAATATTTTTATATGTTCAATCAATGTTAAATATTCACTTATTTGACATCCGATATATATAGTCACTACCTCCTCAAATATAATAATGAAAGCGCATTCAACAATATATTATATTTAAAATTCATGAAATAACGATTAGTATGTGATGGATGAATAAAATTTTGAAGTACATGATATATGATTAACACATTGGTATTGTTTCAACATCTTCCTCATTACATTTATTGCAAGCATTTTCATTTTCTTTATTTTTGAAAACTAATGCAATTTTTTTAAAACAAATTATATGATGAAGATGTATGATTTGACCAACAATTCCTTTGAAACAATAAGACATATCTTGTAAATGAAATTAGTTAACATATATACTACAAGCCTTAATTGGAATCAGATATAATAACAACATGCTCATATAGCAAATAGGCTATGACAATAAAAATTATATTTACTCTTAGTTATATATTAACATTATCTAACACCTCATGTTGTTGATCAAGAGACAACAATAATTGAAATTGATCTCAATCATTTTGTTTCATAAATATATATATATATATATATATATACACACACACACACACACACATACACATTATAGAAACCTACCAATTTGAATTTAAAATGTCATGCCTTTTCCCCCCAAAAGTATGACAATATGGATATTAATCTTTGAATAAAATTGTCATATATTTTTTTCTTCTAAATATGGGGATGTGGTTGACAAAGATTCAAACTTCAAGTTCAAAAAATGCTATACTTATTTTGTATAGTTCAACATAGTAATCTAATTTTGATAATAAAAATAATGTATGATTTTTAATTCAACAGAGTTGACTCAAACAGCTGTGTCCTTGATGGACAGCTAAGTTGGCTTTTCAGCTAAGCTACCCACTCAACAGACTCGATAGAGCTGTTGATAGTATAACTTGGCTACTCAAGCCAAATACTTAACTTGGCTGATTGGTTTTAAACAAATGGAAGACTTAACACCCTTAGATTAGATTTTAGCTTGTTTTAAACACTTGATTTTTAAAGACTTAGTTATTTATCGGTTGGATTGCAAATATGATCGTGAGATATAAAATGAATATGCGGGGAAAGTAAATTTCTTTGAAAGTAAATGACACAAATATTTTATAGAGGTTCGAAGATGGGGTAATTCTTCTAATCCTCTCTTATCCAACTCATGGAGGAATCCACTATGTAAAGGATCAGTTTACAAAACGGTGAATAGTGTGGAGACAGCCTTGATGACACAGCTGACTTCTCTTGCGACTCAGCTTCTTCACAGGGCAGCTGCCTTGCTACTTCAACTCACTTCTCAAGTTCTTGGATTTGATCACGAAGCCCTCAACAAACTTGATAATGGTTCGACCTGGAACCTTTCTACAATCCTAGCTTGGAAAGTAGACCCCTTTGATTTCTTCAAAAGTTTTCTCTTCAATAGGTTTGGAGTTGTCTTTCCTTCACAACTAGTGTTGGATCGATTTCCTTCGTGATCCAGGCTTGAGGAATTGCTTGAATGTTTATGAGAATATTGCAGGTTAAATGCTTGAATATTGCTTGCTTGTTCGTGGTTCAGGTAACTTCTTCTCAATTACTTCCTCAACCTTTTATAGTGCACATTTGAAATTTTGCCCGTTGAAGAGATATGTTAATTTCAAATGTCACTTGTGTTCGTTGGCTTGTCTTGATCCGATCCTTGATGTTGACCCTTCCTCATATTAAATGACTTCGCAAATTGCGTGTGCACGACACATGATGCGGTGTTTCCCATTAGCTCATTCCTTTTGCATAATTCTGGGACTAACACTTTAGACCTGACAACTTTGACATATTACTATATTGAGTAATATTCTTGACTTTAATCAACGGATCTAAGTTTGTTGTCTTGACTAGATCTGTTGCGTATCCCAAGTGAATTGAGTCGGCTCGGTCATTGGATAACATAACCGCTACTTCAACCTGAGACTTGGTTCCTTGGGTTGACTTGATGACACATCTTCACAATTGTTTTTCACAAATTTGACTCTCCTTCAATCGAGTCCTTGACTTCCTTCATGGCATTACTCAAATGGGACACATCAGAGTCTTCATATAGTCCGCATGATTGACTTCTTGTAATCTCATAACTGACTTGACTCAGCTTTTCCAGCCCTATCTATTACAATACAAATTACAAGAAAAATGGGGTGCCAACTTCCTAGTTTAAGTTTTATATGGTATCATCAAAATCTATTCAATAAGTTTCCTAACAATTTTCCCCTTTTTAATAATACCAAAACTTAAAAATATTCAAAGAAAGTAAACAACAAAGATACACACAGATAATGCAGTAACAAAGAATGTATGCTTAAAATAGATCTTTTTATTGATCATAACATTCTTGTTCTCTACACAGCTATTTACATTTGGTATCAAAGCAACATAAATGTATACATGTCAAAATATAGTATATCTAAGCTAAGATACATAAAGAGTGAAAATTACAGGGAAATTCACTAAGCTTATTATAGAAGACTTACATAGATGTATTTACAACAAAAATACACGAAGGGGTTTGTAGCAACACTTCAACGCCTTTGTTGCTTCATTCCTCTTTCTTCATCAGCTCTTCTTCTGTCTGGATCATCCCTTTGCTCTTTCTTTCTTCTTATTCTCTCTTCTTCTTTTTGTGGCCCGTTTGGCAGCAGGGTCATCCCTTTGCTTCCTCTCGAGCCATTCTCTAGTTTGCCTTTGATTTTCTTCTTCTTGCCTTCTTATAGCCTCGACGTTCTTCCTTTCAACCTCTAGGTTGGCAAGGTGATCATATCTAGCCCAGTAGATTAAGCCTTTCTTATCAGGATCTACATACGCTACGTCTTTGGGTTTTGGTCGAGATTGGGAACCTCTTCCACCACCACTTCTTCCCCTTCCTGACTCAGCTCTTCCACCTCTTGGAGTGTATTGCACGGGAGTCTTCTGTATTCCAGCTGAGTGACTGCTGGAAGACTGCTGCTTTTCATCTGATTTAACCACATCCAATCCTTTCTCCCAATACAGATCCCAGGCTTGCGGTAGAGTCATTCCTTGAAAATAGCCTTCTGATTCCAGAGTTTTGAACTCCTCAATTGATCTGGGTTCAGATCCATCATCGGGCATTGTAAGTTCTCTTGGGGGTTGAATCGCAGCGTAGTCCTTTCCGGCTGGAGGACCACCATATTGTTTTCTTATTTCATGCACACGGGTCTCCTCAAATTCAGCTTCAGTGACCTTTCTTTAATCTGCCATTGACACATCAGCTTTCTCGATTGGTAAGGTCACAGGGAGTTTGCTGAGGATAGAGGCAGTGACTTGACCTTGCTGAGGGGTTTCAACGAACATCAATTTTAAGTCTTTCGAACTTCCTTCCCCCTCAGCTGCATCGCCTTTCTTCAATTTCTCTTCTTTCAAACCCTTGAAGGACTCCTCTTCCCCCTTTTTGGCATCATCAAAGGAGAGAGGTATCCCAGGGAACATTCCTCCAAGAATAAAGTTCAGTCGGTTAATGGTTGAGTTGTGCTTGGAGTCTGCTGCATCATACGCGGTTCATTTCAGCCATTAGAAGGTTGAATTTCTCATTCATGGCATTCTCGAGTCTGGCAATTTCGTTCTTGTGGAAATGTTGTAGCAGCTCTATATCCGACTTATGGGACTTGTTTATCCTTTCAATGAACTCCTTTATCCTTTGCCTGTACATGGAGTTATCAGCACTCCATACGAGCATTCTTCCATATAAAGCCTTGAAATAACAGACTTGCTCGATTCTCATTGCAGTCTAATGTTGAGTCCATTCCCGTAGTCCCACCACTATGCCTCAGACGGTCGGTGAGAGTGGCATCTTGATTGTCCGAGGAAGCGAGTCTAGAGAGGCCTGATGATGTTCCATCTTCTCAATCTCTTCGTAGATTTTCTTGAAGACGTCACGGAACTCATCTTGGACATTGAATTCAGCTGATGGCCATTCTGCGTCAAAATTGAAGTCACTGGAACAATTGTATATGTGGGAATAACTGGATCTTCTCTTACGGCGTATCATCTTTCTTCAACAGCTGTCTCTTTCTCAGACAGATCCTTGGAGAAGGGAACATGTCTTGGAATGCATCATCACACACATAGGGGATTTCTTGTTGCTCGGTGTTTGCGATGACTCGACTTGTTGTGCCTTGGCTGCGGAAGCTTCATTGGCGTGGTCACAAATGTGGGAGCTGGCGGATCGAGCCGATGGAGTCGTTCTTGCTGCAGCTGTGGGAGCTGCTTGTGAGATGACTTCGGTTCAGTGGGGCATTTGAGATGTTTTGCCCGGTGGCCGAGCCTCAATCTGTCTAAACAGACTTCCTTGGTCTCGATGGGTTTTCCAATTGAGTAATCTTGTCCTCACCAGTATCATCGACTTCATTGGAGGATGATGAGACTGTGGAGTTGGCTCATCATCAAAATTGAATCTCATGGGAGTCGTCGTCTTCTCACCGACTTGGCTCGAGATTTGTGAACATTCGCAATCGTGTCCATCATAGGATCATCATGTTGAACGGACTCGCTTCATCCTCCGATCCCAAAAATAATGTATCAATGTGTTCTTGGGAGTCTTGAAGGGCACCAATAACTTCTTCTGTGGTAGCAACTTCAACTTGAGGGATGTTCTCAATTTCAACACCTTTACCAAGGGAAGTCTCAACCTCCCGTTGGCCTTCAATACCCCCAGCAATCTCCATTGCTGCAGGGCCTTCAACAATCCCTTTAACAGTCTCAGCTGTCTTAGGGTCTTCGATACTCCCTTCGACAGACTCAGCTGTCTTGGGGTCTTGGACATTGGCATCTAGAGGAGTCTCAACCCCTTGGATTGCACTTTTAGAGCCCAGAGTGTTAACTCCCGGTGCTTCACCATCCTTTGCCTCAACTGTGATAGCAGCGTCATAGGCCTTTAAAGCAGTAGACATTTCAGCTGAGACATACTCAACTGTCCGAGCTTCGTCAATATCACTCTGCTGTTTTTCAAATTCTTTCTCACCTTCGCCTCCTAACTTCATTTATGTGTCTCCCACAACAACCTCCAACCTAGCTGTGGTGGAGAGAGTTTCCCCCTCAGCTGGTACACCAGCTGAGTGAATAAGAGTGGGGCCACTTCGCTCCAGAGACGCGGTTTTGTCCTCTGAGTGTTCAACTGCTGGGGCAGGTGTGAGAACACCTTCTTCAAGGGTAGGCTTAGCTTGGGTGCCCAAATTCCCAGCTTCATCGCCATCTCCCTGGGAGCCATTCTCTGATTGCACGGGGGACGTGGCTGCAACAATGTCCGTCGCAATTTGTTGTGCCACACCCAAAGGATCAGTTTGTAGAAGAGTTTGGAAGGACTCTCCTGGGCCTTCTAGTAAGCGTTTCTCGTGCATGGCTTTGGATTCCTGCAAGGCTTGCTGCATTTCTATCTTCTCAACTGCAGTAGCAGGATCCATGTCTTCATCGTTGTCTGAGAGCTTATCAAGATGCGCGTGAGTATGATTTAGAGACCCTACAAATGAGCACATCTTGGATTTCTCCAAGGCTCGGGCTTGCTCGGCAGCTCTCTCATTTTCTTCCTCTTTGAGAATGCGAAGGATGGCTAAGCAGTTTTCTTCATTGAGGGCAGATCAGACATCATTTACACAGAGGAATCAGAGAAGCTCTTCTTCTTCTTCTTCAATGAACTCAGGGCGAGTGAACTGTACCCTTGAGTGATCCAACTTCCATGCTCTCCACTCTCTTAAGCGTCTTTGAATATAGGGATAAACTGGAGAATATATAATCACAAAATCATCATAATTGACCTCATCTCCAGTTTCCAGAATGGGAGGTAAGTGACTTTGCTCTTCCTCAGATGCAGCAACATCAGTTATAGGAGGGGAGACAACTCTTTCAACATCAGGCTTAGTTGTCTCGGCTGCTTTACTTTCCTCAGTTGTTTTCCTCATAGCTGGATCTTCGGTGGATCTCTGTTGATCATCATCAGCAGACTACATCGATACTTCAACAATTTTTGGAGACTGCTCTTCTTGATCACCAGCAGTCTCAGTTGCTTTCTCCAGATGAGTACCGGATTCAACTGTCTTTTCAAGCTCAGATTGCTTGAACAACCATCTCTTCTTGGGGCGAACCAGTGGAACTTATGGTTCTATCTCAGCAGATTCATCAAAAGTAGGGTTTTGGACACTCTTCTTAGAGGTAGCTGCCTTCCTCGACTTGGCAGTCCTCTTCTTCTTTACAATAGGGAAGGGAATATGGTGTTCCTCCTCTATCTCGGCTGCATGGGCAGGAGTCTCGTCTGCGTGGGCAGGTGAATCGGCTGCGTGGGCAGGAGCTTTAGACTTTGCTACGGGAGCAGGGGCTTTCTTTGACTTGGCTGCAGGGGCAGGAGGAGGCTTGGATACCGCAACTTTCTTCTTTGGTGGAGGAGTCTCAGCTGCATCTTCAGGATCAGCTGATTCCCCCTCACTGGTATCAGCCTTTTTGGCGTGGGCCTTCTTCTGGGCACCGGAGAGATTTGCCCTGAACATTTTCTTATTAACATGGAAGGGCTTTCCATGACGGAGAGCAATGCCCTTTACCTCCATAAGATGGCCAATCACAAGGCCATAGCCCAATGAACATCCAAAGGACCCGTCCTCCTTAAAGGTCCTGTTCAACATATTCTGGCAAAGTCTGCTGTAAACAAACTCAGCCCAGTTAACTTTCTTTCTTGCATGATTGCAGCCATCACGATCAGCTTAGTATTGGACAGCTGATTGAAGCTTCCAAATTTCCTATCAACACACTTCGAGACGACGTCCATCAGTTTGTGATAGTCGTCTTTCAACAGTTTCTTCTTGGCCGTATAGACCACTTTTGCAGCACACATAGACTTGGCAGTTTCTCCAACATCTCAACTATCGTTTTGACTAGGGTCTCATTGATACCCTACTTGATCATTCCTTCAAAATCCACTCAAGAACCAGTGTGGATTTGCTTTGAGAGCTCCACGAAATCGTACTTTGGGGCCATTTCTAGATTTTTACCGATTAAAATACGAAAAACTTGCTTGAGAGAGACTAGAGTTCGCACAAGGTTTCAGATTAGAACGTAAAAAACCACATTTAATTCCCCGCATTAAATGCAACAGTATTTATATCCAATCATATGGCTTACTGTGCAGCTTTTGTTGTGACTGTCATTATCACGCTGACGTCATCCTTAAAAAACATTCCCGCTTAGTTAAAACGACTGCATTTTTTTCACTTAGCTCATAAATGATTCATCTTATATCCAAGGTGACTTAACTCTGCTTCTCTCTTCTCATGAAGTGACTCAGTTGTCAGCTAACTTGATACAGCTGACTTTCCGATAAGACTGTTTCAGTTGGCTGAAATGTAAAACTTGCTCTGCTTCCATTTTCTCATCTTCTTTCTCTGCTGATTGAGTCTTCTGAGTTTCAACTCAGCACAAATAACCCTAACTCATTCTTGAGCTCTTCAAACCTTGATTCACATAGAGGCTTTGTGAATATATCAACTAACTGTTTATCAGCTGAGATGTATTCCAAGGTGATGTCTTTCTTTTCAACATGGTCTCTTAAGAAATCATTTCTGACATCAATGTGTTTTGTTCTTGAATGCAACACAGGATTCTGAGTAATTGCAATAGCAATAGTGTTATCACACATAATTGGAATTTCTCTTTCTTCAATATCATAATCTCTCAGTTGTTGTCTCATCCATAAAACTTGGGCACAACAACTGCCCGCAACTATGTACTATACTTTCTGCTTGGTGTGGATGTGGCAATTGAATTTTGTTTCTTACTGAACCAAGAAACCAATCTATTTCCTAGCATTTGACATGTACCTGAGGTAGTCTTTCTGTCAACTCTACATCCATCATAGTCTGAGTCTGAGTAACCAATCAGCTTGAATCTACCTTCCTTTGGATACCATAAGCCAACTTCCTGGCATCCCTTCAAATATCTTAGGATTCTATTAGTTTGTAGTCATGTGGCTCTCCTTTGGTGCAGATTGAAATCTTGCACATACACCTACTACAAAGGTGATGTCTGGCCTGCTTGCTGTTAGATAGAGTAATGATCCAATGAGTGCTCTACATCTGGTTTGATCAACAACTTTTCCATCTTCATTCATGTCCATCTTGACTGATGTATTCATTGGAATTTTCACAGAAGACTTTTCTTCCAAGCTAAAATTCTTCATCAAATCTCTGGTATATTTTGTTTGACTTATGAAGGTTCCATCCTTCATTTGCTTGACATGAAGTCCTAGGAAGAAAGTCAGCTCTCCCATCATGCCCATCTCAAATTTACCTTGCATGAGGCTTGAGAACTTGTCACACAACTCTTTATTTGTGGAACCAAAAATGATGTCATCCATATATATTTGAACAAGCAGTATACTCTCTCCATTTTGAATTCTGAAGAGTGTTCTATTAACTTTGCCTTTGGTGAATCCATTGTCAGTTAGAAATTGAGACAATGTATCATACCATGCTCTTGGTGTTTGTTTCAGTCCATATAGTGCTTTCTTGAGCTTATAGACCTTATCTCCAATATTTTTCTGCTCAAAACCTGGATGTTGTTCAACATAGACTTCTTCTTCTAACAGTCCATTCAAAAATGCACTCTTCACATCCATTTGATACACAGTGAAGTTCTTATGTGCAGCATAAGCAAAAAACATCCTTATTGCTTATAGTTTTGCAACATGAGCAAAGGTTTCATCAAAATCTATACCTTCTTCTTGGAAATACCCTTTGGCTACCAATCTTGCTTTGTTTCTTACAACAAATCCTTCCTCATTCATCTTGTTTCTAAAAACCCATTTTGTGCCAATAACATTTTGATGGGTTGGCCTCTGCACTAGTTCCCATACTTTGTTTCTTTCAAACTGATTCAGCTCTTCTTGCATGGCTTGAATCCAATGTGTGTCATCCAATGCTTGTGACACATCTTCAGGCTCTATCTGGGAAATAAAACAAGTGAACTTAGCTTCATGTTGTGCTATGGATCTGGTTCTTATGCCATCTCTAACATCTCCAATAACTAACTCTGGTGGATGGTCTCTCAGCCATCTCACATCAGGTTTGAGTAAGTCTGCTGGATTCAGCTGTCTCATAGCTAAGTTGTCTTGAACAACTCTTTCATTTTCATTCAGTTGTAGACTTTCCAGCTGTCTTTGAGATTCAACTATCTCATCTTCATCTGGGTTGAGTGCTCTTACTTCAGCTTGAACATAAGGACTCTTCTGCATAGTTGGCTGATTCAGCTTATCAGCTAACTCTTCAATGTATCCTCCATTTACATTAGGTTCATCAAAGACCACATGGATAGACTCTTCTGTAACCATTGTTCTTTTGTTCAGCACTCTATAGGCTTTACTCTCAGCTGAGTATCCCAAAAAGATACCTTCATCAGCTTTAGCATCAAAAGCCTTCAAATTATCTTTGCCCTTGTTATGGATGAAACATTTACATCCAAATATCCTGAAATATCCGACATTTGGCTTTCTCCCTCTCCAAATCTCATAGGGAGTCTTGGTCAATTGCCTGTTGATCATGCATCTATTTTGAGTATAGCATCTTTGTGTTAATGGCTTGACCCAAAATCTCTTAGGCAATCGACTTGATTAACATGGTTCTTGCAACTTCCTTGAGAGTTCTATTCCTTCTTTCACCACTCTATTCTCGTGGAGTTCTTGCGGTGATAACTCATGAGCAATTCCATTTTCAACATAATACTGAGTTATTATCCCATTGACAAACTCAATTCCTCTGTCAGATCTTATTTTTATAATGGTTTGACTCTTTTCATTTTGAACTCTTTTCATCAGCTGAGGTAACCTCTGCAAAGTTTCTTTCTTTTTAGACATGAAGATTGTCCATGTATATTTTGAATAGTCATCCACCACCATTAAGGTGTATTTCTTTCCACTTATGCTGGCTGGCTCAACTGGACCAAATAAATCCATATGCAACAGATGTAATATCCTTGTTGAAGAAGGACTTGGCTTATCCTTGAATGAAGATTTTATTTGCTTTCCCATCTGGCATGCATCACAAACACTTTCTTTCTTGTACACTGAGTCTGGAAATCCTTCTACAAGATGACTCCTTGCAAGCTTGTTGATTGTCTTGAAATTCAGATGACTCAGCTTATTGTGCCATAGCCAACTTGATCCGGCTGTGCTCTTTGCTAACAGACAAGTGCTTGGTGTAGCAGTAGACCAATCTACCACATACATATTCTTTTGTCTTGATCCTTGCAACACTATTTCATTTGATTCAGCGTCTTTGATCTGGCACACTCCCATGTTAAATCCAACATTATAGCCTTTATCACAGAGTTGGCTGATGCTTAACAGGTTGAAGTTGAGGCCATCAACATAAGCAATATATGTGATTTCCAATCCATTTTTCTTGATAGATCCCGTGCCTTTGATTTCCCCTGGAGCTTCATTTCCTCCAAATATGACTTTTGCACCTCTAATATCCTTAAATCTTGACAAATTTTTCTTGTTTCCTATCATATGTCTGGAACAGCCACTATCCATGTACCAGGTTCCTTGGCACTCAGCTGTTCCTTGAACCTGCAATCAAGGAAATCAGTTTTTAGCTCCCCATACTTGCCTAGGTCCTGAGGGGTTAGTGCTATAAGATGATCCAACCAACCTATAGCCAAAAGACTTGACTCTAAGAGGTTGCCATCTATCAGTGCCATAATCATAGTGAACATTAGCAAATTGCTTAGGGGTTTTAAGTTCATACAAGCTGTCTCTTTTGTCCGTATGCTGTGTTTGTGTGTTTTAGCAATTACTTTCTTGGGATAGTTGTGATATTTCTGAGTGTAGTGCTTGGGTGCGTATGTGTGCTGATAATAGCTCTTTTGCCTTTGGAATGACCTTTGCTGAGGTTTAGGTCTTTGCCATTTTGGCTTGTATTCCATAGGTCTTTGCTGATGTTTCACATTATTCCAATCAACATAGTTTGGATAGTTTCTACCATTCCCATCATGTGTGTTTCTCTGAAAAAAAATTTATGGGGTTTTACGGTAGCTCTGTTTGCTTTTCACGAGTATTTTACTTTGGAGTTTCTTTGAGGAACTCATTTGGATTTCTTCTCAGCTGTCCTCTTAGCATACTCAACTGGTTGTTTTCCTTTCCCTTTGTATCCAAGGCCAGTTTGTTTGTGATTGTGTTTTGGAGTGAATGTGGGTGCAGCCATTGGTGTTTTGGATTTTTGAGATGCTTCATTACTTGAAGATCCTTTTTTCAAAATTACTCTTGGAGTTTGACTGTGCACAAAGGAATTATATCCTATGCCTGTCTTATCTCCACATTCTTTTTGACTCATAACAAGATCATCCAATGATTTGGATGCCTTTGTAAATGAGGCAATCACATTTTTGAGATCTCTTTCCCTCTTTTCTATAGCAGCTAACTCTGCTGTGATCTTTGCATTTTCCGCCTCCAACTTAGTGTTCTCATCAGCTATATGACTCAGAGTACTCAGCTCCTTAGTCAACTATGAGTTTTGGCTTTTAAGCTGGATGTTCTCCTCGTTTAGAATAGTGTGTGAGGATTTTATGTGTTTCAAATCTTTCATCATTTTGCCTAATGAATCATAAAGATCAGTGGGTGATGAAGTGTGTGTATCACAATCACTGTCACTTGAATCTGAATGAGATGAGTTAGAGTGTACCTCATCTTCTTTATCTGGTTGATCTTGTTCTTTATCCATAAGGCAAATCATGGCCTCCTCCTCAGAATCACTTGAGTAGTCTGCTTCACTACTTTCTGAGTCTGCTGCTTCTTTGGACTTGACTGTCTCAGCAGTCTCAGTAGCTAACATGGCTTTCTTCTTTCTTGTCTTCTTTCCCTGAAGATTTTTCTTTCTCCCTCATTCCTATATTTGTTGACTGGTTGATAGGAACAGTTAACTGCAAAGTGTCGTCGTTGTCTGCAATTCCAACACTGGTTCTCAACTCTTTGATCAGCTCTTTCTGTTCTTGGATTATCAACTCTCTGATATTCAACCCTTTGGTGCTCAGCTCTCTTGGGTGGCCTGTCTTCCCTTGATTTGGAAAGAGCTGAATGTCTCTTAGAGGTCTCACCCTTATTTCTTTTATAGTTCTTATTGAAGAACCTGTTGAATCTTTTGACCATCAGGGCAATTTCCTCCTGGTCTATGGCTTCCTTTGGTTCAACTCTCTTTATCTTGTAGAGTATGCTCTTCTTACAACCGTGTTCACTTTGAGTATTTACAGTGGCCCATCCTCTATCACAAGCCACATTTCATCATGTAATGTAGATAGATGAGCCTGCATGCGAATTTTCCAATCATCAAATTCATCAACAGTGAACATAGGAATGCGTGTTAGATTTGCTTCCATGATAATAACTTTCAAAAAAAAAAATGAAAAACTTTGAAACACAAGTGTTTAAAATGCTTTTTGAAAAGATAAAGATCTTGTTTAGTAACCAGTGTGGAAGGCTCCATGAACCAACCGCTCTGATACCACTTGTAGGTCCCAATGGGTGTGAAGTAAGGTTTAGAAGGGGGTTTGAATAAACCTTACCAAATTTTCGATTTAGTCCTTTTAAAATAATTCAACAGAGTTGACTCAAATAGTTGTGTCCTTGATGGACAGTTAAGTTGGCTTTTCAGCTAAGTTACCCACTCAACAGACTCAATAGAGCTGTTGATAGTATAACTTGGCTGCTCAAGCCAAATACTTAACTTGGTTGACTGCGCTTAAACAGCGGAACACTTAACACCCTTAGATTAGATTTTAGCTTGTTTTAAACACATGATTTTTAGCACTTAGTTATTTATTAGTTGGATTGCAAATATGATCAGCAGATATAAAATGAATATGCATGAAAGCAAATTTGCTGAATTAAATGACACAAATATTTTATAGAGGTTCGAAGATGGGGTAATTCTTCTAATCCTCTCTTCTCCAACTCCTGGAGGAATCCATTATGTAAAGGATCAGTTTACAAAGCGGTGAACAGTCTAGAGACAGCCTTGATCACACAGTTGGCTTCTCTTGCGACTCAACTTCTTCACAGGGCAACTGCCTTGCTACTTCAGCTCATTTCTCAAGTTCTTGGATTTGATCACGAAGCCCTCCAACAAACTTGATAATGGTTCGACCTGGAACCTTTCTACAATCCTAGCTTGGAAAGTAGACCCCTTTGATTTCTTCAAAAGTTTCCTCTTCAATAGATTTGAAGTTGTCTTTCCTTCACAACTAGTGTTAGATCGATTTCCTTCGTGATTCAGGCTTGAGGAATTGCTTGAATGTTTATGAGAATATTGCAGGTTAAATGCTTGAATATTGCTTGCTTGTTCGTGGTTCAGGTAACCTCTTCTCAATAACTTCCTCAGCCTTTTATAGTGCACATTTGAAATTTTGCCCGTTGAAGAGATAGGCTAATTTCAAATGTCAATTGTGTTCGTTGGTTTGTCTTGGTATACAGTTCATGATGTTGACCCTTTCTCATATTAAATGACTTCGCAGCATTGCAGGTGCTTGACACATGGTGCAGGGTTTCCCATTAGTTCATTTCTTTTGCATAATTCTGGGACTAACACTTTAGACGTGACAACTTTGACATATTACTATATTGAGTAATATTCTTGACTTTAATCAACGGATCTAAGTCAGTTGTCTTGACTAGACTATTGTCTGTACCCCAGGTGACTTCTGTCAGCTCCAGTCATTGGATAACATAACTGTCACTTCAACTTGAGACTTGGTTCCTTGGGTTGACTTGACTGACACATATTACAGCTGTTTCATAGCTGACTCTCCTTCAGTCGAGTCCTTGACTTCCTTCATGGAATTACTCAGCTGACACACAACAGAGTTTTCACATAGTCCGCAGTTGACTTCTTGTAATATTTGGCATAGGTGATTTGACTCAGCTTTTCCAGCCCTATCTATTACAATACAAATTACAAGGAAAATGGGGTGCCAACTTCCTAGTTTAAGTTTTACATGGTATCATCAAAATCTACTCAATAAATTTTCTAACAAACATGAACGCGGATTGCATCCAGATCCGTAGACAAATGATCATCAATCATCAAACCATGAATACCAGACCGAATGGCCTTGGTTTGACATCGGCGATGGAAGAAAGAGGTGTTGCGGTCACCATCCATTAGCCAGACAGTTCTCAATTTTTGTCAAAGGAATTCCGACTGAAGAAGAATGCTGAGCCTCGAATTCCTGCTCCCTGAGGTTGTCAGTATAACCAATAGTCTCAATATCAGATTGAACTTGACGAACCTTCTCCAAGTTGTCATCCACAAAGACGATTTAGATCACCAAAAACCTCCTTATTCCGGATCCAAAGCACCTAATGCAACCGCTTAGATCTTAAACATTAACCGAGTCAAAGGATTCGTGCCCGCAATAGAAATATTCAAGATGAAGAAACCGTCTCATGAAAATTCGGTGCTTAAGCCACATACTCTAAAAAACGAAAAGGCCCTTGATCCCAGTAGTCTACAACGAACAACAAAGCAAAAGGGGATGATGATCGGAACAAATACGAGGAAGCACATAGTTGTCCACTTTCGCGAAAGGTTGAGAAAGTAAGAAGTAGCAATGGTACAGTCAACCTAGCTTTGAATGAGGGAATTTCGGCCTCTCGTAGCACACCATGTAAAAAAATTACCCATTGTAGGAATAACAATCAAACCCGCATCCTCAAAAGAATCGTGAAGGTCTTTACAAGAAGTGAAGGAGGCGATACCTAGGCCATTCTTCTCATGATTGCCCAGAATAGCATTAAAGTCTCCCATCAAAACTAAAACATTAATACCCAAACCAGTGATATGAGCCCAGAGATAATGATGATCCACATGAATACAAAGAGCGTGCACAAACCCCACATGAAAACTGACATTAGCGTATTGAATCTTAAGAATAATACACTGATCAGAAATGAGAACATGCTAAAGAACGTTCACATCCGAGCGACGAAAAATCCAAATATCCGATCATCCAGAAGAATGAAAATTATGCACCACATACTGCAAACCCAAACTGACCCAATAAGAATCATGAATAACATCCAACTCCACCTTAGGTTCAGAAACAACAACCAAAGACAGACGGTGACATTGAAATAGAGCCTTGAGAACATTACGAGAGGCAACGTTCCCTATCCCCCTAATGTTCCAGTACAAGCAATTCATTTATTAACATGAAGTGTTAATGACCATGTTGGGGGGCACGAAGGAGGGTCGGCGAGAACCGAATGGGAGCTCCGAGCCTCCATGTCGCCCACGAATTTACGGGGCTCATTAGTGCGTCGATGCTCCTCATCATCGTAATCGGCCCATTGCTTAGCTGCTGCAATATTAAGATTTTGAGCACCATCCAAATCCCAAGAGATAGTAAATTGATGAATGGGAGGCATATGACCATGCTCAATATCTCTTTTTAAATGCTATTTATCTGAATCTAGGGATCTGTTGCAAATAGCTTTACTGAGAAGTCTGATAGGCTTTTCCAAAGGGTATTGAATGGCCTGAGATTGTGTACAGGACCCGAATTGTGGTGGCAAGGTTGCCAAAGGCAAGGGTCGTGAATCTGTAGGAGCAAGAAATGAAACATCATCAGCGGTTTGCCAGTCATTGCCGAGATCATCCGCTTCAGCCAAAGCGGCAAAAGAGTTACCCAACTGGACATTAGAGGAAGCTGGGACATGATGAACATCTGGCACCATAACCAAAGGGAGAGAAACCGATGCATGGTTTTCAGAAAGATCCGCATAATCATGTGAGTGAACAACGGTTTTTCCTTTATCTTGTGATTTATGCACCGGGCGATATGTTTTTGGTTCCCTAGAATGCCCCCTTTGAGAGGTGGGCCTCCCACGCAACTCTTTATTCTCAGCAGGCTTACCCATACGACGACACTAAGCCGTAGTATGTCCCGTGACACCGAAGTTAGGGCAAAAATCGCGATTTTAAGTAGCTAACATGATAAGAATGAACAGATGTCCCATACGCTCCAATATAATATAATTTTGCAAAGATTTGGCAAGATCAACTTCCACGAACTTCGAGCGAAATGGCCCAAAGATCCATCCAACGATCTCTTGTCAATATGTAAAGGATTGCCACTGGCCTTAGCTAGCCCCAAAATAATGCTTGTTTGCCAATATTCAATGCTTAGCTCAAATATTCTGACCCACACACTAGCAATCGAAGTAATGACTTTGTAAGGATTGAAATTTGGGACCCGTGAGATAATCGATAGTGCCCGTTGAGACCCCAAGATACTCGGGCTTGAGCCCGAGAGCGATCCTGAGCATTGTTAAATTTGATACAAAAATATCCCTTACCTAACGGGATTAGCTTCCAATCTATTTTGATACCCCATAAATCCGAAAGCCATTTTTGAAGTGGCAAAATATCCCAAAGTTTAGAACCTTTACCCAGAATAACATGACCAATCAAAGAAAATGTAAATTCGGAAATACTCTATTTATAGAGATTATCATCAATAGTAAGCGAATAATAATCTCCCTTTTTAACAGGTTCCGGAACAGAATAAGCTAAATCATTAACAATAGATGAATAAGATTTAGGGTTACCTTGTGGCTGAGGTGTAGGAGAATCCAAATTAGGGAATGTACCAGAAACTTTTTGGGCAAAAGTAAAATCGCGCGGTAAAGGAAGTGGTGAAATTCATTGAGCTCCCTGGTTTGATGGAGATCATGCGCTATTGTTGTCGTGCGGATAACGTCTCGAAGGATTGAGGCTGCCATTGAAGGCCTGAAAATTCACATGAACTGAAGAAACTCCAATGTCCCAAGGGCCATCACCCCACTGGGAGAAGGCATCAAGGGAAGGCTGTCTCCTTGCCGGCCCCCCTTCCAAGGAGTTCATGGAGCCGGTCCCCCCATGGATGGACACCATGGGGGTAATAACATCCTGAAACAAGATGCCTGGGGAAAGGGAACCCCCTTGGGCGTGCGACCTAGCTGTTGTGATAGGAGGAGACATAGGCCGTGCATGCATGAGGTTTGGGCAAGCGTCTTTGGAGTTCCAAGTATTCAAAGGGTGGAATCAAGCCCAAGCTAAGGCATGAAGAAGAATCCATTGGCTGGTTCCTTCGAAGAGGTATGAAGTTGGACAAAAAAACTCCATAAAGACCAAATGAGGAAGGTGAGATTGTATCTGGGTTCATCCTATCGGAGAGCTGCATCTCCATCGTGATGGTAGAGTTAGTTTCTATGGAGACGTGATGATCAGACCTATTCTTACGATTTGGAGAAAGAGCTTTTGAGGCGTGTGGATTGATTTTTAAGAGAATTATGCGAGAAATTTGATGTGAGGCCATGGAAGTCGTTCGAACTAGCCATGGCGGAGAGAGAGGCCGACGAGCTTCAACATAGGAGATGACCAACTTCCATCACCAAAGAGGAGAGAGGGTAAAGAATATTAGAGTTTTTTTTTTACCAACTCTCTCTAATAAGTTTGAAGTTTGATTATAAAATTACAAACCCAGACCGCCGTGATATCTTTATTTAAGTGAACTTCTCATTAAGAAAAATATGAACTCTTTAAATTAGTTGCAAATCATAAATGTATGAACGTTGTGGAAATAAGAACTTGAATAATCCTGCATGGGGGATTGAAAGTGAAAATATTATCATTTACGACTATATTGTGAAAGTACAATATAAAGATATATAAAGTCGGATATCCGAGTTTAAATAAAAAAAGGATTGACAGCTCAAGTTCGCAATGGACAATAAACAATTAAGGGTAGTACCTCATAGCCCATATATCTTATTTAGATATAATTATTATATTAATGTTGAGATACATTTATGATTGATAGTGATGAAATATTTGTAGAAAGAATATGTACAAGGGACATATAATACAAATTTATAGAGATGACAATTTTAGATCGATTCGCCCTGCCCCACCGTGTTTGAATGGCCCTATCCCGTGAACCGCAGTGAGGTGGGGTAAGTATGATTATCATATTTCCCAACAATTCTTTATATAAGAATCAAATTAATTAGGCTTCTCATAATCCCTTAAGTTACTTCCTATTTGGTCTCTTTGTTTCCATATCAAATTTAGTACAATTTATATGAACCGAAAAACCCAAATCGTTAAATTTGCAAAGTAAGCAAAATAAAAATTAGCTCGAATTGTGTGTTGAATACACTATCCTTAAAATAGATTCGTCTCTATTTTGGACGTCTGTTTCCCAGGATAAGACAAAAAAAACTGGATGACCTATTCCGGGGAACCGAAAATTATGCCTACAAATATCACAAAAAATAAAATTGCAACAGTTTTATGAGATATATGAAAATTTTGTAAGTTTTTGTGTGTTCATCAAATGTAAGAAATAAACCATATTTATAGGCAAAAATATGACCTTTCATCAAATAAAATATTTGCATTTTACTGTGAAAATGTCAAATAAATTTGGCATTTACTATTTAAAATGTCAAAAATAAATATACCATTTACTATTAAAAATGTCAAATAAGTAATTTTCCTTCAAATTTTCCAACAATACCCCACATAAAGAAAATTATGAAGATAAAAATATTTGGTGATAAAATCTAATAGTTGAATCATGCATAAGATAGGTAGGTGTTACCCTTTGAACCTTCCCTTGTGAAAGCATATTTATTCTACTAGTTGATCAATAGACGCGATGTCCTTGAACTGTTCTACCTTTTGTGTAAATGATGACATACCTCACACAAGATTCTTCCTAACATACTTCATTTCTCATAATTATGTTCATTCATGGCCCTGAACATACGTCTGGTTCTGCAAGAGGTTCTAAGAATTGAGCCTCACACATTTCTCTTCGAAGTGGCCCCACTTCTCTCTCACATAGGTGATTCTCATTTAAGAGTAGCCCGTACTACCCTGCTCGACTTACCGACGCACAAGAAAAATTAAAAGCAAAATTATTTATCCTATTCTCCACGGGCATCACTGTTAAGGAATAGACAAGGGATAACTCCCCCACAGTGACCATAGAGTCTTTTTACAACTAGGTTGTCCCTTTGAACCTAGATCTTGGGATCTCCAGTCAACTAGGTTGGGTTTCAATTGTATCAACTCATTTTTCTAGAGGCTTAAGTCTCATTCCTCTTAATGATTGCACAACTAACTCTCGATTCAACCCTTTGGTTAACAGATCCACTAAATTATCCTTTGACTTGCGTAGTCAATAGAGATAACACCAATTGAGAGAAGTTGTCTTATGGTATTGTGTCTACGATGTATGTATCTAGACTTACCATTGTACATATTTCTTTGTGCCCCGCCTTGATCGCAGATTGACTATCACAATGTATACAAATTCTTTGTACAGGTTTTGACCATCCTAGAATATCTTCTAAAAATTAAGAAGCCATTCGACTTTTTCGCCACACCTGGTCAGAGCAATAAACTCGAGACTCCATTGTGGACCTTGCTATAATAGCTGTCTGTTTGAAGATTTCCATGATATTGATGCACCTCCCAAAAATAAAACAAATCCACTTGTAGACTTAGAGTCTTTAATATCGAGATATCCAAGTAGCATCATCTTGTATCCTTCAATAACAACATGATATCTTGTATAGTGCGGTCCAAAATCACGTATATCTTAAATACCTTAGTATTCTTACTACATGTTTCCAGTGGTCATGTCATGGATTACTCGTGTATCTGCTTAGTTTACTCACTTTGCATAAGCAATGTTGGGTCTTGTACAACTCATTAAGTACAGTAAACTTCCTATGACCCGTGAGTATTCAATTTTGAGGCATAGCCTCACCTCTATTCTTCGATAGATGTTTGCTTGTGTCTATCGGAGTTCTAGCTAATGAAATGTCATCCTTACTAAATTCTCTAGAATCTTATCCACATAATATGACTGATCAAGTACAAGTCCATTTGAAGTTCTACAGATCTTTATTCCAAGGATCACATCAGCTAACCCCATAGCTTTCATGTCAAACCTCGAGTTCAATATATCTTTTGTGGATTTAATTATCTTATCATTACTTCCAATGATAAGCATGTCATCTAAATAAAGACATAAAATGACATAGTCATTTCCAATCTCTTTAATATAGACACATTTATCACATTCATTTATTTCAAATCCATGTTCTTTCATGACATTATCAAATTTCTCATGCCATTGTTTTGGTGCTTGTTTCAAGCCATATAATGACTTTACCAACCTACACACTTTATTTTCTTGTCCTGGTGCAGAAAATCCCTCAGGTTGTTCCATGTAAATCTCCTCTTCTAAGTTTCCAATTAGAAAAGTAGTTTTTACATCCATTTAATATACTTCAAGATTCATAAGCGACAATTAAAAGTACCAATTTGATGGAGGTTATTCTCATAATCGGAGAATATGTATCAAAATAATCAAGGCCCTCTCATTGTCAGAACCTTTAATTACAAGTCTAGCCTTGTATTTATCAATTGTTCCATTTGCCTTTTTTTCTTCTTGAAAAGCCGATTATATCCTAGTGGTTTACTCTATCCACTAGTTCCCATGTATGGTTTTGTAAGATGGAATCAATTTTACTTTTTATGGCCTCTTTCCATAATGGTTCATCAAAAGAATTAATAGCTTCTTTATAGCTTTGAGGTTCACTTTCTAGCATGTAAGTTAGAAAATCTTGACCAAATGATTTTTCTATCCTAGCTCGTTTGTTGCGTCTAAGTTCCGCATCTTATTCTTTATTGCCTTGCTCGTGTTCTATTGAATCATTCATCCATTTAGAAGAGCTTGCTTCTTCTTTTGATCTATATGGAAACATATTTTCAAAAACGATGCATTTCTTTATTAAATTATCGTGTTCTTGTATATATCTTCAATCTTAGATTAATGCACAAGAAACCGATAAGCACTACTGTTATGTGCATATCCAATAAATATGCAATCAAAGTCTTGGGTCCTACCTTCACCTTTTTTGGTATAGTACAATAACTTTAGCAAGATACCCTCACACTCGTAAATATTTATAGGAAGGCTTTTTCCTTTCCACAATTCATAGAGGCTATTATCTTCTTTCTTTCGGGTACTTTATTTAAAGATAATTAGCCGTTAAACGGCTTCCCCACATGTTATGAGGTCAACGAACTTAATAACATGGCGTTCATCATTTCTTAATTGTTCGGTTTTTTGTTCTGCAATGCCATTTTGTTGAGGTGAATAAGGTCTTGTTGTTTCGTGTCTAATTCGATGTTCGGTACATAATTCAGCAAATGGTGATTCATATTCACCTCCACGATCACTTCTAATTTTCATGTTGAGTTGATTCTCAACTTTATTTTTATAAAGAATAAATTTCTCTATAGCTTCATCTTTACTTTTAAGAAGATACACATAGCAAAATTTTGTGTTGTCATCAATAAAAGTAATGAAGTACTTATTGCCACCACGTGTTTAGATCGATTTCAAATCACATACATCGGTGTGAATTAAATCAAGTGGTTCAATATCTATTTCAATATTATTAAATGATGTCCTTGTTAACTTTGCCTTGACACAAGTCTCACATTTGTGTTTGGAATCAATGTAGAATGTTGGTATGCAATTCATGTTAATTAATCTACGTAGAGTATCATAATTAACATGTCTAGTACTGCCACGCCATAAATTGGAAGACTCAAGCAAATAAACGGAAGAATTATTAATTTCATTCACTTTTGGTTTAACAAACATTCCATCGAGCTTAAACAACCCATCAAATGTATAACCTTTACCAACAAACACTCATTTTTTCAACAAAGTTACAACACCTAACTCAAAAACAACGCAAAAACCATGCTTATCTAAAAGCAATCCAGACACAAAATTCTTGCGAATGTCTAGCACAAATAACACATTATTGAGAGTCATTTCCTTTCCGGACGTCATCTTCAAGACCACATTTCCTTTACCTTTGACCTCGGAGGTAGCTGAATTCCCCATGTACAGCTTCTCAACATCTTCAGTTGGCTCAAAGGAACTAAATATTTCTTTGACAGAACAAATGTGCCTAGTAGCACCAGAGCCAATCCACTACTGTTTTGGATTTGAACCTATCAAGTTCACTTCAGAGATCACTGCAGCCAGATTCATATCTGATACTTCTTGAGAAATATTTTCAACCATGTTAGCCACTCTGTTCTTCTTTCGCTTCTTACAGTCTGAAGCCTTGTGGCCCTTGCCGCCACAATTAAAGCAATTTCCTTAAAAATTTCTTCTTGGAAACACCTCCTTTTGGTCCCATATTGTTGAACCCTTTACCAGTTTTCCCGAATATCATTTTTGCCTTTGGAGTAGGAAAATCAATACAATGATATAAGATATAACCAAACTCTAAGAACATGTTGTGAAGCTGGAAGTACAAGTTGTGAAGCTGCAAGAACAGTTGTTGAAGCAAAAAGCCAAAAATAGAAGATTGGTTTTTATTTAGATGTAACAGTTTATGTTAATCTTCTGTTTAATTTGGAAAACATATCCATGGTTGTGAAAGTGGAAAAGAGAGTCCCTAGTTATAAAATGATAGCATAATCCTAGTTTTAGTGTGTATTATTTTGTTTAGAATTTCTAAATATTCAATGTAGGTGTAGTTGCCTTCCTGCTTGTCACCTGAGACTTGTTGTTCATGCTTTATTATTCATAATGCATTAACATCCTTGTAGATACATACATTATTTTGTTTCATTAATGTAATGTAGCCAGGCATTGGCCAAAGGTACCATTTGTTTATTTCACTTATTTGTATTTCATGTATCATTTGTTTGTATAATTACTTTAAGTAAGCCAAAAGTACATGATCCAAACAATAATCTAAACCATTAAATATTATAACCAACTATATATGATCCAAGCAAGTAATGATCCATTAAATAGTCACAGACTACTATAACAAACAGAGGATAAAAGAGGACATAATATAAATCGTTAAATGTTATAACCAAAAGAGGACAAAATCCATTCAATAATCATAGAAACATTACATCAATAAGTAGTCACAGACTACTACAACCAAAATATGAAGTTATCAAGTAGTCATTTGCTACTAAAATAAAAAGTGGACATAATCCATGAAGTAGTCACAGACTACTATAACTAAAATATGAGTTTGATATTCATCCATCAAAATAGATATAGAAAGTGTAAGGTCATTTTTTATTTGATTTGTCTATTTCAGACAAACTTTTGAATTTCTGCTCCTTAAGCTCACTTGCTTGTCCAAATGTGTAAGAAAAACATGGGTCTTTTGCCATGATACAATTGAAGTCCTCTCCAATTCACTGTTGTAGGCATAGGAGGAGGCCCAAGTGGATTTCTGCACATCTGCATTTGAGTATACATTGAATGACCTTCAATATTAGGTACTTGACTGGTTTGATCAACTTGGGATTGTTGAGTTGGCAACACATCATCAACAATGAATGTCTCATCCTGTACAGGAGGCTCAAGAGGTGCCAAAAAATAATAGGCCTGACTTGTTCATTTCTTGCTGGTGTTGGTGGGATAAATAACATTTTTCAACATGTACCTCCCTACAGACAAACAAGTAAAATATCAAATAACAAACAAGTAAAATATTAAATAAAATTCACAGTTATTGATATTAAAGTTTGTTGCATATCAATTGCATTGATTGTTTCAGATTCTCCCTCATTTGCAGATTGAATCCCCTGGTTCTCCTATATATGCCCAAAAGAAAATATAAGAGCATCAATTGACTAATATCGATTTCAACAAGTTAGCTGATTCATTCATATAAGTGTAATACTCACAAATTCAGGTCCAGTTGGCCGATTCATTGATCATTTCTTGCTCCTCTGTGCATTAGTGCTAGCCCCTTCTTCACCCACAACAACACGAGTTGTTGCATTTTCTAACATTGTGTCGAGCAATCCACATTTGCTGCACTTGATTGTAAACTGTTGCCTTTTCAACTTCAATGTAACCTTTGGTTTTTTCTATTTCTTCACAACAGGTTCATCGTTTTCTCTTCTCCTAGCCTTTTGTGGTCTACCTACACCTCTTCCAAAATCTGGAGGAAGTGGTGGAATGAATATTGTTTGACCCCATAGCTCCTGTCCATTGATCCCAAATATAGCAGGTTCATACACCTTCTTATATGTGTCAACAGTGTGACACTCATTAACAAAGTCCTCTAGCTCCAGATGTTGATTAAATATACACTTATGGCATGTTTGCATGGAATCCCACTTAAGTTCCACATCATACATGTGCACGTCTTCTCTCTAATGTCAACACAAAACTGAGAGCCATCATAACAAGAAATCTCATAATGAGTGTCATCACAATTAACTGGCATACAATCTGTGTGCTTCCCCACATGGCTCTGCAAAATGTTTGCTATTTTAGGACAACCTCTTATTCCACTTAGCAGCTGCCATATCTCTGTTTTTCTGAAGCCTCTTCATAACGTATTGTCTTGTACACTCCAATATTGTGATCACTGCCTTCTCTCTCGCATCTAATATGCACATGTTGAAAGTCTAAAAAGAGTTATTAAGAAGCATATCACATTTGAATTTGTCACTGAAATGTGATCTACTCCACTGTTGAGGTGGTTTATCACTCAACCACTCCCATGCATCCTTATTATACTCCTTCAACTCTAACATCCTAACTTTAAATTCATCTTCAGCTAGCCTGCGACCTCAAAGTATATTTTTGTATGACAAACCTCTATAGCCAGCTGACTTGAAATTAGAATGCAAATGTCTAACACAAAACCTATATATGGTCACTGCCAGGGAAAACCCCTCTCTTCGCTTGCACCAATCCCTTTTGTTTATCTGAAATAAACATGTACTCAAAATCCCTCACTATGTTCAGATCATTTTTCAAGAACAATAGGAACCACTGCCATGACTCTGTGCATTCTTTACCAACAATAGCATATGCAATAGGAAACAAATTATTGTTTGGGTCTACACCTACTGTAGTTAACAAAATACCACAAAATCCTTTCAAAACACCCATCCACCCAATAATAGGCTACACTTAGAAACCCCCTTTGTGCTTATCAAACAAACATGTAAAAATAATGCCTAATTCAATAAAAATATTAAGAGCCAAAATCGGAAGAAAAATCAAGATTTTCGTGTTCATAACACCATCCATCTACCTCGCGCGAATTATTCCTCATCGATCCCTCAACCTCGGACAATAAACTCACCGGCTAAAGTTAAACATTAATCAAAGTGTTTGGCCTTTTCTAAATTTTCACCCATTTTGAAAAGTTCTTTAACCTTTTTACTCACACTATAAAATGACACAATTACTAGCCATGAAAATATTTTTGGCTTAAACTCCCAATATGCATAATCACACACAAAATAAGACAAAACACACAAAATTATTTTCAAAACAACTCCCCCACACTTAGTGGTTTCCTCAAGCAAATAATAATGAGCCAATAAATCGATAAAAAATATTATGTCAATTTGAGAATCTCATGACCATGTTCCATCTACCTCGGATTATTCTCATCGATCCCCAACCTTCACAATAAACTCAACTCAAAAGTTAAACATTAATCAAAGTGTTTGGCCTTCCTTACTAAATTTTAAATTTGTTTTTTTTTACTCACACAACAAATCATAATGCATTTTTTTGTATCTATATATTCTTTGTTATAAACATCGGATATTTTCCAAGCTCTAGGGTGGTTTCCCATACTCATGCTTGAGTATTTTTTTCACTTTCAAACATAGAGCTCATGCTCAAATCAAAATAATCTCGGTTCTATTTTTTTATATAGCTTAATTTTTTCACATTAATAAAATTTCTTGTACATACAAATCAAAATAATTTAAGCCCCATTAATAAAATCTCGGACTATTGTTTAACCATCACTAATTCATTCACCAAAGGCTAATTCACGACTTAGTCAAATCCTTCGTGCCGTTCTCAAAGCTATTTCAAATTTGAAACTCAAATTATATCATCCATTTCAAGTTGACTAAACAACACCCTTATTAAACTTGAGATAATCATTAGGCAAGTAAACATTTA
This sequence comes from Rehmannia glutinosa, assembly GCA_016081115.2. Classification (NCBI taxonomy): domain Eukaryota; kingdom Viridiplantae; phylum Streptophyta; class Magnoliopsida; order Lamiales; family Orobanchaceae; genus Rehmannia; species Rehmannia glutinosa. The sequence continues at coordinate 5,921 of JABTTQ020002488.1, read as the reverse complement.
ACCATAAGCAATCACCAAATTCTTAACAACGACTAACCCCCCCCCCCACACTTACATCACGCAATTACCTCAATGCGTAAAAATAAAAGAGAAGGAAAAAGATCGTTCTGAAAAATGTGATGATTGATAAATGGCACCATAGTCACATCCGCCTATAATGCCAAAAGCCATATGTGGAAGGAAACATAATACCAAAATAGAAACAACAAAAACTATAGTAATGACAATAAGAAATAGAAACACACTAATACGCATGCAACACATACAAAAGAAAAAAAAATGAAACAAACTATAAAAGTGTCACTCTTTTGTGTCCGATGGTGGTGGACACGGGAACAGCGAAAGACATGTTCACCTAGTTTATTCAATATTTTGGACTCGAGTTTCAATGGACTCGACCCGCACATTCATGTCTCGCATAAGTTCGTGGGCCCTGGTCATTTGATCTTTGAAAGTGGTCAAACGGCTCTACATAGCATCAAGACATATTGGCGGCTCTGTCGTCGTGGTAGAATACCCATCGGGTTCCATATGTCACTCTGAAACAATTTTGGGAGGTGGGGTCCTTTAAGGTGCTTTCTTTCGTTAGAAAATCCGTATTTTCAACAAAGTCATGTTCAAGGACCCACAGGAATTTCAACAAGGTGGTCGAGATGATCGGGGACCACGTTGAAATGAATAGCTAATTGGAAAATTAGGTGCCCCAAACCTAGCTTATGCTTATGGTTCCAAAGGTTTTGGTAGAAAGTGTCGAAAATGAATGCCATAGTAAAAATTTGATGTTATGACCAAAAGCACCATAGAAAAAACAACTTCAGGGTAGTCACTCAACTACTCTCATCTTTTCGAAAAACACAGTGAGCAATGAACTTATGCAGTAAGTATAAGGCGGGCTCTGTAATAAAACAATTTGGGGTTCCTTTTGTAGAAAAATTATTATAACCCATAAATTCTTCCCAAAATTCACCGATGTAAGCGAATTGGGCACTTGCCCGAATACCATGTCTAAATAGCCTAAAAAGCAGTTAATTCACTTCACATTCCTCCCCAAACAAACGACATGTAAAATCCATAAGATGTGAATCCGAAAAATGCAATGTCGTATAAAATTCAATTACCAACTCTATTCCATCCAAAAAAAAATAACACAACCCCTAAATTCATCAAGCAACCCCAATTCTTGCAATGTTTCCATAGATAAGAAGGTAGACCGAGGTGTAAGTCCAGCGGCTACGATAATCTAGAGGGTGAATAGATTATCTCCATCTTTTCGATTTCGCCTAACAACACCTTGAAGAGCACCACACTCTTCTTCAACACCACCTTTGAGATTACCACAATCTCTCTTGAAGATTACCACAATCTCCAACAGCACCTTGTGAAAATTACCACAATCTTCAACCTTGAAGAATACCAAATTCTTCAACTCCTCAACAAGAAGATTACCACAATCTTCTCACACCTAACACCTAGATCACCCAAGTGTGTTCTAACCACAAGAACACTCACAAGGATATCTTGTGTTGAATGATGACCCAAAAATTCAAGATTACAACTCGATAATGAATAATACAATTGAGTGCAAGTGTAATCAAGAATAGCCTAGACCTCAAGAATGTGAAAGTGAATAGCTAGGCAAATTACAACAAGAAATAAGACAATGTAAGAACAAGTGTATTCTTGAGTGTATCTTGTTGTGTTGTAGTTTTCTCTCTTGTTATTGTGCTTCCAAATCTTCCTCTATTTATAGGAGATGATTGATACTTGATAGGTTCCTCTTGGAATCGATATCTACAAAAAAATTGCAATTAAAATCAAAATTATAGCTGTTAAAATCAATCCCACAAATTAGGGAAAAGTCATTGTCTGTTTGCACAACGGTTAGAATTTTCTTTGTCAAACTTGAGGCGACACTGTCGCGCACAAATAGGCGTTTGAAAAACACATTTAAAAACAACACAGGCGACCGGTCATAGGAGTACTTCGACCGTCGACCTTAACTCAACCGGTCCCCGCAATGAGAAAACAAGAAGGTTTCGTTACGTTTGGTTAAAACGCGTTAAGTGCCGGTCGGCGACAGTGCGACGGTCGGCGTCACCCCGTCGACCTGGCCATTTTCCTTTCCGTCACATTTTTGTTTCCAAATTCATCTTGGTCAGGTTGCCTATCACGGCTTAGGTTGGCCTTAAAACAAAAGTGTTGTCGATATTTTATCGAAAATAAACTCCAAGAAATACTCCAAAAATAGTAAAAACATTTTAGACCGATCGGAAGTATTAGGACAATATTTAGAAACATTGTTTTGATGTAAAAACACATTGACACAAAATCATTAAATGTGTTGTCCAATTTTGTCGAAAATAAACTTGAAGAATTACTCAGGAAAATATTAAAACCATTTTAAATCATTTAGGAGTATTTGGATAACCTTTAAAAACATTGTTTTGGTGAAAAAACAAAATCATCAAAATCATGATAAAATCATTTATTAAAACAATCTCCCCTTTTTGATGATTACAAACCAAAACAATTTTAACGAGGTCGATTTTGAAAACAAAACAATTTCTAGGTTAAAAGGAACTATCCGTTGTGAGCGACAACATTCCGCGCAATATAAATGCAAGGATGGGAGTATAGATATTCAAACACATATAGCAAATGCTCCCCTTATCAACATGCACAACACAAGTAATATAGAAGCAACTTCAACATAAGCTAAAGGCTTAGCTTTTCAATATTGAGCTTAAGTATCAAACACTTAAAAGCTCCCCCTATCAAAGAGACATCATTAGAAACAAATATAAGTCCATACTACAACCAAAGGACCAAGAATCATACATAACCATAATACATCAAGTGGACATAATATGATCCACAACTTATGGCTTTACATAGCCACAACTTATAGCTTCTTTTCGTTGAGCTTATCTTTTCTTTGAGCTAAAGAGCTTATAACTGTTTCTCCCCCTTTGGAATCATCAAAAAGAATGTTAGCATGATAAATACATCATATATTCATATCAAAGTGCGCTAAACCGATGTATCGAGCTATTTGAACATTGAAGCTTGTAAACCAAATAGGAGGGAAAAGTCGAATTATACGACTTGTAGAAGTTTATGAAAACTCATTTGATAAGCAAAACATGATCTCTATAAATACATAAGACTTTTGAAATTGAGAGAATCATGTAGATGATGAATTTTTCATTGAAACATTTTATCGAACACTTGGCGGGCGTCAAAATTAGAAAATGATATATATAGCCCTTGTAAATGTAATCAAGCCAAGTTTTCATCACCAAATGCAATTTAACAAATATCATTCATCAACAATCAATAAGCTCATGACAAAAATATATGAATTGCATCAAGAAAAATACATATAAGCCACAAACTCAAGGTTCAACCCAATTGAGCTAAAGAGAGTGAAATTCTTACCATTGGATCGGTAAAGACGATCAATGATGATGATAACCGAGCTAGATAATCCCCAAAGTATAAAATGTATGCAATAAAACAAATTTGGAGTGAAATTTGTGTGCAATTTGTGAAGGGACGGAAAATGGACAAAATAAGCCATAATGGCTAAGTGCGGAAACAAAACCATTTTAAGCCAAACAATAGCCAAGAAGACCGGTCCCAGGCGGGCGACGACGGCGGCAACAGGCGGCCGTCGGCCTTGCCCAACCATGGTTCTTTTCTCTTTTGAAAATCCGAAATTTGATCCAAAAATCGATTTTTAAGCCCCTAAGTTTTAAAACGTGCAAAATGCAAACGTAGACCTCATTCAATATACATTATGTCATAATCAAGCTCGAAATGAGGTAAAATACTTTCGGCGGTTAACGAAAAATCCGCGAGTTATCCTTGAGATGGAATTAAACACATCTCAATTTTTCGTTTTAAAACGCATCTCTTAGAAAAATATTCGAATCTCAATATGTTTAGTTCGATTATGATGAACCATATTTTCATAAATTGTAAACACCGAACTTGTTATCCCGGAAAAGTAAGAACGTTTTAATACTTTGGATACAACAAGTCATAAGAAGAAGTGCCTTTCAAATATTTGAAAATTTCTTTTAACGGCACTTTAATGAGATTCGTTGGGATAGTTTTTGAAGTCGAGCATATAGACATAAGGCATATGGAATGTCGAGTCTATAGGAATAATACAAGAAAACATACCTCGAATTTGTTTCAATCAATATGCCTTTCTCAACCTTTGTCAATCTTTAGCCATAGAGTTGAGATAGTTCTTCTTTCTTCAATGCTTAACTCCTTCAAGAGTTCTTTTAAAATATAACCATCTTCTTGGCATTGGGTAATTTGAATTCCAATGATCAAATTTGAGCTTCCCTCATCATGATCATCTTAGGTACACTTGCATTGACTTGGAAAAATATCTTCTTCTTGAAAATACCTTCGAACTACTAACCTCGCCTTAGTTCGACCAATGTTGCCTTGGTCATCGAGTTTGTTCCGGAATACCCTTTTTGTCTTCTTCATCACTATCATCATAGGGCATCCAATTGATCTATGGTGTTCATAATAGAACATTTACATCCAAATATTTTGAGGTAACTAATATTTGGAGTACTTCATTCTCATCTACACAACTTATCAAACTCATTCTGGCATAAACATATAAGCAAGAAAACATAGCCCAAGTGTAAGAACATGCCTCAATCATCAATCACGAAAATATCTTGCATAAGAACATAGTAGAAATAGACACTATATATATAGACCATGAAGCAAGAAGCACATACTATGCATTTAGAAGATCATCAAAGAGTCTAATAAATCATGCAAGTTCAAATAAGCTTAAGAAATCTACAAAGGTCTCTTTTGAAATTTGAAAATCCGATAGCATATAGTTGAGACCTCATTTAAAAGAAGTATTTGAACAAGAGTTGACAAAGCAAATATGTGCAATCAAATATCGAATAGTGCCTTTCAAAGAATCTAAAAATCCTCTTAATGGCACTTGTATAAAATACTATGAAAAACAAGCACATAGGCACATGGCAATACATATATCGAGTCTATAAGAGTAAGAATAAAACAAGTAAACGTACCTCGATAATTAATGCCTTTCTTGACAAATAATGACGTAAATGGCCATTTGTGAAAATATGTAAATCCTACACAATTCTTAAAACAAATCTTGCACAAATCATAATGATAAAAGTGTAGGCTAAGAGATATCACAAGTAAGCTCATGCCATAAAAATCCATAAGAGATGATAACACACTTTAGTCTACAAAAATGCACAAGAGTTTTTAAAAAATATTATATAAGGTCTTCTTTTTCAAAAAAAAGCACAAATATATATTGAAGACCTTAATTAAAAAATAAATACTTGAAAACTCATTTTGCAATTAAGACACAAATAAAAGCATGCATAATAACAAAATAAATTGCATATTTAACTAGGGAGATACGGGTTACCAATTACGCCATTTCCATGGGTTGTGTCGTTCCCATTGTTGATGATATCTTCCCCTTGAGAAGTCACTTTGTTGATGATGACCTCTTTGATTACTCCATTTCCAAGGTTTGTTGTCTTCCCATTGTTGATAGTCTCTTCTTCTTTGAGAATCATCTTGTTGATGATGTCTTTGCCATTTCCAAGGATTGTTTTCTTCCCATTTTTGATTATATCCTCTTCTTGGAAATTGGCTTTGTTAAGAAAATAGTTTCTCCTTCTTTGATCAAATGAAACGGTCATTTGATGCCTTCTTGCGGTATGAATTTTCTTCGATCATTATTTCGCCGGGTACCTAATATGACATTATTTTGTGGTACCCTCAAGTGTTTGGGTCCTTTAGGATTAGCTTTGAGACTTTTAGGTCTCCAATAATGATTAGAGCTATTTCTAGCCCGACAAGTATTTACCGTATGACCCTTTTTACCG